>JAFCMP010000434.1:600000-911828 GCA_017506865.1 Tribonema minus
AAGCATTGTCTCAGGCACGAGCTCAAAGCTCACGTGCGACCAGCAGCGACAGCAACAGCAGTGCTTGCAGCAAGACAATCACTTGCGCCGTGCAGTCATGACAGTGCAGTATGTAAGTGCCATTGTGTAGGCACGTGCCGAGGTGGCAAGCAGGTGCCAGCATCTCAGGATACGGATTATTCCATACTGCTGCAAGGACGTTAGTCAGTCGGCTGCGTCCGACGACAGGCGGGGGCCAGGAAAGGTCCACCCCCCCGCCCCGTGCGGATATATACCCCGACTGACCAGGAGTGTATGTATGTACGATATTTACCGAGTGTCACAGCAGAGTACCCCGACTTTGTGGCATCTGGTCTGCGCCAGTAGGTACAGCAATGCAGCTGATTTGACTTACATGCAGCAAGCGTTGACAGACTGTCGCAGCAGTGTCTACAGCAAGAGGGCCGCGCGCGCATGCCAGAAAACGGCGCACTCAACATGTCAGTTACGTCACACAGTCAGCTGAGAGTTAGGGTTACTGGCATCAGCAGCGTGACGTCAACATGCCCTGCTCTCTACACATCTCGCGCTCTCTGCTTGTCCCAATCTCCACGACATTTGGACAGCCCTGGTGCGAATGGCCGGCTATGGGGTCATGAGTGACTCCAATCCGCTGCTGGTGCAGCAACTGCTGGTTTGACCTCCCTTGTCGGGCTCAGCAGAAAACAACAGTTCTGATATTGAGAGCACATGAAGGCCTCTCAGTGAGGCATGTCCACATTTGTAGTGCGCAATTGAAGTTCCAGAATGCCAGCACTGCTCGGCGCTCATGTGTTATTGTGCTGAAGTCAATGCTCAGCTGTCCCCAGCGCTTCTCAGCGCATCGCTCTCATAACACTCACCATGTCACTGCCCACACTGAGTAGCAATTGTGCGTCGCTTCCATGTGAGCCACTGCAGGATTCTTGCTGTTGACTGCCAAGATGGGGCATCACCTGCCTTGCGATGATGTCAAGTCCTTATGGTCAGTCTGCGCCTGCCATGTATAATTTATGCTGCTTGTTGAGCCTGCATCTGCCATGTAAAAGCCAGACTTCCCGCTGCCTGAGTGCGAGCGACCATGTTTAGCGACCAGGTTAGAGTTCAGCACAATAATCTGGTTTGCGTACTTCAACATCTGGTTTGTGCCACTCACCCCCTCGCCATCCGCTCCTCCCACGCTCTGCTCCTGCGCTTCCAGAAACTGCTCCATCAGCTTGTTATACACGGCCGTGTCTGTGTCCGCCTGGCCGTTGACTTCCACTGACAGTGGCGCCAGAGCGCTGCTGCGACTTCGCAATACCGGTCTGCAAGGTGCGGCCGCTTTGCAGCGGCTGACGCGGCGTTCCCGCAGATGCCGACCGCTCTCGCTGCCATGCTGTTATATCAGAGGTCATGTGAATTGGAACAGGGGTCAGGCAACATGCGTAAATGCATCACGCAAGCCAGCGCAAGAAAATGTTGAATGAAAGAGCAGCTCTCCACCACCGCAGTTGGCGTTCACACGCCGAGCGGGGCGATGTGCGCCATGTGCGTATGACCGCAGACAAAAACGACAAGGGCGACGAACAAGCTGAGCATCAGCGATCAACATTCAGCGTCGCTCCAGAGCTGCCTCTGTCGCGTGTTGAGAACAGCGTTCTTTCGACAATGTCAGCGGCGTTGCAGCGACAAGTTACGCATGCAAAAGTTGTTGACCATCTAGATGAAATATTGCTGCAGCGATAAGGCGCCAATGGTGAAACTTGCACGTAACGTGGCGTCTAAGGCACGGATGCATGTGTTGCAGCTCTGCTCGCACCTGTGTCGTCAGCGCTCCTGGTTGTGGTGCCCCTGTGAAGCCCTCGCAAAGTTGCAACAGGCATGCCACCGCTAACGCCTTCGCCAGTGGACATGCCATAGTAACTCGCACTGCAGCTTGGCACCAAGAGCGTGTAAAGTTGGTGAGAAGTTCAACTTTGAGGACTCGACACGTGGGCATCCTACTGGCAGAACCTTGGTGCCTGCATTACCTCAAGCGGCAAGGTATGGTCATCCAGGCTGAAGACCAATAAAGTCAAGACACCATGTATTCATCCAAACAGGGCACGCGGGCATAATCACAGTTTTTTTTGTATATGTACAACATGCACTGCAGCGCAATCATACATCTGAGAGAGGCCATGACGCGACAATTGTTGTTCAATCACACAGCAATAGGGCATGTGTATACATGTCGCAGCAGAAATTTCAATGGCGAGGACATTATGTGCATGCATGGTTGCTGATGGTGGACAGCAAGCAGTGCTCAACAGCGTGGACACATTAAAGCAGAGTGCCTTCATGCCAGAGCCACATTCACAAGTGTTTGCTGCCAGCAGATGAGACAAGCACCCCTCCTTCAATTTACCCAGCACTTCAAACCAGGTTGAAGCTCACTTGCTGCACCTGCACAGAGATATGCCGTATCACTTTGCAGTGAACAGCAGCCTGAAGTTTACTTGCTGCTGACACAACCTCTGTGCATGGCAGTAAAACACATGGTTTGACTCATCACAGGAGGCCGATTGAGGCTCAGGCATGAGCGACGCTGCAAGAGCAGTAAAAGTGGAGTTGGCCAAGATGTAACAACAAGTATATTACCTGCACCTGAGTGTGAGCGCACGCACACCGCCATTCACCAAATGCAGAAGCGCCATTGTCATCCGCGATTCAACATACTACCACCGAGCCAACTGACCCCAGTGAAACTTACTTGATGCATTATACTTCTACGCTACTTGTTGTCAAAACCGTGGACTAATAAACCGCAGGCGCCCCCTTTCCGATTCCCCAAAGACCCCCTGCGCAGAGGCGGGGCAGGTCGCGGCACGGTTTTGTGTTGTTCCCGACTGCACACCTTATTCACTCCCAGATGGTGCTGGCGCACGCAGCACCTGCACTGCGCACGCCCTCAATACCTGCATACACGCCATCCGGTCACCGACCTGTCCGAGTCGCATAGAGACCGGGCTGCTCGTTTGCATGCCGCCACGGCATGCACGACATGCTCCCCCCCCTCCCTTGTCGGCAGCAGTGCCTCGCTGCACGCTGCCGAGCAGCAGCGCTAATCTACATACTGCACGGCAGCAGCGCTGCAGGAGGAGGGAGCGTCACCGCCTCACGCGTCAGCGGCGGCCTTGACCTTGGCGTAGTAGACGGGCTCGTAGCGCGTCTGCGTCTTCTCCGACAGCAGCAGCGGGCGCATCTCGCCCGCGCGGAAGAAGAACTTGGAGTGCTTGGCAAAGAACTCCTCGCCCAGCACAAAGGCCTGTGCGCACATAAAGGGAGGTAGTGGGGTTGATGAGTTGGATCGCGGGAGATTAGCTGCATGTGTATTAGTAATGAGTTGAAGCGTGTGTGTGTGTGTGTGCGGGGGGGGGGGGGGGGGGGGGGGGGGGGGGGGGGGGGTTAAGCGTTTTGGCAGATTTACCGCGTTGCGCAAGGAGTTCATCTGGCGGCAGCAGGAGGATGAACTCAATGCATACGGAAAGGAGGCATGGGACGTGAAACTGCCTGCTCATGTATGCTTCAATGCTGCTCAGGTAGTCAGTCCGGGTCAAGTATGTGGCTATGAATTAGCATATTTCGAAGTAGTTGCTTTGCACACACAAAAGGCCCCACAAAACATGAAGGCCTCATGTTGTAATGGTATCAGAGTTACGTTAGGAATGCGGTGTTGCGCACCAGCACAGGCAGCAGAGGAGGCTGAGAGGCATCGCCAGACCGTGGGTGCTGGGCTTACGAGAGTGAATATTACTAAACACACAAAGCAGAATGTAACCGTCAGACGGTAGATGTAACCGCCAAGTAACGGACATTGCCGAGAACACGCCTGATACGTGCTATGAAACTGCTGGGTCTGAACCCCCACCCGTACCAGATGATTGTGACACAAGCAGGAACCGGTCCATATTCTAACAGTTACTGCTTCCAGCGAACCGTAGCCTCAGTCTGATCAGAGTTCCAGTCTCTTTGTACTGCGGTGTCTACACATTTTCTAGATCGCCACTACATGCACAAGTGCCGTCTTGTCTATACTTTTAAAGGACACTGGACGGCGTTGTTGTTGGTTTTAAAGCCAGAACCAAAACATAGGGACACCATTTTGATTGCTTCATCAACAAGATGTCCACTCCGTATTTAATTGCTTCAACAACAAGATGTTCACCCCCTCTTTAGTGTGCCCTACAGTCCGATTGCATGTTCACGCCAGTTCAAAGCAGAGCTGAACTTGCTCGTGGTGGTGGAGCTGGGCCAGGTGGCGCTGCTGTACGCTGCTGCGTGACTGGGTTCAAGCCTTATAGGCGCTGTTTACCAGATTCAACCTCTGCTCTATGGATACTGAGCAACACTTTGGCACATCGAAGGCTGCTGCGGCACGCGGACCCTGACAAAACTGGCGAGGGACCGAAATGTTTTGCGGCCCTCCAGGGTACGGCCAGCAATCATCCTTGATGAACAACGAAGCGCATAGAAGTTGACGTTTGTGCTCTTCTGAAAATGCGTCCATCCCTTTTGATTAGCTTCGCATAAAGGACGTCCACCCCCCCTTTTTACGCAAAAACAAAAAAGCCGTCCAGTGTTCTTGATTACATGTAGACAAGACGGTAGCGTAGTCTGAATGCGCAGGCTCCAGCCGCTGAGCACTGTCGCATGTGAAGTACAGCCACCAGCACTCGCAGCAGCCGTACTCACCCACTTGGAGCCTGCTGGCTGCTGAGCACTGGTCGCAAATGGCGTGTAGACATACCATCGGCAGTCACAGCAGCCGTCTTCACCCAGTGCTTGCGCAAACGCTACCTCTGGGTCCTGCCTCAGCCAGGCCCTTCAAAGACCAGGAGGGCAGCCCCTACGTGAACTCCGTCGTACCTGAAGAATGGAGAGGTTGTCGGAGTCGGGGGACACAAGCACGATGTCCTCGGCGCTGAACTGGGTCTCCAGCTTTGACATTAGCTGCCTGCATGGGCACAGATGTCAAGGCAGCAGAATTCAGTCACAGGTCAGCACCTGAGCACTGATGTGCTTCAACTGCATTCAAAGCTGCCAAGACTCGCGTAACAAAGGCATCAAGCCGCATAGGACAACGACATGAGCACAAAGCGAGGGTCATCGGGTCCCCGCGAGAACAGCCAGACAAGAGCTGCCTGCAGGGGCAGATGAGAGGACCCACCACGACCGAAGCGCGGCAATGCAAGAACAGAAAAGCTGGGCGCTATCTGCGCACAGCGCCACTGCCAGCCGAGGCGCGGGAAAAATGTGAGGGGGCAGTGAAGCCTGAAACGACGGAAGGTAATGCACGCATTAATGCCCATGCATTTTGTTTCCTGAGCAGGCAGCAGGCAATGCCAAATAGCTTGCAGGTTTGAGTTTTAAACGGTGTCAGTCGAGGAAGGCAGCCAGCCAAGCAAATCTGACACAAGCAGCTGACCGCACACATTTGATGAGGGCGCGCAATGAGCTGAGCACTGCCTTGAAGTGCAACGCCAAATATTCAGTGCGCCTGCACCACGCACGTTCGCGCACTGCGCGCGTGCGTAGCGCGCAATCACCTACAGCATCTCCAATACCTTCAACAGCAACTTCAACAGCATCTTCAACAGCGTTCCGGAGCGCTGCACAGCGCCTCCCTCACCTCCCGCGCACCAGCACGTCGAGCACTGACTCCGAGAGCGTGCCGTCGTCATTCGGCGGCGGCCGCCAGGTGGGGTCCTGAGCGTCCGCCCTGTACAGCGCCGGCAGAATGGCGGTTACGTTTCCGCTCTCCCACAGGCCCATGCCGCGCGGTTCCAAGAAGGCGTATTCCGGTACCACCTGGGGGCATGCAGAATGGTGGTGCGGGAGACGTGATGCTGTGCCCTGTAGATTAGAGAAAACAATTGGGCACGGCGACCCGGCAGGCGTGGCCATGTGGCATATGGACTATGTTATCCTGAAGCATAAGCGTGTAGATTAGGTATAAGCTCAGCACCATGGAAGTGTCACTCTGGCGACAGTGGTGCGGGTGGCCGAAGTATTTTCTGAAATAGTAATAGGTGCGGTGGGGCTCGCTCGTCAAAGTAGCAAACAGTGTGCTCAAAGGGGGCAATACCAGTAAGGGCAGGCTTGACATTTCGCGCGCACTGCCCTGCCACTAGCTATCTGCCCATTCATGAAGCTGTCCAGTCCAGTGCTAAATGCAGGCGCTGCTGGCGTTGCAAGCGTGCATGCGCCTGGCTGGCATGTCGTGTATAACATGGCAGTTTGCACAGGTGAGTACGTAAGTTGCATGGTATGTATGCACTAGCCATCATACACGCAATGACAATCTGCAGTCAAAGCACATAGTTCAACAGTGATTGTGCCATCCAATGCCCTACAGCTCATAAATTGACAATAATTGATTTAGAAGTATCTGCTTTTGCTGGCCCAAACTGCAAATATGGGCTCACCCGCTCGCGCCCTATTTCCATGCAGTCACACAGCACATTGGCCGTTTCCAGGCACCGCGCGCTGATGTCATGGTAGATGATCACCCCCCGGTTGTCCTGTTGACCAGAGTCAAGGGGACATGAAGTCAAATGTCAGCGGTCGACTCAACTGGCCGCATTGCGCCAGTTGAAGCAGTTGAAGATGTGGCAACACACAACAGCTGACAGCCTCGCTGGTGGTATTGCGTTTTGTGTAACGAATGACATGGCGTTTGTGGAACGCTGGAAATGAGTGCTTCAAGTCTACAATATTGCCTGAGTGGCTGTCCGAACTCTGGTCATTGTGATTCATTTGCTTCTTTGGCTATTGCTGATCTGACGAATCGTCCCTTGAATGCAATGAAGGACAGCGCACGGCCAAGGCTGCTCATCAGCGCGGGAGCAGGTATTGCCCGACAACTTTACTGCACCTCCCCCTCCCGAACGCCTCATCGTCAGTGTAAAACCTACAACGCCCGCCACCTAAAATATGCATCAGCACGCCAGAGCCCCCCCCCCCCCCCCCCCCCCCTCCCTTACAAACACATTTTTTGACAACCAATCTGACCTCAACCTCAACTCCATCTGCAACTCAGTCACCTGCCCTGCTCCCAACCCACTGAGCGATTCCGCCGCCTTCTCCGCCTGCCTGCGGCCCAGCTCTGTGAGACCGTTGCTCATGTGCAGCTTGTAGATGGGGTGCGTTTGAATCTGGCCCGCAGCATCCGCAAAGCTCTGCCCGGAGCGCATCAGGAAGTACCTGCGTGGTGACACGGCAGAGAAAAAAAAGCGGTGCCGTGTTTAATCCAATTGGGAACCATGGTGCGTCACGGTATCGGGATTTGAAGTTGAGGGTCGAGTGCCAAAGGTAAGTGTTGATGACTGACGGCGCTGGCAGAGCTCTGTGTGGCAGCCATGATGAGTTGAAAGTATTTGCGCAGGCCGTTGAAGGAACTAAAGAAGCGGCTGGATGTTGATACTACTATCGATGCTTGCACCAGTGTGTGAAACTCGCGTTGCGGCAGTGGTCAGAGATATCAGACCAGACGCATGCACTCCGACCGACTGTTGTCTGCGTCGCGCTGTTTCAAAGCTGCAGACGCATCTTACGAATGCAACAATGGGAGAGACCACTGACAAGGATGTTACGGTCATCGACGTGCATGCACGTCAAGGTTGCAAAGATGCCAATGCATGTTAATCTGGCCTTTGCCGCACAAGCTGAGGCCGCACAACTTGTCTACATGTGTAAATTCAGCGCCACACTCGAAATTGTTGCCTTGCGTTTTTAAACCCATCGCAACAAAATACATGTCCTGCATGTCCATGCTTTAATGTGGCACACTGGCTGGCCTGGTCCCATTCACTGTGCAGCTCAAATGCAGGAAGAAAGTGGCTAACAACCTGCAGAGCTTGTTGCAGTTCTAACACGTAAAAGTGAAACTTCAGCGACTACAGCACGGACGACGCACGTGCAGTTGAGTTCCGCTTCAAATTTTCTGAGCTGAAAGACACGTTGCACTAGAAGAGCACCCTTGCCAACTATTGACATCTGCGTTGCCTGATTGAAGCAGCTTTGTACTTGGCAATGGGATGCTTGCATCTGCCCTGTGCTCATCACCAGTCAGCATTGACCCCATCCCAACTAAGCCAGCACTAAAGTAAATATGGTGAGCAAAGCGGTGGCAACAGATCTACGGGCGCAGCTGCCGAACACCAGCTCAACGTCAACTCAAGTAAACAACAGCTGTGCCCGCTGTTGAAGCAAACAGATGCGTGCGAGACTTGGGTGGCATTTTACACTTGTAACCAGGCATATGCCGCAAGCGCAGGGCTGGTCGGCTGAATATATCTTGGCAGGCCGAAGATCGGAGCGTGGCGCGCACGGTCAAACCAAGCTGTTTGGTATCTAATGCAACACCAAACATTAGCCTGCATGAGAATGTGGATTGATTGACCTCGAAGATTATTAGAAAGGGCAGCATACCTGTTGTTTAATCTCAAAGGTGGCGACATCACAAGGGAAGCCTCAGCAGGCTCTGGATATGACGCCAGGGACACACCCACAGCGACCGCCGCAGCACCTGTGAGCACTTCTCTCCGAGTTATTCCTCCATCTGCTGCACCCATACACACCACTCGCCTAGCCGCCACGCCACGCTCCTCTGTTGACGTAGCCTGGGGCACTGATCTGGAGCGTGCATAATCAAAACCACGGTGACTGAGGCTGCCGTGCTGAAACGTGAACGCCTCTGCACAGGTGACGCAGCAGCTGACAACGGCAATGAGTGCCGCTGCAGCCGCCATTCTTCCAAGCATCTTGCGCAAAGTAGGCGAGGCAGGCGCGCTATCTTTTCCGGAACTCAGAGTCGTGACGCTCCTAACATTACCCCCTATAGTGCGGGGTGTTGCACATGGCGGGTGAACGATAACGGCACTTGCGAGTGGAAGTGCTGCCGGTAGAGCGATCACTGCTGTCGGGACCGCTTCTGGAGGCTGCCAAGCGGAGAGGCTAGGCGGCAGGACCAACGATGGTAAGCCTTGCTGCGCGTATGGTACATAACATATAGCCTTGCATTTGCTCTCCAGCAGGTCGCGTGACTGCTCTCCACTCAGGTCACAAACGCTGGCATGGCCAGCTTCTTGTGTCAGACAAAGAAGATGGCATATGACCAACTTGCTCTTGCAGCTTCAGTGGCGTTAGATGCCGAGAGCTGCTTGTTTGTAAACACCAATGGCAACGTCAAATTCCCACAGCAGCCCGGTGTGCAACTGTGCAACAGTGTAGGGAACCCTGCAGTTGTAGCGGTCCAACGTGATCGAGCTCACTATCGTTGGTATGGGGGCCAGCATTTTTTGGGTTGGCAGAGACGATAGCAGTCAATTACCTGGTCCTAGCAACTTCAGTGGCACCATATGTTGGAGTGGTGCTCGTTCACACTGGTGATGAGCGTCAATTCGCACAGCTTTAGTATGGCAACCACTTGAGCAACAACGCTAACAAGTGAAGCACATGCCTGAGTGCTATTGCTGCCATGGCCGCCCCGCGCAGATTCGCTTCCTGCTACTGCAGAACCGGCAAGGGAAGACACGGCTCAGCAAGTGGTACATACCGCTCTACGACGAGCAGGAGAAGAACAAGATTGAGAACGACGTGCACCGGCTAGTCGTGAGCCGCGACAGGAAATACACCAACTTCATAGAGTATCAGGTGAGCACATCCATCAGCTGCTCAACGCATCGCAGAGCGCGCTGCCACTCTTCCCGATGCCTTGCGTCTGCCGACGCCTTTGGAACCTGTGGTGCTGCTGCTGAATGGATGAACGTCCCGCTGCGCCAGAGCAGCGCAGCCAGTATTTTCAACAAGTGACGTGCGCACTGGAGTCATGGCAAGCACGGCTTTGTTGGCAATGCCGGTGTCGAGTTTGCGCGCTGGCACAGCTGTGCTGCCGTAGCGACTTTGGCCTGCGTCAGTCAGCCCGCTCGCCATGTGCAGGCAGCAATGTCTTGAAGCAGATGGAGCACAGCCCCAGCGCTAATCCAGGTGCATTGCAGCAACAGTCGCGACTGCTGCAACCGCGAATGCTGACAGTGCCGTCGCGTTCGCTTCTATCTGCAACATGCAGAGCTACAAGATCATCTACAGGCGGTACGCGGGACTGTTCTTCACGCTCGGAGTGGACGTGAATGACAATGAGCTGCTGGCGCTGGAGACCGTGCACCTGTTTGTGGAGCTGCTGGACAGCTACTTCAGCAACGTGTGCGAGCTGGACATCGTCTTCAACTTCAACAAAGTGAGTTATGTTATTGCTTGTTTGTTGGTTGGTTGCGCTGTGCTGCACTGGGTATTTTGTTGTCGTGTTGCTGGAGTGGCTTTACTCGGCGCTGCTGACACCAGCATGGACGAGCAATCGCTTCTGGCACCACGCGGTACAGCACTCAAGCAGTGCTCAAGCAGTGCCGCGCTGTGTGTGCAGTTTTACATAAGCTCCAGCTGAACAATGGCGCAACCACGGGGGGGGGGGGGTCTGCCAGCATGTGTCAATTCTACCAAGCCACGCTCTATCGACTGTGCAGTAATATGCAGGCCCATGGTTTGTTGCGCAAGTGCCATGCCTGTGCGAATGATCACACGCGCCTAAGTCCCAGCAGGATGTACGCTGGCTGATGACCATACCCGTAATCTATGAGTGTATACTGTAGCTGCTGATCATCTGAGCACTTGCTGACCCTTCGTGACACCTTCACAACAGGTGTACAACATTCTGGACGAATTCATCTTGAGTGGGGAGGTGCAGGAAAGCGCCAAGCCGGAGATATTGGACAGAGTGCGGGAGCTTGAGAAACTGGAGTAGCGTGCACTGCACAGCTGGTGCACTGTACAGCTTTTGCACTGTACAGCTAGTGTGCGTGAATCTTTGTTGTGTGCAGAAATGTATCTTGTGCATCCTCATTTTGTGCAGAAATGTACATGGTGACTCCCCGTGCACTTTTTGCTTGCCTTGGTTCCATGCGCACTGTTCTCCTTTAGAAACAAGCATGATCAGGTCCATTGCGAAGTCTGCCCTCTGCACATGGCAGTCCGACTGCTGGCACCAACATTATCCACATCTTACACAAACTGTTGCCAAATGTATGTTCAACTACGCGATGGCAATGCTCTGCATGACAAATAGCATTCTGGGTAATGACTTTCAGTTACCTACACAAGCAGGCACGCATATGTTACTGTGTGATGCAACATAGCTGAGACGGGCAGATTCATGCAGGGGCCTGCTCCATGGCTTACATACCACACATGGCCAACACACTGCCGCATATTGGGCCATAAATGCTCATGTAATTTTGTGTGCCTGCATGCTGGGAACGGTGGCCTCCAATCACCTAAAATCCCAGCTTTTAAAGCAACCCACACACCTTTAGCACACATGTGACATTTTTGGCACGTGTGCTGCCAGTTCATGATGGGATTGTCAAACACTCTCTAACCAGAGCACTGTCAGGCCAGCAAGAAGTGTACATTAGGAGATTGAATTGACACCATGAGCTTTGTCGCACGCTAGTGGAACTGCAGAGTGCAACAGCAAATCAGTGCAAATGTCCACTCATAGACATCAGCAAACCGCCATGCTTGTAGCTGATGCCGGAGGGCTGCATTGCTGCACATGCAAAAATCATGGCTTGTACGCACGTCACATGTGACAGCAATACAAGAGGCACAGAAAGGCATAGCACGGATGCAAATCAATTGACTGAGGCATACTCGCCAGTGTAATTATTGTGTGGTGGTGGCAGATACCACGTTGCAGACATGTGGCGGGTGAGCACTGCTGTGCCATGCTCAGCATCATCGATCAGCTGCTGTCACGTGTTGCGCCTTAGCAGGTGTATAGCGTGTGGTGTTGTCACTTGCAGCTGTGCGACATGTGCAGGTGCTCTGACCTGTTGCGACTTGATGCCAAAGCTTCCAGAAACTGCATGTCTCACAAGCTTCATTGAGCGTGTTTTGCATGCAGACATCACTTCTTGAAGGAACGGCGGGCCATATCCGACGCTGGCAGCCATGTAGCAAGCATCTCCACGGTGTCTGCGTGCGCATCTCATGGCTTCAGCAGAGCGAATTGTGCATGGCTTCAGCAATGCCCGGTGCCTCTCTTGCTGTTGTGCCACATGTTACCAAGTTCCGCCAACATGAGTTCATCGACCAGGTGTGCGCTTGGCGTTTTGATGCAGTCTGCCGATGTTGCAGGCCATTGAGTAACGCACCTGCAACGCAGAGAGCCATTGAGTGTGAACAGACAGTCACAAATGAGTGCTATGTAGTGGTATTTGACACCATCAGGCAAGCCCCCGCTCCAGGCAGGAGGAGTCAACGCTTTACCACTCAACATGCTTTTTTGTTCAGCATGCAAACAACCGCGTGTCATCGCACCGAGGCTATCGTTTCAACGCTGAAGTATGTAATCTCAATCACTAGGGCTGGCCCGCACCGTATGTGCAGCAGAGCGCTGCTGCGGGAAGCCCACTCTCAAGATGAGATGCAAGTGACGCCCCGGCGGCACCTCAGAACGAGGCGCCAGGGTGGAGCGCACAGTTTGCTGTTCCACAAATGTAACGGATGGGCAGGCTACGAGAGGGTGCGCCACAGGGGCACACGTGCCTGCATCCTGACTTAGTTGTGGGGGTGGGTTGGGGTGGGTTGGGGGGGGGGGGGGGGGAGGGGGATGCGCGTTGTGTAGCTCGCAAGACTGACTTTGATTGTGCTGTTGATTGTGCCGGACTACAAGTATGCGATGCTTGTGGGTTCAACATACCCGAGGACGATGCCACAGCAGTGGGATCATTGGGTTGTGATGTGCAGTGAGGAGGAGCCAGATGTGATCGGGAGCAGGCACTTGTGTGCAATTTCATTGACGTACTGCACACATAAGAAAGCTGATGCTATTGTTGATATCACTTGAGTGCGCCAGGCAGAGGTGTGTACATGATTGACAAGCACTTGGACTATATGAATTAGCACTGGGGTGTGTGTAGCTGGTGTGTATCCAGCTGACATATACGTATTAGATGCATTCAGTTTGTGCGTAGTGCTCTTTCAGGCGCACCTCACCTTAAAGGGCGAAAGGCCGCTGTCTTGTCTCACATCACCTGCCGCTCCATGGCTTCATGTGGCTCAGACGACGCCTTCAACCTTGGCAGGTGGCAATCCAAACGGTTGTAGCAGCAGCAGCAGCAGCAGCAGCAGCAGCAGCGGAGTCAGTGATGAGAAGCGCGGTCCCAGCGAAACGGGCATAACAACAGAGGAGCTGGGCTAAGCAACTGCAACTGCGCTCTGGCATTGCCTTGAAGCAATGCGGGCAGCTACGTTAGGAGAGTGCGAAGGGTCACATGCATCTGATTGCCGCCACACGTGAGACGTGCACGTGCGAGCTGATGCATCATGCTGAGCAGATGTATACAGAGCATTTATAACAAAGGTGTTGAAGTGTCAGCGGGAACGTGACCGCGTTCAGGCACGGAAGGTAATCCTGAGGCGGTGTCTGTTCCGTTGTGGGGTATGCTCTGGTCTCGGCGAGGGTAGGCATGAGGGTGAGCGCCGCGTACAACACATTTCTGTGAGAAACACGTGTACGCAGGGCTGACCACACACTTGGCACTCTGAGACGGCGGCATACGCAGCATGCGCCAGAAGCAGCTCTCAATCAACGCTCATTTAAAGGGCATGCGTGCACCTGCAGGCGTGTCTCTCGCCACCATGCGAAAGGTGGGCCATACATTCGGCACCGCGGACGAGCGCAGTGAACAGTGTAAAATTTTGGATCCAACGATCACCTCAAAGGCCGCGTGCGACCACCGCAACAATGATAGCTGAAGAAAATAGCAACATACGAAAACGACTTTGGCGATGTTGGGGGCTCACCTGAAGCGCAGGCTTGGGCGTTCATGTAGCAATGCAAGTGGTTGTTGTCGGCGTGATGCTTCACCCTGAGCCTTCGCCAGCAAAAAGCTTCATCTGCAGTAGCTGGCTGACCACGCCAGAATGGCACGGGAGTGAGGTACGGCCACAGAAAATCGACTTGAAGATCACCAGAGCTTCAACTGGCGACGCGCTCGGAAAAAACGTGTTTTGGTTTGGTATTGGTTGGTGGAGGGTTGGGGGGAGGCTGGAATGGCACAATCTTTGTTGGCTGAATGATGTTGGCAGGTATACGTTGGTGGGAGATTGCACAGCTTCTTACTGCTGCGCACATGACAACATGATTGCATGCATGAATGTAACATTTGCACTTGTGCTATCGGGGCCTTTGCTGCATCAGTGTATGGTCTACTAAACCTTTTGACATGAATGTGTCGATTTTTCCTGATATGAGGGATCCAGATGTTTAATAATTGTGCTATATCTTGACCTTGCTAATAAGTTGATGCATGCTCAAACGTTAGCCTTATCGTATCATTATTGGCTGGTACAATACGCTTGAGTGCACTTAGTATGTGAGCAAGGCACTGTGTACACAAGCGTCAGTATTGAGCACTGATGAGATGCAACCAGTGAGGCACTGTACACAACTGTCAGTATTGAGCACTGATGAAATTCACTGCAAACGCATCCAGGTGTGGGCTGATGCAGGCCTGGCACGTAAACTGAGCTAACGATTTCCGTGATTCTTCAAGTTGCTTTATGAGTGTCTTTTGAAAAAATCATTATCAAAAACCTCCAACCTGCGTGAAACAGGCATCACAACATATACAATGCAACAAGCAACACGGCACATAACAGTAGCCGCAATGGACACGCACTGGATGACACCTGCAGTGCTTGTGATAGCATTACACTTTATGCCCGCTTACAGTACCACCCTCACAAAGCCACTGCCACCTGCTTACCGTGGCAATGGCGAGCTGTTGCCAAGAGAGTCAGACGTCTGCCTTTGATATACAAAGTTACAAACTGCCGCCGACGCACCAGCGCGTGCCCAAGTGATGCAGCATAGCACCTAGTCGATCTGAGCATCGGCCATCTATTGATCAGCTTGTTCTTTGGCAGATGGGCTCGTTGCTCGCTGTAGCCATTATCACATGCTCTGAATTTGTTGTTTGGCGCGTCCGCTGAGTACATCACAACACCGTACAGAGCCTAGGCAACGCCAGGCTTGTATCCTGGCCATGCTCATACCACTGCATACTTCAACTCGCTGTTCACTGTAGGAGACTTGAAGCAAGCAGTGTGATGCAGATATGTGCACCGCCATGGCAAGCGCAGCAGCAGTGCTGTAGGCGTCTGTCGTAGTTGCTGTTGACACATACTGAGCATGAACATCATCGTAGAAAGTGCTGTACAATGAATTCAAGCATGAGGTTTGGCACCAACTTGTTGAAACATAATAGTCAAGAGTGGCATGCGTGGTAGGGACTGACTGTCTTTAAATGAAACAATATTAGTTATGACTGTATATGTAGAAAGTACCAGATAAGACACTATTGTTGAAAAAAAAAAAAGCTGGGATGAATGAAAATGCACGTTTGTGTTGGGATCATCATGCACGCACATAAAACTGGTACAGCCCACCAATGCAGAATGCAAAGCAATGGCCAAGCAAGTGATAATGGCCTATGATCTGTGATTAGGTGCGCGTATCCAGATCAGCACATGCCATGGCTACGCAGCAGCAAGCTTGTAAGCTTGCAGGGGCTGTGAACTTACCCGGGTCTCTGTTAGCACAGCAGTGAGCTTGCCCAAGGCTCACCACCAAGCCCCCAAACCTCGGCAAGGTGGAGACCAAATCGGGGGACTACTACTACTACTTTCCTCTATTTTCTACTACTGCTGCTTTCATCTATTTTGCTACGGCTGCAGCGGACATGGGGACGGCCCGGGAAGCATGAAGGCGGCGGAACAGCCTTCACACCCCCAGAGAACGGGCAAACAGTCTGGTGCTACCCGCCTGCGATGTCGTATTGCATACTTATCGTCAGCCGCCATCAGGTGCTAAGGATCTTTCTGGAGGCAACGACGCGATTTACACAGACCCTCTGTGAGAGCGGCAGATCTGCCGAGGGCCTCGCCTGGTTCCCCGTCCCACACCGCAGCGGTTTCGTTCCAGGCGCAAAGCCTGGAATCCCATGTCCATTACAGCTAGGGATTGAGTGCGACATGCCCAGGTCAGGATGCCCCCTAATCAGTCACCTCACCTGTTTAGCGTAGCCAGCTTCTGACAAGTATCCAGAATGGAATCTATGTTGCGGGCATCCTGCTGACCCTCTGGGCTGCCTACTTCCGCCACTATACATGTCAGACATTGTTAGTAGAGCACGGAGAGCACGTGCCATCAGACAGCAGAGGACACGCTGGTAGCAGCAGCGAATGCCGCGCTGCAGCTCCACAGGAGATGCACGAGTGCTTCCAACATAGCCAGGCTCCTCCTGTGGTTCAGCGCCGCTAGTGTAAGGCCATCATCAGACGATGGCAGTACCTAATGCATCGCCCTAGGCCTTACACAGATCTCAAGCTCACAGATTAGGAGATCGTGAGCCGCGACGGCCGCAAGGAACACAAGGTTACCTGAGGCTGAGTCGTGGCCCCTCTGCTCTTGCTGTCGGCAGAGCGCTCTGTGACTCCATTCTCCACGAGGCTACCTGTGCGCGTAGTTTAGCTACGTTCGAAGCTCGCTATTCTTCAAGCTCTTCACCTTCAGAATAGAATGGATGTAGGTGGGTAGGTTATGGGGGCTACGGTATGTATGTTGCACCAAATATGTCATATCTCTGATGAGGACTTTGCGGGGGTGCCTCCCTGTGGTCCTCTCACGTGTGGTCGCGCTAATAAGCTGATCATGTCGCTCAGTTGGTCTCGTGCCTGAATCAGCTGGGTCGCGTTGTACATGTGACTTTTTTTTCAGTGTGGGCGCATGTATACCTCATGTGAGACGTCACCAGCTATGTAGATCATATCAACGGCTCTTGGAAGCAGCAAAAGTGATTGATGGTACCAAAGCGCTCCTGCTGTTCCAAAGATATGATCCACAGCACCAGCCCGACTGCCGCCTCAAACTGGCCAATGACGGGTTGCAGCCGCGGCGCTGCCTCCAACGCCGCGTGCACGCCGCCCCACTCTCCATGCGGGCGCCACCAGGTGCCAGCTGTGCAACTGTCGTCTCGTTCAGCGTCCGCGCGCGCTGTGCTGCATCCTTTTAATGCAAGATGCCTCGGGCGACTTTCAGCCTTCCTGGTTTGTAGTGACTTCTGATCGCAGTTGAGGCGAGTACATGGCGTTACAACACGATTGTGAGGCGACCAGGCACAGCGCCATTGAGACAGCTGTAAACTGATTGGTCATGGCGCGGGGGCAGCGCCCCTGTGCATGACTTCAGCCATACGCCATGAGGTACGGTGCCCACATAGACCTACCCCTAACCCTAACCCTAACCCTAACCCTGATCGTGGACTGGAGAATGCAAGTACAGCTTTGCGCAGCTTGCGGTTCCAACTAGCGTCATCACGCGGCAGCACAACATCCATGCGCAACAGAACTGCTGACATGCTGCAACACAGTCTTTTAATCCCACCTGGCGGTGGCCGTGTGTTCCACCATGAGGCGGCCTCAGGCCATCAAGACATCTTGCTGATGTACAATGACATGCAATGAGGCATCATTGCCTAGTGTTCCGGTGCGATGTACACCAGCAGGACATGGTGCTGGTGGTGAAGGGTTCTCCAGCTATTGCGATGGAGTGCTTCACACACAAACTCATATTCTTGAAGTGCAACTCGCATATTCTGTGCCGCATGACCCCATGCCCTTGTACAAGTCAGGGGTCTGATTGTGCCGTGTTCAGAGCTGTCGCGCGGAGCAACGTTAGAGAGCTGAGCTGCTTGGCACTGTCATTCGATACCGTGGGGGTGACTTCTTGCTCCGGGGGGCTGCAAGGGCGCGCCTCAACACAAAGCACTGATTTGAAATATTTTCAGAAGAAGTTGGCATGTCCGTTCCTTCGCACGGAGCTGAGTATACTTCCATGTCATTTCCTTCGCATGGAGGCGGAAATACGTCAGAAGTAGTGACACTGTGCAGCTGCTCAATGAGCAGAACATACAACACACAATACTGATTCTTTGAGAAAAGATGCGGTCGCCCTTTGAATTGTGAGGATGCGCTCGAGGAGTTGTGACCAGGCCATTTGATGCTTTGTTGGATTGGAAATGATGACATTGAGGCTACAGACTTCGGCTCCGTGCTGCACTGAGGTGGGTTGCATCATTGGCAAGAAGTATATATGGACAACGTAAACGCGATACACTAAGAGGTGGCATCTCAACGCATGCAGGCATCATCTATACCTCCAAGTCTGTTGTGTGGTCGCACACTACAGCAATCTGCTTTGGCAACTGCCCAAGTATTGAATATGCACCTGTGCCCTGCGGCAGTGCACTGGCATGTTGTGCTCAGACGCGCAAAATGACGCGCCAAAAAGTAAGAGCAGGCAGTTGAAAGTGTGTGTGCTGTGATATTGTTGCGATGCGGTGCATGGCGCTATACACCCAACAGGGCGCCCGCTGGTTCCTTGACACAGATGCTGCTCTCTGCAGAGCTTGACATGCAAGTAGAGACGATTGCGAGCCAGTATTGCGTGCGTGCATCAGAGAAGTCGGTTCCGAACGTCTTCCAGCTTCTTGGCCACCTCCCCCACTGTCCTGTCAAGGCCCGTCGCGATCTGAGAGACACGTGTTCGCACAAGCAAGAAGCAGCAGCAGATGTGGTCAAGTAGCTGCCACTGAGATTTGACGCGCGGTTCATGCCTATCTTCACCGCATCAGCTGTCACACTTGAAGCTGCAAACCACACATGAAACAATCGCTACTACTGAGACCGCTTACAGGCTTTCAAGGCAAACCAACCATCTTTTCAATGAATGTACTTGATGTAGTTGGCCCAGCCCAGTCGTGCGCTGACTTGCCTAAACCACACGCAGGCAAAACGAGCGCGCTACAGCATCAGCTACACTAGAATCAACACGAAACACATTCCCCACTCATGCCATACGCTGCTGTCTGCCATGGAATCACGCATGAAACGGCCAAACCCAAGCAACCGACAAAGGTGCATACACCTACACACGGCTACAACAGCTTCTTCAAGTCCTGTAGTTGAAGTTGACGAACCGCACCTTCTTCTGTATGTCGAGCGGCAGTGTCCCAAACTGTTCACAGAGGTCGCCGTCCACCACGTTCTTCACTGGCAGGAAGTAGGAGCGGTAGCTGGTGTGCTCGCGGCCGCACAGCGTAGGCTTCTCCTGTGTAGCAGGGAAGACGGCGGCATAGTGTTGTCTCGTCACAACCCTTTCGACTCTTGAAGGTTGCAGGGCAGAGCAGCAACAAAAAATAAAAGTGCAGCAAGCAGGTTTCTACTTGGAGGGAGAGCAGAGCACCGCAACAGAGAATGTATATTATGTGATTATGTGTAGATGTGCACAACTGCTTTGGCAGTGCTGATGTTAGTTGATGAATGGCTGAGTGCATGCGCACGTCAAGCAAGAGAGAGAGCAACATTGTGTTATGGCAAGCAGCTGCCACAGCCAGCGCCTGTGCTCACCATTACGAGCAAATCCTATTCACTTCAGCAAATACAAATTCTCAACTGTGCGCGCAGCAACCGCAGATTTTCACCAGCATTACCTGTCGCATGTGCATCTCCAGGTGCACAAAGAAATCCACGTCCTCCTTGGTGGAGAACGGCAGGAAAGCCCCCAGCGCACCCGTGATGCTGGAGTACAGCACCACCTGAGAGCAAGTTCAAAACAGGAAATGGCGCATTAATCACGTCAGCTCCAGTTGTCTTTGATGCAAAGCAGCTGGCATGCCAAGCAGCGGTGTACACAAAATAATTGACCGTGAGTGTGAGCTACTGCTGCAGGCGTGTGTGTCGGGGGGGGGGGGGGCACTTGCAAGTGCAATGAAGAGGTTGAGAGGCACCGTGGTGACAATCCTGAGGTATATGCAATTCACGAACAAATCATTTCATTTCATGTTGCTGGTATTTGCATCAGCTGCATCGCTGTTCACCTGTGACACTGAGATTGAGGCGATGCAGTGAAGGCATGAATTGGTCAAGACAAGTGGCCCATGACTATCTTCAACACCGCCGCGACGCTGCTGATATGGACTTTATTTTGCGCACATGACTGCTTCTCAACTTTAAACTTGCCCCTAAGGTGTACTGACCTCTGCACCGCCGGGCACGAGGGTGGTCTTGTGCAGGCTGGTGAGGATGTCCCCCAAGTGAAACATTGTCATCTGGGTCAGCTGCAGGGAGACGGGCAGCAGCGGTATCGGTACGGTCAGAGCACAGATAAAACATCATGTCAAGTCCCCTTGAAGCAGCAACAGAATGGTAGCAGAATGGTAGGAAAGGCTGCAGTACAACACCATGGAAGGCACAGCGACACTGTCCTTGATACCATGTCAGTGCCAATGGCACGCACGTCATGGACATGTTGACGATGCTGAGGCATGTGGCGTACGCCGCATGTACAGCGCAGTAAGAGTCTGGCTGACTGCACCACTCAACGTGGAATTGTGAAGCAGCACAACACACAAAAAGCGGAGAGTCGGGATCCTGCCACCACCGCACTTGACCCGCAATGGTGTCGACACCATCACTGACTGCCTGTGTCAGTTAATGACTCAACCGTAGCTACACAAGCGTGTTGTACGGTATATGCGTGACATACAGTACTTGCAGGCATACTGCACTCGCCTTGTTGGGTGCGCCATTGAGCATGCCGTGGTCCCACAGCACCCGGTTGCCAGAGGGGTTGTCAATGTCATCGGACACATCATCTGGCAGCCTGCCATCAAAACCAGGTGAACAATGGACAAATGTGAGCCAAGGCAGGATTGCATAGCAAGCATTTTGATGTGCAACAGAATATGTTGACAGACAATGGAGCATAGCCACAAGACAGTCACTGTACATTCGAGCCTCCAATTCAATCCTCGAGTTTTAGGCAACGATTGAGCTGAAAAGGCGGCACGTTCGGCGCCAGCGTATGCGTTTTGCGGTGCGTGCAAGAGTTGTCTAGCACATCAACTTCGCCAAACACCTTGACATCGTGCACAGCATATAGTGAATGTTGTCGCATCTTTCTATACACAAACACCAACGAAGCGAGAATGCGTTCCCAGCCCTCGTTCTGTTTGAGGATAGTCTGCAGCACCGGACGCCAACAGGATCCCGACTACAAAGTCGTCAATTCATCAAGTCAATTTTGCAGCTTTTCATCGCAATTGACTACTTTGTAGTCGGAGTCCTTAGAACCCAATGTTGCCGTCCGGTGCTGCAGACTATCCTCAAGAAAGAGGGCTGGGAGGAGATTCTCGCTTCGTTGGTTTTGTGCATAGAGAGCTGCGACAACCCGCAGAGCCGCGAGGAGTTCAGCAAGTTGAAACAGAATAACAGCAGGGACCTTACAAAGGGTGGGCAAAAACTTGGGGAGTCGACAGAGCAGATGGCACCGATGATCGCAGCAGATACGATTGGACCGTTGTAGGTCAAACAGCCCTGTTCACAGAGTCCATTGTAGACTTGACATGCTTCTTCGCAGAGGATCTCAAGGTCAACCGCAGCAAGGCTGGGGCTCGCTTGCGTTGCTATTTCGGCTGTGAAAAACGCAGTTTGCCGGCATCTGCATCACCCATTGTGCACTGCAGTTGTTTCCAATATTAGCGTGTCTGCGTACGAAGTAGATTCTGCGAGCACGTACATGTGATGGAATGATTGGTTAACAGTACATGGCGCTTTTCCATCACCTTACACACTGCATGCATACATCTGCAGCCGCCCTCGCATGTGGTCACCCTTTAGCAGACCATGTATTTCTGGTTCATGTGCATGTACCTGAGCACAAAGAAGTTGCCGAACTTGTCGCAGCCTGCCGCAGTGTCATAGTCCAGCAGGCACGAGCGCGCTATGTGGCGAGGCACCTGAGCAGTGACAACACATTCAGGTAAAATGGTAAGCACTTCAAATGACCTGAAAGCTGGCTTAACGACACATGGAAGTGACAGTCAGGTGTTAGGATTGCTGCTTCGAGGTCTGATGACGTCATGCATGAGTGGCGACTGAGAGTGTCAATGATTTGAGTAAACGTACAACTGACACTGCAGCTCTCTTACGAATTGTGCATATGGCAGCACGCATTTGCAGTATGTGTGCATGGTGTGATCTTCCTTCAGCAGGAAAGGCTGTACCTAGACACAAACTCATTGGGAGCACTCAAAGTGCACTGCGTGACGCCATAGTGACAGTCCTGTGCGTATACACCGCATGGACATGTGTACCCTCTCTCCCTCAAGCCAGCAGCACCACCTACTCATCAGGGCCAGCAGCGACGCCCTTTCCCCAACACATGCACCCACATTCCATCACGAGCGTGGTGCACTCTGTCGTGACACATTGCAGCTCCACCACGAGATCGCCCAAACCAGTTCGAGCATCTACAACGTAATACTTTGAAGTAACATGGAACCGCCGCAATGCCCTCCCTGTGCCATTGCTCAGGAGTGGCAGCGAGCGCTTGCAACACAAGTTTATGGAAACGAATCAAAAGATCGTAGAGCTCTACTTAGGTGACAAGGAGTGGTTAGCCGCAAGTGTCTTCCACCAATACCCGCGGTCCCGCTGCTGCAGACATAAGTTTATGGAGGCACAGCTGAATGCTGCTTACCTGATCATCGGCGAAGACCACCAGCTGATTTTCGAGGCGCCTGTACTTGACAAAGTGCAGGGACTCTGCCATGTCGCCGGCTACCACACGGTCGTTCATCACGTTCAGCGACACCTGCGGCACCACAAGCGTGAGCAGTAGCGTGACACACAAGCCGCCAGAACGTCAGTACTTTGCAACTTCATTTTTGCATGTGTGTACGCCACCAGCCACGATTAAGCTATGCATCGCTTCCGCACAAAAAGGTGCGGCGAGACCACGTGAGGTTGCAGGCGAGGGCATAAGCATGGACCAGAACATTAGAAGAGTGCAGGCTACACTTCATGTTGCGGGCGGACAAATTGTTGGCGACGTTCATTGCCGTCTAGAGAAGCCATCTGCAGTCAATTCGAGTGCAGTGAAATGCAACCAAGAGAGCAACCCTTCATACTGTTGGTAGCTCACGTAGTGGGGGGTACAGCTACATCTTCAAATCAACTACTTCAATACTACCAGTGCATGTATAAGCCAGGGCAGCAGAGCATAGGGGCGCCTGAAATGTATCTGGACAGCAGAAACCAAGCACCCAGGAGTAAGGGTAGGCGCACCAGCTGAGACGCTGATGCCAGCAAGGTCTGCTACCCTCACGGCAAGCACAACCCATATTCTCATAGCTACGGCAGCAGCAGCATGCCTCAAGCCGAAACTGCCATGGTGAATCAAGTGCGCGCAGCACTGGGCCCTGCAAGCTCAACTGCAGTTGTCGACTGATGTCAGGTGTAAAATGTTCGATGAAAGCGTACAGATGCCCTCAGTGACAATATCCATCAGACGGCAAGCACGCACCACCATGTTTGGCAGCCCCTTGTGCTCGCACTTGCGCAGTAGCTTGCGCTTGCCAAGGTCATAGAGCCTCAGGCTCTTGCCCGCGCCAACCAGCAGACGTCCCTGCAGCACACAGAAAACGGCAGCAACACCAACCCGCACTAATGGTGTCAGTGGAAGTCGTGACTGGCAGGGCGTATGATGCACGAAACACGCACAAAGTCTGAGGGGACAAACTGAAAGTAGCACGCGATTGCGTTTTGACGTGGTTTGCCGCAGATCAAAGTGAAATTTGAAAGCATGGCCTGGCTTCTTTGTACACTGCTTCCTGCGTCAAGCGCTTGCCATGCTCTGTATAGGACTGCATTATCCTGCGATGCAGTGCACCCATTGAACAACATCACCACTTCCGCGATGCCTCCCATCCAGTGGGATAACACGGTTGAGCAACATATCAATACAAGGGCCAATGACAACATATCAAGAACCAATGACCACTTGGCAAACAGCACGTGTCCACTGTGGGACTGTTGATAGTATGTCTGAAAAGCGGTTATAGCCGGCCTGCTGGTGGGGTGTTGCGAACTCAAACACGCATCGTGGGATGCTTCCACCGCTACGCGCTGCAGCAGTGCCGCCCCATTCTCCAACACACACCACCGTGCACAGCGCACTGCAGAACTTCACACCGCAGCCCCTAGTATACTTGAAGTAGTGCATGTGGACATCCCAGCAGGAAAAGAATGCATGAACTCAATATGGGCATATGAGTTGAATAAGACATGCGGTCACAGGGGTTTCCGCGCCTCAAGCGGAAGTAAATACGTACACGTGGCATATACCTACATACCTGGAACTCGCTCATGGCGAGCGGTACGTCCGGCACCTCCGTGGAATGCAGCAGGACCAGCCTGTTCTCCAAGACGCGGAAGATGTGCACAAAGCAGCCTCCGTGGGAGCGAGGGTGAAACTGCAAGTCCTTGGCGGTGCCTGCCGCGATGAACACCTCTCCGCCCTGCGTAGCCCCAGCACAATCAACAGATAGGTAGATAGGTCAGCACCAATGCATTGAGCTGCGCGCATGTCTGTGCTCGTCACAAACGGCCATTCGAGGGGGGGGGGGGGGGGGGGGGGATATTAAGATACTTGTAACTCGTCCCTGACCATCTGCCAGTCGCAGAGAGCACCAGACTGCCCTGCACATCTAGGGCAAAATAAGCCATGCAGTCATAGTGTCAGCGTAGATCGACGCGTGCAGCATCAATTATGCTGCGTGCATCATTTTCCACATTTCACAGCCACGCCGGGTAGCATCTGCAACAATCGCATTCCTGCAAAACAAAGGCAAGGGTGGATGAGACTACAAGGTACATCACTGCATGTGCCGAGATAGGCAGTATAATGAAACAATATTGCACCTAGCTGCAAGTAATGCGTCGGTATGTATGATGAACGCGATTGATGTTGTTGATGCAGCACAGTTCACAACCTAGACGGTGCGGATTCGAGAAGGCCGCTGGACTACACTTCACACATTTTGGTCATTCCCATGTCATGCTGCAATTGCAGTCTGCCGTCAGGAGCAGCCACCCTGTTGAAACTCGACCAAAGACTGCTGAGCATTAACGCAAGGGTGTGTGCTTTAACTTCAACTTCAACTCACCCTGCTGTGGAAAGTGACAGGGCACACGCTCAGCGCGGCCTCATTGTTGCCCAGCTCGAGACATTCCAGCGTTGTGCCTGTGAAGCAAAGGCACGATCGCACACGCAATTTGCAGCGGCGCGTGAACGATCATCATGACATTAATTGATGCAAACTGATGCCAACACAGATTTTGCCCGCTGGGGGCTTACCAGCACTGTTACCACATAGGTTTGAATGAACAAATGCGTTGCACTTCGACTGCAAGAATGCAGCAGGCACCACTTCAATGCACACATGAGGGAAGGCCGACCCAGTGCTTGTCGTCAGTGCGGGTCTCATGTGTGTTCAGCCCTAACCCTATATCCTAAATCTAACCCTAACCCCAAACCCGAAATTTCCGTATTTGCCGCACGATTTGCAAAACATACATACCACCAAGTACTGTACAGTTACAACGCCAAGCTCCAACCAAACCCTTAAATGTGGTTCCATGATGTCCAAATGTGTGTACTCCAACGCGCATTGCCAGGTACTTTGGTGTGTGCTGTAGCACAAGCTCGTGCTCAGCGCAATCCTCAGTCAACCAGGACTTACCCTGTGCAGGGTCCAAGAGTCGTACACAGCTGGCCCACTTGCCGGGGCCTGGGGGTACTGGTCCTCTGATGGGCATCTGCATCGCCTCCTCTTCCTCCTCGTCCTGCCAGAAATTGATGCATTTAGGTGGTGGCAAGGGGGGGTCAAACGGCATGAATGACGAAAATTGGGGTGAATCAAAAGCGCCGTCAAATGCAAAAACGGAAGAATACGCAGAAAGCGGCATCCTTCCTCTTTACTGAAATGCTCAATTCTCTTTACAGATTATCGTTGTGAGACAAGATGACAAAGGGACCCAGAGAATTTGAGGCACCTGATTACAAATTGTGACGCAATTGTGATGCTGTACATGTTATGCAGTGGCGTTGCAGATGCACAAGGTGGCACAGGCTTACGCTTGGCCCCATCCCAAACAAATGTCTCGCAAGAAGCTCCACAAAGCATTACTGCAAGAGGGCAACGGCCACTTAGTATCTATGGTAGACGCCATGCACAACTTCTTGTACACATCCAGCAGAAATACTCTTGACATCCAGTGGGAAGAATTGAAGTCATCAGATGGCATTGCTCAGAGTGGAACGCACCTCGTCTTCGTTGCCGTCGGCATCAGGAGGCGGCGGTGGCGGCTTGTCGCCATTCTCAACAGCCTGCGCAGATAGTGAGCACAGACACGAAATTGCAGTCAAGGAAACCTTCACCATGATACCATGTGGTCAATGGGGCAGGGTATCAAGCCGCGCCGCGTCGTCCTGTTCCAACGTGAATCTGGAAGCACGTTGTAAGCTGTTGACTATGTGATTTATTTGAGCTGTACACAAGAGGTTTGCTCATGTTGTTGAATGAGATGCCCAAAGCGGTCTGCTCATGTCATGTCAAAACACACGCGCAGATTTGTCATCAGCAGCAGAGCAGTGGTGCCATTGACAGCTGTGCCAGTGTGTCTTCGCAGTGCGACAGCGGTGGGGGCAAGCTGACAGCGGAGCACGGATACAATGAGGTCCCGTTGAATTAACCCAGAGCCATCGCAACACGTTGCCTTGGCTTGCACTCAGCAGCATTGCACCATGGCTCTGCAACCGAGGCCTTTGTCTTGCATGGATGCAGCGGCTATGCGTCGCGCGTCTAACAAATTACTCGTACCTGATCAGTGTCCATGGGAGCGACCCCATCCTCCTCTGACTTGACTTTTGCCGACTCAGCCTCAGCAGCGGCCCTGCACATGGAGCCGCAAAAAACGCAGCAAGCAAGCGGCATGGCGGCATGAGTGCAACGCCGGCCATGACCGAAGTCGCATGGAACCGCAGTGCCACATTCAGGTTTGCAACGTCGAACCATGGGCAAAACATGCGGCACTGGCAGGTGGTGCTGCTAAACATATCAGAGCTGTATGGAAAGCTGCATTGCGGAGCGCAAAGTGAAACCACGAGGGCAAAGTGTGGTGATGTTGCAGTGCTGGTCAAGCCATGCTGACTACAGCAGGCCTGCGTATGAAAACGGCGTTTGCGGAACGCCAAGTGCAAGCATACGGGCAAAGTGTGGTTGATGTTGCGATGCTGACTGTAGCGGGCCTGCGCAAGGCACTGCAGCACTGGTCCCAACAGACTGACATCAGACCTGCAGCCAGAAAGTTACAGAACCTGACTATGTGCCTGCTGTATTTGTCAAGGTAAAGGGACAGAAACCCACAACTCGACGCGAGATGAGAGGTGAAATGCGGATGACTAATGGCTGTGTCTGCAGCTCCTTCACGCCCCCTCGAGGTAATCACTTTCACAATGATGCAAGACTCGCACCTGCGTGGGATGCACACACAAATGCTCAAGCTAAATGTGTTGACTACCCAGAACACCTGTTGCAACTGAGTTGCGTCTTGATGCACATGCTGCGCACCACGACCCTGCACGATTGGCACCCTGATGATTCTGACAGCACACTTGCACCGCAATGGCTCAGGCTCTTTCATAGCATGGCAGGCAGCACATGCTTGCAAAGCACGGGATCACTGTCACAAATTGGGAGTTCACATACTTGCAGAGACCTCACTGCCGCCACGCTCCTGTGCATTGCGATACCTTCTCAGCTCATACATACGCCTCCAAACAGACAACGAGCCTTGGCGGCAGGAGCGATTTGTGATCATTGCAGCGCGTTTGAAAAATGATACTGAGAGGTACTCAAGTACACGATATGTCGTGAAGTTCATCCGGGCACACAGTATGCCACGAAGTTCATCCAGGCCTCCCGTCATGCACGTGGCTATGACATTAG
Source organism: Tribonema minus (assembly GCA_017506865.1). Classification (NCBI taxonomy): domain Eukaryota; class Xanthophyceae; order Tribonematales; family Tribonemataceae; genus Tribonema; species Tribonema minus. Next base: position 628,017 of record JAFCMP010000434.1, read on the forward strand.
TACGCAGTAGGGCAGATACTCACTTCATTTCCGCCTTCTCGGCTTCGTTGTACTCGTCAGCGTCTGCCTCCACGATAACCAGACGCGGCTGCTGGTCGCCTTGGCCGTCCAGGCGCGCAATCTGCCGCGGGGTGTAGCGCAGCGGAATCGCCTGCAAACAAGGACAACAATACCGTCAGTTTGACAACCGAACTGGCTGTACTTCACACACTCAATCTGATGCGGACCGCGGCATTCAGCAAGCAGATTCGCGCAATGAAATCACACGTATGTACACTTTCGAGCGCAAAAGTATGCGTCACAAGGCCCACGCTGGCAAGGGCCACACAGCTGTGCCATAGCACTTCCCCCCTGCTAGTTGCCATGCGCTTCGCTGCCCGAGATGAGTCACCGACCTCACACGTGCTGTGCTACCAAGGCAGCACCCGCTGCACGACTCTTGATGGCGGCGCCTCACAGTGCAAGCTGGGCATGGTCTCGCGTATGAATGCAAACAACGCCAAGGCAACGCGTTGCACACAAACTTCGCCTCCCATGTGTCATGGTACACCTGCTTGATGCGCACACCGTCCTGGCCTGACAGCCGCACACAGAGCAATGCTGGACCACACACAACCGCCGTGACCATTAGAGCCGCTGTTTCATCCACGCCAAAATGCGCACAACGCTGCGACCTCGCAAACGCGCAGTCTTAACAGCAACACAGCAAACGCTCAGATTCGCCTGCTGCTTTCTGGCCTCACCTGCTGGTTGAAGGCCTCGCCCTTGCGCTCCACGCTGAGGATGCGCAGGAACGTGTCGCTGATGGCCACAATGCCCTCGGGGCAGTGCTCCGTGCAGAACGTGCCCGCGTACTGCAGCGTCTCGTACGACATGGGCGTCGTGAGGTGGCGCCCGCCGTGCGAGTACGACAGCCACGACCGCGAACTCAGCGCCAGCAGCGCGCCCTGTCGCACGTGGGCACAGTAACAGAAGACGGGGGAGGCGGGGGTCAAGCCATGCGCAGTGATGTGCCTGCAATGAGGGGTGCGCGTCTGGCCATGCGCGACAGTGTGCATGTAGTGAGTACGACATGGGCGTCGTGAGGTGGCGCCCGCCGTGCAAGTACGAGAGCTCAAACCACGAGCTCAGCGCCAGCACCGCGCCCTGTCAATCAAAATCAACCAGCAAACACATTCAGGGAGAGAGGAAGGTCTGAAGTTAAGACCATGCTGTGTTCGCGACAAAATGCATACCTTTCAGTACGTGTCCAGGTCATGGGGATGCATTGCCGTAACAAAAGCAAGTAGCAAACACAAAGCAAAAGACCTTGTCATGAAGTGCCGAGCGGCCTTTGTACGTACCTGGCCCATGCGGAACAGTTTCACGGGCTTCGTTCCCAGGAACCGGGAACGCGCGTCGCTGAGCGTGCCTGTCGTCGCGTCCACCGCGACGCGCTGCATGACGCCGTTCTCGAGGCCGACGTACAGGTACAGCTGGGGCGCGCCCATGGGAGCGGCACTTGAAGTTGCACTGGAGGCCGCGGTTGACGCTCCTGCCTCCACGCCCGCCATCTCCATCAGGCAGAGGGAGTGGGGGCTGTTGCGGCACAGGATGTAAATGTGGTAGCATGAGAGCGAGTGAGGGCATGTGTGATGTGCCATGTTGCTGGTGCAAGTCTGTCGATTAAGTGACTAATTTAAGTCATTCAATTATCGATGAGTGTTCATACTTCTACATAATGTGTAGTGTATACACCCAATCGCTGTCGTCGACAGCATAGAGAACAGGTGGTAATTAGCCTGAGGCACGGGCCTTTCCATCGAAGAGTGCGAGCGGGCCAGTGTCAAGGCAAGACACTGTGGCGACCTGCACTGTGCACCCCACCTGCATACACAGCTTGAGCATCCACTACGGGCAAAAGCCATGCTCGAAGTGCGGACACCCTACTGCTTCCAGCGCGCGGCACATGCTTCTAGCGCCAATGACACACAATAGCAGACAAGCGTCCGCATCTGCACGTAAAGTGTCACAGACCCTCCCTGCACCTGTGTGGCACGTCCGTAGTGGCCTGCTGCGTCAGCACAACAGCAGACAAGCGCAAAATCTACACACCAAGTGTCACAAACCCCCTCGACGCACACCTGTGTGGCACGTCCATGATGGCCTGCTGTGTGAGCAGCGACTCCGGCGCCAGCGACAGCACACGCACAGCACCCGTCCAGTCGCCAACGGCCAGGAACGGCGCCCCGAGGCGGCTCAGGGGGACTTCGCCCATCTCAAGGCAGGCCACTTCGTGCCCCAGCTCCTTTGTGCCCATTTCCTGTGAGTTGTGGCACGATGTTAGGGAGGGTGAGCATGGAACATGCAATGCAGCACGCAACATGATTGAACATGAACTATACGGGTTACAAGGTGCGCCGACCCGAAAGCTCGCCGTACATGTAGAGGCAGGCGAATTGGTGATGGATGTTGAGTAGCATGTGTGCCAATGCCCTGTGCAGTTTACGGTGCGTGGGTGTAAGGCAGATGGCTGATGATGCCACGGAGATGAGCAGTTCTTGTGAAGCGTGTCGCAGACACTCAATGATGCTGAACTGTTTTTCTTGAATGAATATAAATCCTCGCTTTGCACATTGACAAAGCAAAGCATGGCAACTTCTGACAATGAACAATGAACCAAACCTATAGCTCACGAGCTTTGATTACCATTTCATCATCATGGGGACTTGCTATGCATATAGAATCATTGTCGTTGGGGCATAGCACTCGCCTTCCAGTGAGGGCGACAGAACGCAGACAGCTGGTCATTGGCGCTGTCACGCATGCCTGAAGCTTATAACTTCAACTGTGGTACATGGCGTTAGAACTAGTGTACTGGAAGTGATGCCCATCAGCCAAATCACCTGTAGCATGTTGGACGTGTCATCAAGCGCGAAGTAAATGAGCAAGAGACGTGGCGATGTCACGCATGCTGGAAACTTACATCTTCAACAGGTGCTTAGCGTCTGAACTAAATAGTCTACGTTTAATACAACGCCATCAGTCAAATCACCTGTAGCATGTTGGACGTGTCGTCAAGCCTGAAGTATATGAGCTCGCCACCTGCAAGGGCAATGACCGCCTGGCGCGAGTTGGCGCAGGCCTTCTCAATGGTCTGTCATGGACAGAGAGAGCAGCAGCGTTCAGTGAGCGAGTGTGTGACTAGCAGCAGCAGCTAAACTGAGGCAACGTTCCAATAGTTTGTATGGCATGTTCACAGAAAACACAAGCTGCAGCAGCAGCAGCAGCGGCACAGCAGTGCTGGGTGATCGGCGTGACGTGCTGTTCCTCTCGCATTCAGGTACGGACCCACCATGACTCAAGAGCAAGTGCAGCACGCGCCGCAACTTGTACCCTGTCTGCTACAGACCTGCAACGCCTTGAGGCCGGAGCGTGGCGCTGAGCACTGATGCCTGCAAACCTCAATGTTGAAGTTTAAACGCACCTTCCTGCCTGGCGTGCGCCACTCTTGCGGTGCCCTGTCGCCCGCGATGACCCTCAGGCCATTCGCATGCACCTGCAGAGTAACAAGCGCGCACCCGTGCATATCATCAGATGGACAGCACAGAGATTTGCGGTGCTTAGATCGAGCTGCAGCCATGGACCCAGGCGATGGTGACTCAACGAGCGACAACATTCGGCGGGGGCCAGGTTGCGGTTTGGTTGGTTTCAAGGGACGATGATTGCGGGGAAAAATGCGCTATCGTTGCTGATACTGAACTGCCGCGTTGCATCAGTTGACATACTTCAAAGCTTAGCATTCTTGACGAGTTATCTCTTTGAGACGCTGTTGCCCACGCGGACGACAACGCAATACGTCAACAGCGCATGCACGACGGAAGGCACGATTGGCACGAGCGCATGGGGTTTCACGAGCATCAATGTCCCCGAAGCAACACAACTTTGTCCGCAGTTACATCGACTCAGACCTTGATGGTGAGCGCGACTCATCAGCCTTCCTACCTGCAGAGTTGAGCCGTTGGCGAGGAGCTGAACTTCAAGTGTCGGCGCGGTAAGCAGGAAGCCGCTGTTGCTGACCTCCTCTACCGTGTCACCAACGCTCAGCACCAGGGTCGCGTTGGTGAAGGTGACCACAATAAACTGGGTCATGGATATTTCGCCGGGGACCTGAGAGGGAAGGACAAGCGGCGGTGCAACAGCGACGGCAGGTCACACGAGGGTCAACAGTAACAGTTGCTGCGCAGCAATGCATAGTGAAAACGTACGGTGACAGACAGTGATGGAGGCATGCAGGTGCTGCGCGAGCAATGCAGGCACTAAATGAACTGCCATGGCCGCAATGTAGTTGCATGGCAGAGCCGGTTAGTCTATCATTACCACCCACATGACTGCACTGTGGTCTGCGGCGTGGAAGGACTCCAGCAACTTTAAGGCTGCACCGAGGTGATTCATTCTGCGTGGAGGGCAGACAATCACAGGCCATGCAGTGTTGCAGGTCTCTGCGGGGGGGACGCGTGCACATCGCATTCTATTCCCGACCCTAACACTAACCCTAGCCCGTACTCTGAGCCGCTAAGTGCGATGGCGCAGACCTTCCGCACATCAAACAAAGCCCCAACCACCTGCGACAACCTTCCTCTCATCACAACTGCCTCTAATCATAAGCTTCCGTCGGCCACTTGACAGTGGGCAACCTACCAGAGTGATCACAACCTCGCATCATACTACTCAACATAGGCAGCAGCGCTCACCGGTATATGTTTGGGCACGGACCACACAGCGGCGGGCCGCCCGGGCAGATCGCTAACTGCCACCTCTGTAACTGCCAGGCCGTGGCGCAGGATGCGCAGCGTGGAGCGCGGCCCCTGTCCGCACAGGCAGTACATCTGGGGGGTGCTCTCATTGGCCAGGTCTCCCACGAGCATGGAGATGATGGGGGCCAGGCTCTCCATCTGTGGACAGGTGAAGAGGGTACGGTGGGGGTAAGGTGGTGGCGGGAGACCACAAGTATGCTGAAGTGCTGATAAACTCTACGGGCGCTGCGAGCATGGGGGTGCTAGGGGAGAAGCTCTCCATATGAGGGATACTTGGGGGATGGTATAAGGAAGTGAGCGTTGAGAGACCAGGCGGTATAAAGAAGATGATGGTCGGAGACCAGAGAACATGATTATCACAGAAGTGAATGTTGCAGCGACCAGATGTTCAGGATTGAATGGGGCGACAGGCTCCATGTGCAGACGATGAATGCGGTGTGTAGAAGTATGTGCATAGTGTGTTGCGCAGGTCATAGAACTTGAACGCGGCCCAACCTCTCTTTTGCGCTGACCCACAGCAAACCAGCTGACGCACACAGCGAATGAAACTCGCACATACTTCTACCGATCAACACGCGCCATCTGGCCACTCCCGAGCCACCTGAGCTCTGCGCGCGATGCCACACGCAGAGCACTCGAAGCGACTCGTACAGCAGCGCTAGTCATCTGCCCGCACGCACCTCGTCCGTGGGCACGAGGTTGTTGAGCGTTGCTGATGGCACAAACGTGGCCGCAACCTTGGCGGCCGAATCCGAATCATCGCCGATCTCGCCGTCGTCGCAGCGGCGGCCCGTCACGGCGCCCTCCGTGGCGAGGCTGCTGATGCTGAAGAGCAGGTGGTTGCTGGACTCGCTCGCGCAGAACAGGAGGCCGCGCCGCGTGATCCTCAGGCTGGCCGCAGGGGAAGTGCGCACGCGAAAAGAGGGTGGGGGGAAGGGGGGGGCACGTTCAGTGTTGCAGTGCATTGTGGTTCGGCGGTCTGTGAGGCAGGTCGTGGAAGCAAAGGGGGTGGAGGAAGACGGGAGGCGCGGTGACATTGGCGCCGCAGCGTGTATAACAGGAGTTGAGCGGTCTCAGTGGACGGGTGTGTGGCAGGCGCAGGGCACGAAGCAGGACGTGCAGGTTGCACGATGATGAGGCTGCTCGAAGTGAATTGCACATTCCACATGCGACGATTTCAACTTTTCCGAGCTGTCAATGCACAGTGGGGCTGCTGTGAAGTGAAAAGTGCGTTCGAAGCAGACAGATCACCTTTCCCAAGCCGGTGGTGAACACTGATGATGGTTGACTTGCGAACGACGAAAAGGCAAGGTGGGGTGCTGTTCAATCTCAACAACTTAAAGTAGTAAAAACACAACCATTTACTGCCACAAGCACTGTGATGTCCAGGAAGCCAAGGCATCCACCCCTGCTAGGGGGTCTTCATGCATTTGACCCTTTGCTTCATACATCAAACAGCGAACGTGTGCAATGACCGGCTGTTCAAGCGGACACAACTCTCAAGTGTATGGATGCCAAGTCCTACAAGATAACTGTGAACGGTTGCACCTTCTTGGTGTAGAAATGTTCTATCAGCGCTTACCTGGTGGCAATCGGTATGGTGTCAAATACAGACTTTCAGTACTTTATTAGCGCTTGCCTGGTGGCAATTGGTATGGTGTCAAACACAGTCTTGAGGTGCGTTATTAGCGCTTACCTGGTGGCAATTGGTATGGTGTCAAATACAGACACCACCACATCCAGCACCTCCTTGTTTGTAGGGTCCAAGTCGAGGGTCACCTGTCGGCACATATGCGCCACATGTGCAAAAGACTTGTCAGAGAACGTTCGCACTCATAGAGTACTCTCCAGCTACATTGCCTTGCATCAGTCGCTCTTGCATTTGCAGATGAAAGTCCGTTCAGCGCAAGGCAACTGGGGTCTGCAGGCCATGAAGCAGTAGGTATGACGCACTGGTGCATGGGCAGCCAGGGCCCAGGTTGCGTCAAAAAAACAAGCGCTGAGCACTGCTTTTTGATGACGACCAGGACAGTGATCCGGGCAGGCCATCAGCTGTATGAAGTGCAGCTCTGCATGCACAGCAGACTTAAACAGGTGGCCGCATGCGACAGCTGGTGGAACATGAACAAAAGATGCAGCAGGCCACTACATCCAATCTGTCGCACTTAGTCGGCGTGCATATGGAACCATGAGAGCCTACGTTGCTATCATGCTGATGATACACGTGCAACTTTGTGCTGCCTGAAACTTCAGGTCCGCGACAGCACACGCACATATCACAAGGTACCAAGTACACAGCGCGAGCATCACCTTGTACACGTCGCCATACTCGCTCTGCAGCAGGAAGAAGAACATGTCCTTGGACTTGTGCACTGCCCCCGCGGTAACGAGGACACCGCGCTCGGGGGGCACGTCTTTCCGACGCGGCACGGGCGTGCGAACTTCCGGGTGCTCCTGGTGCCTGCGATTTCGGGCGTTACAGGGGTGACTGGGTGCTGGAATGGCCTGGGTAAAGTAGAATGCAGGCAAGCGCTGCAGCGCTGCATGGCGCAATTGCAGTGCAGTTTGAAAAGATACGTGCACTGGGGTGAGGGTGGGCACGCCCCGCCCACACACCCAGCCTATATGGCCTGCTTTTGGGGTAGGGGTAGGGTTAGGTCAGAATTAGGCGGCATGCGGGCGCAGAAAGGCGACATGCGCGTTCATCTTACCACCATAAGCGGCGGCAGTGCAACAGACGCGTGTGCCACCCGCAGTAGGCCTTCCCCTGTGGCACTACAGCAGCGCTGCTCACGCACACGAGCACGCTTCTGAGCGTCAGCGATAATGAGCACTGTCACCATGCGCTCACAGTAGAAGCTCAAAGCAGCTGCAGCGGTGGTGCAGCTTGCCTGTGCGCGCCCCAGTTCTCCTCGCACACGAGGACGCTTTTCGGGCCCAGCGACAACAGACCCCTCAATGCTGTCACCATACGCTAACCGTAGCCCATGGCACCAGTCAAATCATGGAGCTCACAAAGCGGCGGCAGCAGCGGCGAAGCTGCAGCTGACGTGACCTGTACGCGACCCAGTTCTGGATGCAGACAAGCGGGACCCAAGCGACAACAGGCCGCTGAGCACTGTGACCACGCGCTTACCATAGCTCAAGGCACCAGTCGATAATGAAGCACACACAAAAGCGGCACGGCTCACCTGTAGGCGACCCAGTTCTCGCCGCACACGAGCACGCCGCTTGGTCCCAGCGCGCCCCCCGGCACCTGCAGCAGGAAGCTGGCGGTGCGCGAGATGGGCGTCGTCCACATGCGCGTCACGTGGTTCAGACCGAGGTCGTGCTGGTAGTACACCAGATTTTTCTCAGCACTTTCCGCCTCCTCGCCGGAGGGGTCCTGGTCCGCGTCGCCGTAGTCGATCTCTATCGCCGCAAAGATGGGGTTCTCAAAGTGGACGTCGAGCGCGCAGACGCAGAAGCAGATAGCCTGCGCACGGGGGTTTGAGGGAGGGGGGGGGGTCGATGGGGGGAAATGGGGGGCAGCGCTCGTGAGCGTGCGGGTGCGCGTTGAGCGGTGCAGGCGGGATTGCATGGCATTGCTGATACATCTTCTGAAGCATATACCTGCCCAGGTGTGCACGTGGATTGGAGCAGCACTGGCGCAGCCAGCAAACGCCTCAATACCTACTCCTCACCACCTGATCGCTACCATACTATTCCTGATCCTACTCAGTCCTGAACCCTGTGTGGGTGCTCACGGCATGCGCACGCGCTGAGCAATGCGGGCTGACTACATGTTGGCGCTGAGGCGCCAGTGTGCGGCGAGCAATAAGGTTGCATTGTGGGGCGGCGGTGAGCATGCATGCACGCACGCGCTGCGCGTCTATCGTAGCGGCAGTACTGGCGCGTGAGTGTGCAGAGCTGCACAGGCCACCTTGCACTCAAGAGTGCAGCCAGCAGCATGAGCTGTAGCCAACAGGGTAGGTATGTGTGATAACATTCATGCACGGAAGGCATACATACCTGAGTTTTGTGCGCCTCCAGAGGCGAGCTGATGGTGAGGCGGCTGAGCTGATCTCTGTTGAGCACATACACCAGCTTCTGCTTCTCCACGGCAGCAATCATCAGCGCACGACCCTGCAGCAACGGGCATACATTGGGCATGACCGCCTTCAGACATAGGTGCAGTAGACATCGGCGCCTAGTGCACTGGTGCAATTGTCAAGCAAGGGCCACAATCAGGAATGGCGGCATACATTGGAGGGGCGTGGTGCTCGCACTTGCGACATTCAGACACTGTGCGGAGTGCATTAAAGGCTCAAGGCCTGTGCACTTCCGCACAGGGGGCGTGCGGGATCGTAAATCGTGCTGCTCTTACAAGGCTGCCCATGCACCCGAGTGTCGTTCCACTTGCCCATACGCCAGCCAGCTTGGTGCATACATTTCGGCACCCATCTGCCTGCGGACACGGAGCAAACCAAAACTGCCAAATGTGACTGGCCTCCTCCGCCAGCCCGCAAGTTTGGGATGTCATTTTCAGAGTAGCCGGAAACCGTTATGCGTACATGCAAAAAGTGAAGGTAAGGATTGCCTCCAGCTAATGTTTGCGTGCTGAAGTTTCTAAGACTGTATCACCAAACAGGCACACATCATCTCTCCCGCTTCTTTGCGGGCTGCGCACAGCCTGGCAGGCGACTACACATGTCATATGGTATGAATGATGGTGTAACACAGCCCTACAAAATATTGGGTTCCTGCTGTGTAACTGCCCCTGGTCGAACATTATGGAAATGTAAGCAACTGATTAAGTTTGCCAAAAATTGCAGTGTGCTCTGAGTCCAAGGCACAGCTGAAGTGAAGTAAATCGCACCGCTCTTACTGCTGAGCCCTACTTGTCACCGATCAGAATATGCCCACAGTCAAAAAGCTATCACAGGATGATGCTTGCTGGCACAGCCAGATTGTGATGGGGGAGTGCCTGACATGAACTTGTGTTCTTGTAGACTGCATACACATCAGAATGTGCATGTGTGGATGCACAACAGTGCCACGCCTTGGTGTTCCCTCACTGTCCAACAACACCATCACTGAGCTGGATTATCACTCCACACACTTGCATAATCACCCTTTTCACAGGGTCCGTGAATGGCTTCAGCAAGGTTGCTTGAAGAATGCTTGCTGACAACGCAGCTGCACCAACGACGTGGACACTCGCACAGGTGGTGAGATAGCTTGATTAACCAGCTGCTAGCGTTCTAGCAACAAGAGCTGACCTGACGACAGCGCTGTTCCTCCCTGCAGCAGATGGTCTACTGTGAGCCCCAACTGTCACTTGAAGTTCTATCTCTTTGTGCAAAACATGATTGAAGGCGGCATTATAATGAGAGTTAGTGTAGCACAAAAGTGGACATGCATATGCACGCCCACCCCCTCAGAGTGTAAGCAACTCAGCCCCGCTGGGATTGCCTCGTGGTATCAGGCACGCGCAACAACATGCGCTGATGGATCCCGTGCATGCCGTGCAGTAACCGCCGCTGCTACAGGTCCACGAAAGAGCCGCAGTGATGTTGAAGGTTAGACATTTTCAAGTGCCTACTGAGCACTACGCGAAGGTGTCTTGCAGCGGTGCTGCTAGTCCCCACTCACAGCAGTATGCACAGTCGGCTGCCAAAAGAGTGCTTGAGTCAGTCATGATTGTGCTTTACTTCACCTTGCCGCACCGCTCAGTGCTGACTGAAACAAGAGGACGATTGCGAGTGCCGCCACTCTGCACAATGCATCTCACTTTGCTAGTGCACACCCCACACGACCGTGTGCCACAGGACTGATACCACCGTGCGACATTAGTTGCGCGCCTATCATGAGCATTCTGCTCACCTGAGGATCCGCACACATGTACTGCCCCGGCACTATCCGCCTACACCCCGTTTTGCCAAACGTCTCCGTGTGAACCGCCTTCATTTCCCCCGTCTCCGCTGACCACTCCAGCACAGTGATCTTTCCCGAGTCGCTCCCAATGGCCAAATAGTCCTTTGTCATTTGCACCATCTTGAACGCCACCAGCGACCGCACCTGGCATGATCACGCGGGCAGATACATGCATGTTGAACACTTGCATGAAGTTATTGAAGGCACTTCTTGGTGGGAAGAGAAGGACCACGTCTGCAGCGGTGCATCCAGTACTGAGGCTGAGACCCGCAGTGAGCGGGGGCAGCAGCGGCACGAATGCCCTCGTCTGCGCCACTGACGGTGGTGGACGCTGTAGGAAAACGGGCAGGGACGTTGCGAGATTGCTGACGGCAGATAACTTCAAGTTGTGCGCTCAGTGGCCTGGTTCGAATCGGGTGCCGCCGGCTCCTGCATAAGTAGATTTCTAACATTGACTCATCGAGACACACAGTAAGATGCAAGGCAGTGGCAATCGTGACATCAGGCCAGAGCAGTGCGCTCCACGCAACAGGCATGCAAGACGATCGGAAGAGGTAAGGTGTGCTGGTAGCTTACCACGCAGAAAGCTGGTTGGTAGGCTATGCTGACCAACTTGGGCATGTCCGTGCCCTCAACTCGCAGAAGCTGCACGGCAACAAATCAGGCGTCAATCAAGGTGTCAGTGAAGCGGCCGTCCCAAACAGGTGTCTTGATACCAATAGGATCTGAATGCCTACTTCACCTTTGTCTTTGTCGGATACCTGGCACCAGGGCCGCCAACGTGCAGCAAAGTATGGCAACAAAGCGGTGTGCGAGACTGCTGCATTAATTGCATTGCAGCAGCGCTGGGTGTGGACAACAAATTCAGGCTTTAAAGCTTACCTCAATGGCGTTGTTCCGCGCCACTATGATTTCCTGCGCCTTGTTGCCTGTAAAGCAGCCTGCACAATCGAGGGACAAGCGGTGCATCAGGCACTATGTTGACCACTTTGCAACATCAAGCAGTGGCAGGCAGCAACGCTGCACGACTCACCATATGCCGTGGCATTGATGGCCCCTGCCCTGTGCAGGTTCAGGTGAAGAAGGTGCATGGTGGATCACACACTAGAGGCAGCTGTCAAGTAGATTGCCAGCGGTACCAGTGGTGACACTGACTCGACGCGCGGCGCCAGCTCCCGCCACTGCACTCTGTTGCTGCTGTTGCCAACCCAAAAATTTAGGATTTCTCCCTTCCTAAACACTGTTATTTACGCAATGAGCTCGAGCAGGGTCTCACAGTGGTGGGACCTTGGCTTGGCGAAGAGCTGGCCTGTCAACGCTTACAGGAGCTTACTCCGGAGGTGGCGTGTTGTGGAGGAGCGCTGCAAGCTTGGCAGTATGCCGGCAGGTGAGAGCAAAGTATTCAACAAACAAAAATCAGGTGAAACAGAAGCGCCATGGTGCAGAAGCACGCTGAGCAAGCGCCCGCAGCTAGTCAAGCAGATTGTCAGGCATTAAAGTAGCACCAGCGTTCAGTTTACTCATCATGCTGCTACACTGGCATGCGCATGTCAACCTGGCTGTCTAGTACCGACGTGCCTCAAAATCCATACAATGGAAGCGGCAACAGTGCTGCTTCTTGCTACTGCCTGTAGGTGAGCCGGGGTCGATGCTGCCGAAAACTGCTTGCTGGTGTACAGCGTGTCTTATACCCATCCCTTCCATGGTGCTTCAGGTGCACTGTGTTAGCGACGTGATAAAGATCTAGGAGGTCGTATGTAGTGCCGGTTGGACGCACCCTAAGGTGTAGTGGGTTTCGCTCATGCTGTATGTGTATGTTCACAGGTAAATTACCGCCTGGTGCCAAGAAGAAGCAGCGGGCAAAGAGAGTGCCACTCAAACTTGCGGCGGCGGCTGCGATGCATTCAGCGAAGAGGGATATGGGACGCCAGAAGAGGTAACGGGCGACTCGAAAGGTTGCAGTTTGAGAAGCGCAGCTACCATCTAGTACGATATCAGTCGACTACCCAAGTCACGGGAAGGTGTGGCGCCGGGACAGTCCCGAGCAAATAGCTGTTGCATGTTGAGCGATTTAGCCATCACACAATGGACATACAGGACGCAGTAAACAGCTTGTCTTGCCTCAGGTGCGTACGCTCAGTGCGAGAGTGTAGCCGCACGGTGCACCCGGTCAACGCATTGGGAGCCACAGTAAGTCTGCATTTCACACTATGCCAGCATGTTAGACAGCATTGCCGTTCAAAAACAGCAGTTTGCTCACAGAATAATGCATTACAGTACAGCCACTCCTGAGGATGGAACCTGCACTCTTAGCGACTGATGCACTTTGAATACTGCAAGGGCTTGTACTATGCTATTGTCAAGCCCGCGCGCTGCACACGAGCGCTGCATAGTACACATTGCAGCCAGATGTAGCAATGCAAGTGATGCAGCAAGTTTTTGTCATCTGCAATCATCGCTGTTCTGTGTTGCGGACACTTTGCGTTTCGTGACCCAATCATATCTTCCTAGCCAGGCATCGCAGATTTCCCCTGGCCAGGTACTGAGATTGGTGGTGATGATGCTTGACCACCACAGTTGCTTCACAACTGCTATGCTTACACAACTGCCATGCTTAAAAGTTGTGATGCTGCCCGGCAACCCGCCATGCATGCAGGGAGCTCTCTAGTGAGTCGGACTCATACTCAGACTCAAGCAGCAGCAGCAGCAGCGGCGCGGACTATGACGAGATGGATGGGACTGGCAGCGGCACTATTGAGTACTCGGACGAGGATGACGAGGGGCAGGATGGATACAAGGTGTGTACTTCATCTTGCAGTGTCACTTTTGCCCACATAGGAAGTTCAACACATGATGTTCTGGCCGGCCCAGCAGCCCATTAGCCCAATGCAGGGACCTCGTTGGGTCCCAATGGAAGCCACCTGTGGTTTTCCCACAATGTCGACTCCCTGTGCACGGCCTTGTCCTGGCGACTTGTTTAGGCAAAGACCTCGGTTGCTTGCAGTTTTGCCACAACAGTGGCGTCCGGGCTCTCCAGAGCGCCGGCGGCGACTGAGCGGTGGTTGTAAAGTGGATGAGATCAAGGCATCATACGAATGAGGTGTGCAGCCAGGATGGTGCGGCAGGGTTATGCTATACCACAGCGCAACAGCTGTAACAGCGTCCTCCTTAAAGCAGCATCTTCTTGACTTCACACGAGGAATACGCAGCCAATGTCAATGGAGGTTCTGTCTGTGACTGCTGTGGTAGGAGATGGCCCAGGGCAAAAGTGTTGTGCGTGAAGCAGGACGAGCTCTGGCAGCAGCATGCAGTGGCAAAGCTATGGCAAGCGCTCACAGACCTGGGCCTCCTGTGATAGTTGCATGCTCCAAAATGTCACGGCGAGGCTCATGGGTGGCGATTGTAGCTGCAAGTGATTGACGTCTCTCTCTTTTGACCCGGCTCTCTGGAACTGCTAGTAGGACGCGAACGTCAGCACTAGGAAAAGTTCTTCAGGGGCTTGACAACGTTTCTGTTGCCTATTGTACTGGGTGTCAAGGCAGCAGCAATTGAGCCAGCACGTCAACCCTCCAGATCCCTCTGCAGTCTGGAGCTGGGTGCTGCGTACGCCACTGCTGCATGCATCACTTCACACTGCAGCCTGCAAACACGCATGCATTTGGATCGTCAGCAGTGCTCTCACATTGTGCATGTTTCATGTTTTCAATATGCACGACTGCTTCAGACCGGCGGCTACCACCCCGTGAAAGTCGGCGACATATATGCAGGCCGCTATGTAGTCGTCAAGAAGCTGGGGTGGGGGCACTTCAGCACGGTGTGGATGGCGCGGGATGAGGGGGGTCCTACTTCAACTGCAGCTTCAACTTCAACTGGCGCTGCGGCGGCGGGAGGCGGCTCGGTGCAGGGCGGTACGGACAGGAGCCGCAGCCACAGCAGCAGCGGCAGGGAGACGCGCTACGTTGCTCTCAAGGTGCGCTGGGCTTCGTAGGGAGTGCTTCTCGCAGAGTTTGACTGCCAAGACATCTTGATTCAGAGCTGTTTGCTGGTGTGAGTGGCGTTGTTCTGGCCGACCAGCACATCCATTAACGGGCCATGGAACTCAAGTAGCAACACAATGTGGTAGCCTGGTACCACGACAGTTAGTTGCTGCATGGGGTTGGTGCTCGGCCTCTGGAGTACTCTACTTCAAGTATTTGAAGCACCGTACTTCAATGTTGTTTCATGCACTTCATGCCCGGTTGTCGGCGTGTTCAGTCATTTAAGCAGAGCTGCTGCAGCTTGGCAAGGAGCAGGCGGCTGGCTGCTTGTGGTCACCCAATGCACGCAACTAACGCAACTTGATTGCTTGGCGGCTGCCGCAGGCAACCGTCGTGCTCATGTTATGCAGAACTGAACGATCATGTTGCAACAATATCAAGCGTACTGAGCTTCACCCATTTCACAGCCGTTTAAACACCTGTCGGCAGCTGAACTACAACTGCCGTCAGCCGCAAGTGCTGCCAAAAATGGTGCTCTGCGCGTGTTATTGGCGCCGTCTACTGCAGACCAACGATGAGCACTGTAGGCGCCCATTTTTCAGAGCAAAGGCAGACTGTTGTCTGGATAGGGCAGCAGTGGACTCTTGGTTCTGCAATGTTACTTTGTGGCGAGTGATTCGGCAGTGCTGCTGCATTGCACGGGAGAAGAAGGATGCAACACGCGTATGAGTCACTCACTTGTCACTCACTCGCTGTGTGAGAGAGAGTGCGAGGCAGTTCCACCAGACCCGATGAGGGTGGGACGCAAAGCAGGGTGAAGCAGCATGGGCATTTATGCAGGAACGGCCTTGTATGGAGCTTATTGCGGTGAATCAATGCATTTGACGTACACCCAGAAGCAGAGAAGTCAAATACTGGAGTCCGTGAATAACAAATCGAAGACTCACTTTGCGTGTATCTGGGTTCACGCGCACCAGGTGCAAAAGTCTGCAGAGCACTACACGGAAGCTGCACGCGACGAGGTGGACCTGCTGCAAACAGTGCGCTCCAAGGCGGAGAGCCTGGCACAGCTGGCAGGTATGTATATAACTTGCACTACTTCAACAAGTACTTGAACAATACACCAATGTGTCAACTTTCAAGTACGTCAGCAACTACTTCAGCAAGCACACCAACGTGTCAACTTTTGAGTGCTTTCAAGAACTACTTCAAGAAGTACACCAACGTGTCCTCCTCGTGTGTTTATACACTCTTGTCAGTGCTCAACACAGTTGGCCACGCTTGAATACTAATTGCCATCTGAGAGAGCCTCGCTCACCTGTCAGGTTTGCACGCGCGTAGTGCGTACTGTGTGCCCTTGTGTGCATTGCGCAACTTGCCTCGCACGCTTGCATTGCTAAAATCTGGGCTGTATTTGGTTTCTGGTAGTGAGATCTCGCAATACAAGAAGTACGCACAGCTCTGCACGGCTGGCGTTCAAAGCAACACACAGTGTTGTTGGTGTTTCAGTACACCCCTGCAAATGCTTGCTTGGCGTGCAAACGCGCCGCACATGCCACTGATGACACCGTGACCCGTCTTGTCATTTTGGGGCCTTGAATGGTACATCCGCAGTGGTACCGCGGCAACGCTGAGATCGCAATTTGCATACTTGCCGCCTCTGCCCAAGCAACGCATAGTTGCCGCAAAGCTGAGATCATGTTGTACACGCATGATGTGCTGAATCTGCCCGGCCGGCAGGTGTAACAGTCGATCCGCACGTGGTCCAGCTGGTGGACTGCTTTGATCACGTGGGACCCAACGGCACGCATGTGTGCATGGTGTTTGAAATGCTGGGCTGCAATCTGCTGAGCGTCATCAAGCGCTATGACTACCGCGGTATACCCATACCCATCGTCAAGAGGTGAGCGCCCGCGCAGTTGTCCTACTCGATTGATCGATTGTCCTGCTTGGTAGAGCACGCATGCTTGGTGGTGCTTAGAAAAGTAGCTAAGATGCAGAGCATTGTGGTGGACTGCGATGCTGAGCGTCATAATGCGGATTACGTGCCGTGCGTTGCACAGATGTTGAGCTTCAGTATTCAAGCTGTTTGTGTTCTGCAGCGGTCCAACAGTGCTGGTGCCCGTTACCCTCATGGCACCTTCGACGAGCACTGCCATCATGTTACTATCATACCTACCTACCCCCTTATGTTCCGCTATCACGCACCCACCATGTGACTGCTAGCACGTGCATCTTTGCCAGCGCACACTGCGCACAGGACCCCCCCCCTACAGTACTGGCTCACAACAATTCCCCCCCCCTCCCCCGCCCCTTCATTATCACGTCCTCACCCACCGACCCCCCCATGCGCTCGCGTCCCGACAGCATGACGCGTCAGATGTGCCTTGGCCTGGACTTCCTGCACCGCGTGTGCCACATCATTCACACGGACCTCAAGCCGGAGAACGTTCTTCTGGACCTGCCCCCGCGCCCGCCGCCGCGCGCGCTTCAGCCGCCCGGTCCCCACGACGTGGAACCGTCCCGGGGGCCCAGGCGTGCCAAGGAGCGGGGTCAGGGTGAGTGTAAATGCTTTTTGCTGTTGTGCACGTCAGGTGGATGGCGGTTTCATGGTGTGTGTGTATTGACGGGTGCTGCTGAGCGTTGGGACAGATCTTGCGTTGTGGCGTTGCGCAAAGTGGCAGTGCGGGAGAGCGGGTACAGCGTGCACGGGTGTACGTGCTGTACAGCTCTGTGCTTCACAGTCCCGCTTTGACGTGTTCGTGTGCAGAAGCAGACAGACCTGATGGTGAGGCTGTGTCGGATGAGCCGTGTCATGCGCGCATGGCTCAGATTGTTGAGACATGGCCTACAGATGAGGTTTCAAGCTTCTTCAAGTTTTCTGATACACGGTCTCAATACTTCAGTATGCATTTATGCCAGGCTCGCTGAAACAGTCGCCTGCAAACCGCGTTCATCAGATAGAGGGGGGGAGGGACGTCTTGTGCGAGTCTGCCACAGCAGGTGTCACTGCAGTTGTTTTTGGTTACCCTCACCTCAAACTGCACATCATCTATACAGTATACATTGAGTATTGCATAAGTACCGTCCCACCTGCCCTCGCTTAAGCGTCCTTCGCTCGCGTCGCCAGCAGGGGCGGCGGCGGCGGCAACGTCCCCCGAGAGGCCGCCGCAGCAGGCAGTCACCGCGGAGGAAGTCAAGCGCCACCTCGACCTCGCCGCTAAGACGGGCGCCAGCACGGAGGACTTGAAGAAGCTGCGCAAGAAGCTAAAGAAGAAGAAGCAGCAGGAGAAGAAGAGGGGGGGCGAGGGGGGGGGCGGGGGGCTGGGGGGGGCTGAGGGGGACGTGGGGGACAGCTCGTCGCAGGCCATGTCGCCACCGCCCGCGCTGGCGCCGCTGCAGACGGTGCCATCCGCAGGCGCCGCTGCCGCGCGAAGGTACGGTACTGAGCGTCGTGCCACTTGGCAGAAATTGCCATCGTTTTTTGACAATTTTTGTACTTTGAGGCACTTCAAAGTAGTTTATGTGCCTTGTCCGACACCAACGACATGTTAACAGGCGTGTTCCAAGCCTTGCGTACTTGGCTCTCAGGCCATCTTTCTCTCTCTCAGCGTGAGCACGGTACATGTCACGGTGCCTTGCTGGCCAGCGTCATGCAGCGTCGTGTGAGGACATCACTTCTGTACAGCACTTACAGCGAGGGTGTCAACACCCCATTTCCACTTGCACCGCTCAACGAATCCGTCAAAATGACTGCGTGTTTCTGTTGCTGCTTCACCTTGTACTTCAACAGGCCGACGCCCCCGCCCCCCATCAGCACCGCCTCCCCTGTCGCGTCCAAGAGCGTGGCATTCCGACCGCCAACGCAGCAGTCGCGCAGCCGTGAGCGCGGCTCAGCAGACAAGGTCCCCAAGGGCACGGCCGCGGAGCTGTTACGGCAGTTACAGGTCAAGGCGGGGGAGGGGGCCAACAAGAGGGGGGAGCTGGGGGTTTTCCCCGTGGCGCTGCGGCAGGCGTGCGAGTTTGTGGGGGCCAACATGGTCGTGCCGTGGCGCGCCGGCAACCCGCAGTGAGTGCCGTGAATGAATGTCATCAATTCATTGATGAATGAATGAGTGCTGTGTATGCGCTGCAGCAGCCCGGTTCATGTGCATTCGTACATGGCAAACAGGATTATGAAAAGTTCAGCAGGGGGGTGTTGGGTTTGTTGTCATGTGTAGCATGTGACGATACAGCTCTCATACTATTTTCACAAGCATTGACCAGTAGCATATATTGTGAGCAAGCTCGCTCTCGCCTTCTAGCATTTTGTGTGCATCCTGTGTCACATCACCTTCCAGGTTCATGCATGTTCATCTGCCGCTGTGTCAGGCATTATGGGGGTGCTAATGCCTGCTTGCAATGACATGACGTAAGCTTGTGAACATGAGTGGCTCTAGAGCTCTACAATCTTCTGATTCGTTTCCATGAGTGGCTCACTTGTTTGTTGCTGTGCTGTGAGGGCCAGCACGCTGCTGTAGCTGTTTGTTACAATGCTGCAGATGCAACGCACTCTACTAGTATTTGCCCTTATTGCATGGTCAATGTTGCCAAGAACCTCAGAGCTCAAAGAATTACGCAGCTTTTGCTGCACCAATCATTTTCTGACCTATTACAGCAGCAGGCATGCGCATCGACTTAATGGCACTATTGACAAAGCGTGCTGCACCACCTGCTGCATTGTTGTCTTCAGGGAAGAAGACATTGACCAGGAGCAGGAGGACACGTTTGCCTGCATGATCGGCCAGCTCAAGACGGTGGCTATTACAAGTGACCAATGGGAGAACCCGCCAGAGGCAAGTGCACTACCCGTAATCAGAAATCATGGATCAGCAGTCATTCATTATTGATAGAACAATCCAATTGCCAGCGACAACAAGAACTAATGTCGCTTTTTGCGGCTCGTGGTGTGCTTCTTGCTTATTCCCCGCTGGAGAGGAGTTATTTATGACCCTGCCTCTGCACTACCAACACATTCAAGTGCACTACTTCCCATTTCATTTTACTGGTTGCCACTCATTTGTACACCGAGAGAGCAGTTGAGGTGCCAGGCAATAACCAGCAGGTGATGAAGCTGTTTCGGTTTGCCCTTTTGACTAATCTGATGCGTCATTCAGCTGCCGCCATGATCGTGAACACTGCATGGCTGCAATGCACGCCTAATGGGATCATGAAGGGAGAGCCTTGGCTGACTTTGTTATTCTCGTATTGTCTCTGACTTTGGCTGGTGGAACAGCATTGCTGCAGTGCTGCAATCAGTGTCAACACTTACGCAGCTCACTGATCAATGAGCTTGTGTGTTTTGCGTGCCATGGTCACGACCATTACTGCGGCGTCTGGCAATCTACAAGCACCAGCAACAAAGTCATCTCCAGAAATGGAAGCGCAACCGTAGCAGCGTCATTGGATGCCGTGCGTGCGGCAGCTGCGTGAAAGCCTGCTCCTGTGCTCATGTACCGCTGTGTGAGCCCTGGTCCTCATGGCATTCTTCCTTGCCTGTCCCCCGCTGGACAGGCGTTGTCTCTGACCCTTCCTGTGCACTACAAACACATTCAACAATGCCCCTCCCCACATGTCTCAATGCCCCACCCGCTTGTGCCCTCCTGCAGGAGTGCTACTCGTCTGTGCTGATGGTGGTGTCTCAGGAGAAGCTCAGGCGCGCCTTTGGCCTGCCGCACAGGCGCGACGCTCTGCAAGCGACCGCCGACAAGGTATGTAGCTTGTTCTTTTTATCTTCAGGCAATCTGTTGAGACTGGTTTTGTTTATCTTCAGGCAATCTATTTAGGCAGTCTACCTCAAGACAAGATATGAAGGTACTTGAGACATGTAATCTCCTTAAGATGAGGTAAGTATGTAGCTGACCTGTACACTGTCGCTGATATTGACGACGGAGGTCTTGTCAAGGGCTTCCACGCCAACGGCCCTCACAGGCGCTGTTGTTGTGTTCAGTATGTTCTCTGCTGTCAAGCGTGCCCCAGGGACACGATGCGCCTGTAGCAGCAGCTGTTGGCACCGTGCAAGCCAAGTTGTGCACAATTGTATGGCCAAGCAGCTGAGACTGGTCAATGACAGGTCGTTGCAGTGCTACAGCCGCAACATAAGTATTACTGCACCTTCAGCTGACTTTTGCAGTTCTCTCACGTCACAGAGCCGCTTTGAAAAGGTCACTTTGGCACTTCCCTCATGTCAAAAAACCGCTTTGAAAAGGCCGGCACAGCCGCCTTTGTGCGTACCCACACTTCACCTCACCCTTACATCCCTTGCACATTCCATGTTATATCTGCAAAGCAGGCGGTCGCAGCGCCGGGCGCGCCCCAGCAACCTCAACTCTGCTGGCACTTCAAGCTCTTCAGCGAGGCCGTCGCCGCCGCCGCAACGGAAGACTTCAACGCCACCTTCTCCATCACCAGCCCGCCCGCTGGCGGCGAAGTTGAAGCTGACGCGTCGGGGCCCTCCGGTCCGGCGTGCGTGGCCACCATCTCTGAGGCGCTGTTTGAGGAGTCGCCCTCGTCTTCGCCTGCGCGCGCAGCGGGCAGCGCGGACGGGGCCTCTGCAGGTGAGCGCGTGTGTGGCTTGAGTTTATTGTTTGCTGGGAGCACTGTGGTGTGAGGGACTGATGATGCTCAGCAGTTTGTTTGGAGATTGGATGGACCGTCGTCAAAGTCAGTTTTGGGGTGCAACAGTCGCACTGCATCTGGCAGGCAGTGTGGTGCGGGTGCAACGCCGCCGGTGAGGCTGCGAAGCTGCTGTCAAATCGTGCAATTGATGCATCCTGGGTCATCATTGTCCTCATTGATTTGCTGGCATCGCCATCTCCCTTGGCATACACGCCACTGACCTTGCGGCATTGTGTTTGGCTTGCACCTGTCACAGACGGCCAGCTGCCACCGCTGCAGCAGCCCCAGGTCTGGCAGCTGTCGTACAATGGCCTGCACTCAGACATGGTGCTGGGGTATCTTGAGCACAAGGTGAGAATCATATGCTTGTTCAAGTTGGAACAATGCTTTGTCGTGCAGCAGGTGTGAAAGGCCAATGCCTGCATTTTCATCTTGTGGGGGTCACCGCCATGACATTGACATTAGTTTAGTGCGCAGCAACGTATTGACATTAGTTGTACAACGGCCTGCACTCAGACATGGTGCTGGGGTATCTTGAGCACAAGGTGAGAATCGCATGCGTGATCAAGTTGCTTGTTGTGCAACAGGTGTGAAAGGCTAGTGCACGCATTTTCATCTTGTGGGGGTCACCGCCGTGACTTCTGCATCCCTACACATCAGCTAGTGGTATAGTGACGTTGGGGGTTGCATGATTCATCTGTACTTCACCCAAATAGTTGTTGTTCCAACAACAACTCTTTGCTCTTTTGCCATGCACAGCATGAGCTAGCTAGGCATACATACAGCAAGCCAGATTGCGCGTTCAGTCATGGAACACCCACAACAGTGCACTCAATGCAAGTTTTCGAGAAAGATGCAGCACCCAGCTGCTGCGCTAAGAGTGACCAGCACACCCCAATGCTAGTATGGCTGCAGGCAATATATTGCATGCCGTTCGGATCCATGTAGGAGCTGTAAGCCAAAATCTTCAATGCCAAGTTCTTTCAATGTGAAGTGCTCTCAAACATGACTTGAATCACTTGCATAGTTTGGTTGATTCGTTCATTTAGAACCAACACAGTAAGCTCACAGGTGTTACTTTGCCATGTGGCTTCAGCAACAGAAGGTGTGCAATCCCACAGGCCTGCTTCATTGCGTACGCATATCTCTGACTGTCATTTGTCTGGTCGCCAACTAAATCATTTGCGCCCTGTGTGCACTTTGCCACAGGCAACAATTGAGTGGTCATACTTTGCAGCAAAGAAACAAGCCAGGTGCTCAGTGATCATGTATGACTTGAAGAAAACATTGAGTTCTTGCGCTGCAGAGCTCGCTGCGTGTCCTACGTGCCAACCATGGGCCAACTGCGCTTTGGCTTGCAATCACCACAGGTGCCTGGGCTGACATTCATGGTATATGATGCCAATGCGGAGAGGCGCAACAGCGACGTTGGGCCGCCGGCAGCAGCAGCAGCAGCGGCAGCGGCGGCAACGGCGGAAGCGGCGGCAGTGATGCAGGCAGACGCCAAGAAGCTGATGACGGCGATGGGCGGCATCTGCAGGTTTCCTCTGAGGCGACACGGCGGGCTTGTCATCAAGGGAGTGGACATGCAGGTATGTATGTATGCATGTATTCTTGAACTAGATGATGTCTGGTGATGTATGCGCATATCTTATGTCTGAAGCATTCATAATATAGTCATAGTATGCGGCACCTCTCTGTTGCTCCATACCGGATGCGGCGACGCGACAAATCAATGCAGCTAAGCGTGCAGCCTTCACTGTGCTGTGGATCGTTCACGCACTTCTGTGTGCTTTCATTTACTGGTTTGCCTTTTTCTTTGCCCTATAGACCAAGAATCTGACTAGCATACATATGGATGAAGTTGTCTGCAGGGTACAGGACAAACCGTACAGCCGTGCTTGGTCGAGCGGGTATGATATGTATCATTTGCTCATTGCGACTCTTGCATTGGCTCCAAGGTGCTGATTGAAAATAATTGCTGCACCGCGTCATTTCCAATGTGACGGCTGCTGCTCATGCAGCACTCGCACACATCCCGTTCAGACGATGGCTTCCTGTAAAACACCTCAGGGGCTCTTGGTGTGATGGTGTGATCCAGTTGGCATCACTTCGTCCGCACCCTAGCTACCACCCCAGAACACTGAGCACACATGCGCCGCTCTTGCACTCTACATGAAACCCGACAAGAACTGCACACGTGCTCTCTTGGCATCGCCGCTGTGGTTGACAGGCGGTGCAGCACCACGCGCTCGTCTCGCGCCGCTTCTGCGCCACGCTGCTGCCGCCGGACACGGAGCCAGCGGCAGCAGCAGCAGCGGCGGCGGCGGCAGCAGCAGCGGCGGCAGCGGCAGCAGCACCTGGCGAGCAGTCGGCAGTGGAGGCGCCCGGTGCGCCGGTGTTGCCGCAGGATTTGCCTGTGCTGCTGCCTGTGAAGCCCCTCAGTCTCAGGGTGCAGTATCTGATTGGCGGGGGGGACGACGGCGATGAGGAGGCCAAAGGTCAGTGCTCACCTCTTGCAGTTCTTTTCGTATAGTTGGAAGTGGTAAATTGTTCAGGTGTGCTCGCTCATGGTGCAAATTCGGAGCCATGTGCGTTGTGGATGATAGTGTTCAGTGCTCACGGCCAGTCAGCCTGCAGCAAATAGCGCGTCTTGCATTGCGTGTTAGCGCATGTTATTAAGTCCATGCATGCATGCTTGAAGCTGGTGGTCTAAGAGCAGTATGCCGGCCTCCCGTGGCTGCAAAGTCAAGTGCGGCTCTTGCTCATTGGCCGATTGCGCCAGGGCTTGTGAGCCGTTGTAAAACTTCACCTGAGGAGATGCCTGTGGAGGCTGCAGAATCCTCAATGCATGGGACGAACTTACACTCTTACAGATGGTTCTAACCTGAGAGTTTTGTGCTGGTACTTTGTTGTAAAATTGTGCTTGAGGATCTGCGCCCCATAAATTCATGGCACAGCACCAGCGCCACTGAACACCATGTCGGCTACTCCGCGTGCGCCTGCCATTCTTGCCTCAATAGCAGGCGGAGGCATCTATCTACAAGGGAATGGTGGCAAGGTACGTGGCCATCACGCTTTTGGTGTGTTGAATCACCACAAGTTTAGGTGTACCCGGTGAAAGCGGTGGCCAGGGTTAGGTGCTTGAGTTGCGGCTTGTGCAATGTGATGTGCTGTTTGGGCCAACCGCACGCTCATCAGGAAGCGGCAGCACATGATGGTCAGCTACATGAATGGAGAGAACGAAGGTGCCTCTTGACTGTCATCAAAGAGCATCTAGCTTGAATGAGGCTTCCATATGCTCTACACAACAGGCGCAGGCCCAATCAGCGTTGCGGATGCCTGGTGCTAATTGTGCCTGGTGGCCGTTGAATGGACCAGAAACGGCGAATCTCATCAGGGCTAGGCTTTGATTGCAGCACACATGATGATGTTGTTAGGGTTAGGCTTGTTATCAATGCTGCCCTTGCTGTCAGCAGTGTAATGGCTTCCTGCTTCGTTGCCCTTGTAGCCCAAACCGTACCCCAGGCTTACTCGCCCTTTAACCCCTAGGGCTAAGATCAGGTCACGGCACACGTGCGCCTGGTTTGGATGTGTAGATAGGGCGTCAAATGAAATGCGACCTACTGAAATCAGGTGAGGGGGTGTTGAGGCATCACCGACTAGTGTCAGTCGTCAGAGAGAGCAGATGGCCATCCGTGCATTGAATGTATCTCATGCACAGGGTAGCAACAGCGATCAGGCGTGCTTTGTACTTCTACATGAAGTACATGGGCTGGGCACGCCAGTGTTTTCACGTTCTTTCATCAACATCGCTGGGGCTACTGCAAGCCCTTCTCACATTGTCCACGTTATTATTGTTGCCACTTCCTACCATGTAAACAGGCAGCAGCAGCAAGCGACGGCGCTGCACACCCGGACACCGCACGAGAAGGGCAGTCGCTCAGCGAGGCAGGGGGCCTGCAGAGCCCGCCGCGGCCGCCCCCCAAAACCCCCAAACGACACAGCCCATCGCCGAAGCCCAGCGCGTCGGTGAGCTTTTGATGTGGCTTGGCCTGGACTAAGGACACCACCATGAAGTGATTGCTGCAGCGCGGTCGCATGGTGTGGCCAGCGAGTCTGTTGCCGCAATGGTGCAGCGCTGTCGCTTCTGTGCATGTGGATGTATGCTCATGCTTCACATGGAGAAAGTGCTGACTGATCCTGAGTCTCAACTTCAATAATAATAAGCGTTTGCGCACACAGCGCGCCACAGCAGCTGCGTGCAGGCTGCGACCGCAGTCGTGGGAAATGTACAATGACATGTACACGTATGCTATACGCCCTCAGCTACTACTACTGTAGCGTGTTGCGCCACTCCAACAAGCAGCAGCGCATTGCTGAGCGCTGCCTCTGCGGCAGCACCGGGGCGCGTTAAGCCGCGCTGCACATCCAGCAGCAGCGCTCGACCAGGCCACCCTCACCTTCATCTTGCACTCTTGCTCGTGTTATCCGAACAGCAGCACTTACCACAAACCCTGACACTGACCCTAGATACTTACCCTACCTCTCCGCATTGCGTAGCGCGACGCCACTGACAAGATGACCCTGCTGACCAAGGAGCTGGAGAAAGTGCGCGTGCTGGTGGTGGATCTCGGCAACGCGTGCTGGGTGCACAAGCACTTCAGCGAGGACATCCAGACACGCCAATACCGCTCACCGGAGGTCAGTGCGTGCAGTGACGGCTGCTAACATAATGCGACAGTACCGCTCACCTGAGGTCAGTGTGTGCAGTGACGGCGGCTAACACAGGAGTGAGTGTCTGCCCCCTTTTTGTTTGACGGCAAGCGGTGCGATTGCAACGACTAAGCGGCAGGGTGAAAGCGGTACATATTTATCAGTCATCTCTTTTTGCATGGTTGGGATTATCAGGTACCCGTGTACTTGATTTTGTACACATACTTGTACTCTCAAGTACATCAGATTTTGGAGTGGTAGGCGTCGTCTGCATATGTCCTATGATGTAACAAAACTTCAGACTACATGTGCAGTTCGAATTGCAGCGGGGGCATGTGTGCTGCCTCTGTCTGCCACAATGCTCTAGGCACCTGAAGACCGGCAGCAACAAAGCAGGCCAGCATCTTGTGTTTGCGAAATCATGTCTGCCTGCTCAGATGACTGTGCCCGCTGCCTGCAAGGCCTGACAGAGACGAACCCCACTGGCGCCCTGCAGGTGATCGTGGGCATGTCGTATGACACCACTGCTGACATGTGGAGCCTGGCGTGCATTGTGTTTGAGCTGCTGACCGGCGACTTGCTGTTTGACCCAAGGTACGCATCGCTTTTGAGTTCCATGCTATTGTCATTATGCGTGGTGCATGCATGCTGGTATTGTGTTTGCGCAGCGAAAGTTTCTGTGTGCTTCAACCCGGGGTCGTTCATGCAGTGTTGTTGCGCCCGAGTATCAGCCGAAGCTGCGCTGTTTCTGGACCTCCATAACCTACTTGTTGCGAACAGCCAGCAAGCGCTGCATTTTTTTCCAAGTAGGTATTTGTCAGCTGATGAGCTTGTGGACCAGACACTGCCATGTTGGCAGTCGGTGGTGTTGACCGCACTGCTTCTTCTGTTACGCAAATCATGTGCATACATACGCAAGACAAACCGCTAAGGACGGTTTAAGAGGCGCTTTCAACAGAGTGAGGACCGTGATAGAGTAGTGCCAGAACGATGCGACGTGCTCACATGCCTTAAAAAGCTGCATTACGCCCAGCACTGTGCACCTCATGCACACTTGTCTCAAAGGCGCACCGACGCAGGCCGCGCTCTGGAGCCGACTACTCATCACATATACCGATATTCACAGCTACTGACCACCATCATACAGCAGCATTGAGCTTCAACTAACTTTGCTCTGGTGCCTTGCTCAAGTGCTGCATGCACAAAGGCGGTTACACTCACGCGTGTGTGACTGCACGCTGCACGCTTTGCCTTGTAGGTCTGGCGACGACTACGATAGAGACGAGGACCACCTGGCGCAGTGCATTGAGCTGCTGGGACGCTTCCCCAAGCGGCTCACCACTGATGGTGCGTGCCGATATCACCATCTGAGCACTGTTGTAGAAGTGGTTTTATCGCCGATGCGGCGCGTTAGTGAGCCTGTGGTGTAGTCTAACTTCCCTAAAACTTGACGCAGTATCAAATTGCATACTTGGAAGTCTCTTGGTCAAACGCTTCATTGGCAGACCAGCAATGGTGCGGTTGCTTGCTGATGCTTGCACTGTGAGCTGCGCATGCTTAACCAGAGCATTCACATGTCAATCTTGTACTGTAGATGTGTGATGTATGTCAGTCTGCACACTTATGTCGTCCTGCTTTTGTGGAACCACTCCACGCAGAATTGGTCACTCTTTGTTCATGAAACTGGCTACACAGGTGCCTCTTGACGGTCAGCTCAAATGTCACTTCCATTGTTGCCGCTTCATTTGACTTGCAGGCAAATATAGCAGGCAGTACTTCAACAGGAGAGGCGAGCTCAGGCACATCCGCAGCCTCAAGTTTTGGGGGCTGGAGGTGAGAGACCGGCTGAATGACATGATCATGTGCATGTGTGCGAGCAGCTCATAGCCACCCATACAGATGCCTGCACTTGATACACATTGATGGGCTTCCCCATCAAACAGCTGTTACCGAATCGTGTACTGCAAGTATTGTTGAAGCATTGCAACCGCTTGTGCAGCTCCGTATTTGTGTGGTGTAATGCTTGATGTGAGCTGTGCGGGGACGCATCACAAAAAGTGCTAAATATGCACGGACGACGTAAAAGCAAAATGCATGTGAGGCACGTTATGTTGTGCTCACCTCACAAACGTCACGCCTTATCGCATGGCATGACTCATGCCCTGAGTCGCAGCGCAAGTAATCTACCACAGCACCATATTGCACAGCAGCCCATGTCATCACGTGCATCTGACAGCCCCCATGCTCACTGTGCTGCTGCCTTTCGCAGGAGGTGCTGGTTGACAAGTATCACTTCTCGCGCCCCGATGCCAAGGGCATAGCGTCGTTCCTGCTGCCAATGCTTGAGATGGATCCCGCCAAGCGCGCCACCGCTCAGCACATGGTGCAGCACCCGTGGATCTCCGTAGACACGCCCGCAGCGCAGCACGCTGACGGTGAGTGAGTGAGTAAGAAAGTGAGTCTGTTGGCGAGTAGGATAGCTGCAGTGAAGCACTGTTTACTGCAAGAAGAGGCCTCTAGACACAGACGCTGCGCAGCACGCTGAAGGTGAGTGAAGGAGTGAGTGAGTAAAGGATGTAGGGTCAGTTGGCGAGTAAGACAGCTGCAGTGAAGCGTGAAGCACTGTTTGATGCAGAGGAGGGGCCTCTGACTTTGGGGCAGAATGGACTTGCATATGCTCACAAAATCACGGGGCAGGTTGCTCAGCATGTGTCAATGGGGTGCGCTTTGGCCTGCTTTGATGGATTGCATTTTGCACAACAAGTGGGGCCCACCCACCGGCACATCATTCTCGCCATCAGCACTGAGTCCAAATTTTATATCGCTCCCTGTGCAGTCCAAAGTGGAAATGCCACCAGTCTCTTGAAATTCCACGACGGGGACCACCGACCGGGTGCAAGTCCATACGTTGAAGTGCTGATATGTGCGTGCTTGACGGTCTCGCGCCGCGCAGAGGCAGCAGCGCAGAACGGTACCAGTGGCACCAGTCCTGATCGCGCGTTCTTTCCGGAGGAGCCAGGCGCAGCCACAGATGCCCTACCCGCACCGCCCGGATCCGCTGCGCCGCCAATACCGCCTGCTGCGCCATTGGTGAGCCAAGTAACATTTCACGTTTGTCAGCTCCCTTGCAGGCATGACACATACTATTCATACCGTCTGCTTTCATGTGCAAGTGGTTGAGTCAATTGTCACCGCGAGGCTGCAAGCCTTTGCTGTGACAGCAATGCTAGCCAATCGAGTATGTGGATGCAACTTTGGGGCCAAATGTACGCGCAGTGTTGAGCACTGCCACTTTGTATCTGGGTGTCACAGGTTACGTGGGGTAATCAAACTGCTGGGGTATGAGTGAATGGAGCGTGATTGCATCTCAAGCAAGTGGACGAATGACATGACTTTGGAAGGCATGCAACCACTTACACGTGTCTGTTGCAGGAGTGCGGCGACATCAGTACACAATTTATAGTTCTTGGGACAGGATGGACGTGACACAGTGGCACTCTCATTTATGGGAAGTCCATGGTCAACGAAATTAACATAACTTCAATGAAGCACTTGACAAGCAGGGCAGTTGAAGCTGCCAATCGTTTTGCATGACACAACTTCTGCTTTTAGCGTAGACAAGCGCTTGCAGTCCTGCCACAAGTGCATATACTTGAGCATAAGCTTCTCAGCTACTGCCATCTATGATGTTGCGGAGTTAAAGCGTTTCAGCGTGTGCTGTTGCATGCTCGGTTCTGCTGCACTCGGGACGGCCGCTGTTGCAGCTTGACATTGACATGCACCCAAGTGCGGAGCCAGTGGATCCTCATCTCGCAGAAGCATTCCTGAAATTCTCGCTATGTGTCATTGCCGAAGCACATGCCCTGAGAGCACTTCTTGCATCCCATTTCGCTGAGCTTGCTGTGGTACCTTATTCAACCCTCAGTGATACATACATACACGTATACTCCGCAGGACCTAATACCCATGACAACGCGCATGCTGCCTCAGCACAGCAACGACACTGGCGCCCCAATCTGGCTGGCACACAGACCACAACATGGCATTTGCGCACGACCCTGCTGACCTCAAGCACACCCACTCGCTGCGCTGCATTCAATCTCACCAGGAGGCCACTACTGAGCATCAGCAGCAGACAGTGCCATCAGCGGTGCACCAAGGCGGTCGCATCAAGTCGCCCATGCCGGAACCAGAGGCAAAGCTGCCAGTTGCGGAAGTCCTGACGTATCTGGCGGCGCCGAATCCTCTGGATTTCGACCACGAAACGCAGCAGGAGGACGCTCCAACAACGCCGGAAGCGCCCATTCGAACCAGGCTTGTGGAGTCTCTCACTCCGCCCAATGGCAAGGGTGCGCCCAGTCCGGGGCTGTGACGTGGTTTATCATACGACAAGGTGGCCGGTATCCATTATGCGTGCTTCGGAGACAGGAGGGGGGGGTGTAGTGGGTGTGCGCGCAGAGACACGGAGTGCATAGTGCGTTGGGTCTGCATGTTGGTGTGCCCCGCTGTGGAGTCTGCCTGACAATGAGACTTTTCTCGTCACAACCTCGGATTTTGTCATGGAGAACTGGGCTTTAGTTGGCATGCGCCTGCTGTATTGCTCAGACATTGACACACAATGCAAGTTTGTATGGAGCAATGTATTGATGTTATCAAGCGCATGGAGGGATTGTACCAGCAGTAGTCTGCGCACAGACCAGTAGGATGAGAGATACTCGGGCCAGCGATGATTGCAGGGAGATGTCTCTCTGCAACCCCAGGTGATCTGACTTCAGTTCAGACCCACAGCATGACCCATAACTTCAAGGTTGACGTCACTGTACTTCAAGACCTAATCTGCACCCTGGCCACAACCCCTCCCTCTTGCGCGTTCTTGTGACTACACCAGAATTGTTACAGCATCATATATGCTGCCAGCCGACCTTCACACGCTCCTCCAGTATACTTACAAACTGGCTATGGCCCATGGTCTGACGCTGGCCGCGCTACAAGCACATTCCAACGATGATGGAGCGCCGGCTTCATGCGGCGGTAATCATCAGGCCGCAAGCGTTTCTCATCGCCGAGCGCTCGCCATCAAACATGATGTCAAACGCAAATTCTCACTTCGTCGGATGAACCTGCTTCAATGTGCCTAGTGCACAGCCAGTGCGAAGTGGTACCAGGAGCACACAACACAAAGTCGGCGCCAAAGTTGGCAGGGAGCTGGGGGCAGCGCTCAAGGACCACACGTGTGGCTGTGTGTTCTGCTTTACTGTCTCTGCGGCCGATGGTGTTTCTATCTGATTCCCCCGCTCAGCAGTATCGGCTAGGCGTGCTGCATGCCGTCGCACCGCTTCAGCAAGCATAATGCAATTTTCAACTGCAAGCATGTCACTTGCTCCCACTTGCCTTCTTCAAATCCCACCCTCCAGTACGATGACACAAGGCATCTCACTGAGCCCCCATAGGTGAGGATTACCAGAGCGCTGGCCGCTGGGCATGCTCTGGCATACGGCCTGAGTGACCAACTCACACAATGCATGGAACGCATCATAGGTCCAGGGAGAGACTTCCGCCACGTCCTCTTCCGATGGTCTGCACCTTTTGCCAAAAAATGTACATTTGGTTATTTGAGCAAGTAACGTGCGGGCCTGCCCCAGAAACTGTAAGTTTTTTTTTTACTTTCGATTCGAACAACAACCGTACTGTGCTACAAGAGTATATTTGTATTTAAAAAAAACGAACAAGGAAGAAAGAAAAATCTCAGTAGTCCAACAGTCTAACATTACCTAATTGAGTGAACCTTTACTGCACATGTAGCTGCGCTATGCAATGTGGGCTGCATATTTACAGTGCCCCAACTGCACAGAAACTGGCCACTCATCATACGCGAACACGACCTTTCAGGTGCCTGACTTCTTTGCAAGACTTCAATTGACTCTCTTTATTGCCACACCACCATGTCAACAGGCAGCACAGCCAAAGTGTCACCTGTTAAAAGCAACGGTTACGTTTTGCTGAGTTGGGGGGCTCTCAACAACCGATGACGTTGGAGTTTTGAACCATGGCGAAGCTGGTCGCATCAGTGCTTGGGCGTCCGCCAGTCGACCCTGAGGCTCTGGCGACATTCGCACCCTAGTTGATGCTCTCCCTGCCGCGGAGAAACGACCATTTGCCATCAACACTTGCCAGGCGGTGGTGCTTGAGACCAAGCTGGTCGTGTTCCAGGCACTGAAGCACGGTGAGGATGACGAGTCGGTCGTACGATACGGCTTGATCGACTATGGTGATGTCGTATCTGGCTCACATCGGCGCCGATACACCCTATTCCATCCTGCGGGGGCGGTCGAAGGGGCCTCCCAGATCGCCAAAGCACTCAAGTGGGATGGCGAGAACGCCAAGACCGGGGGGCGCTCCCTGAAGGTACTGGAGGTGAAAGGGGATGATACGCTCAGGCAAGTTGCTCTGGCCCTAACACTGGTGGCGGTGATGCGCGTGCGCACCGGCGCTTGCGAATTCTCGCCATGGCCTCTTGTGTGACCTTATTCAGAGTGTGTTTGTACACTCCCCACTCCACCCTGAAGCCAACTTCACTCGTCTGTATTTGCAGCTGGACCAATCCCGCAAGGTGAAAGGGGTGGCACGAGGTTACCAGCGAAGATAAGGCAGCTAAATTCCGCCAGTGTCTTATGCTAAAACTGCAGCCAGTGGCACAGCGATGCGCTGTGAGGATTCTCCTGCCAGAGGATCTTGTTCAGAGCGTGAACCGACCTGAAGGATGCAATCCACCCATCTTGGTTATGGGCAGGGACTTGCAAGTGCCAGTGTACAAGGCGCATCAGCGCCACTAGAACAACCTGCGTAAGCCTGTCATCCCCCTTTCACCTCCAGCACCTTCAGAGAGAGCGCCCAACAGGTTGGCGTTCCCGCCATTCCACTGAGCGCTTTGGCGATCTCGTCTGCGCCCCTTCGACCGCCCCCGCAGGATGGAAGAGGGTGTATCGGCGCCGATGTGAGCCGGATACAACATCGCCATAGTCGATCAAGCCGTGTCGTAGGATCGACTCGTCGACCCTGAGCGTGATCCAGTGCCTGAAACACTACCAGCTTGGTCCGACGCACCACCGCCTGGCAAGTGTTGATGGCAAAAAAGTCTTTTCTCCGCGACACGGAGAGCATCACACAGAGTCGAGAATCTCGCCAGAGCCTGAGGTCCGCTTTCACGTGTCCGCTGCGGACAGTCCGCAAAACCAAACTTCAACTGCAATTGTTCTAGACCATGAGAATCCGTGCTGCAGTTTTGCTACATTGCAAAGTCTCCTAGCTGCACGCCAGGCGATGATGTGTCACGCGGAAACCTGGTTGTTGCCGTTCCTAAGTATACGCTGGATCCGCGGCAGTCGTGACAAGAGAAATGTGGGAGGGCATGGCTGGACAAATGCTGGACAAATGCAGGGCACCTCAAGCCGCTGTTGTAGCTGTCTATCACTGCCATGCTCCACGAGGCATGGCGCTCAAACTGACAGCGAAGCAGTCGCAGCAGTCGCATGGGCGTCGTCACCTTCCAAGGGCTGCAGCAGTGTTGTGCACCGACGCAGCCGGTGTGAACACGTTTCTTACTTGGCGCACAACAAGATGACAGGCGCGGTGCCGCTCTGGCTTTTAGTGTCAACGATGAAATGCTGCTGGTCAAACTAGTCAATCCCCAAATGCCTGAGACTGGCACCACGGGCGGCTGCTGCCTCCTTCTGAGCCTGCCTCCAGTGCTCTGGCTTGTACACAGATGCAGTCCACCACATAGATCAGCAACATGACCAGGCATTACAAAATGGCAGCGGCAGCAGCACCAGCAGCTATGGCGGCGGCTAAAGCAGCAGAGCCAGCAGCAGACAGCGTACGAACACTCCACAGAGCTGGCGCTGCAGAGGCACGGCGTCAAAGCTTTGAGGTGCGTTTTCAAAACAAATTTGGGTGTCCTCTGCTTCCAGAGAAGGACACAACCGGCACAAAGCATCCTGATGATCTGGCAGTGCTTGACAAACTCATCCTGGAGCAGGATCAGAAAGCCGTCCTTCTGTTTTTCCCAGAGATCAACGCAAACAACGCTATTGCCGCACGCCTGCATCGCCAATATGCCAACAAGCTGCAGCTCCTTCCCCTGGTGCACACCAACGACCCTGACTCTGTGCCGTTGGAGTCATTGGTGTTGTTCGATCTGTATGGCCTCAATCGACTCATGCCCAGTTTATCTTTACCTGGCCAGTGGAAGACATGCGGCGCGCCCAACACCAGCCGGCCTCGTGCTGTTCTGAATGCGGCACTTTGCCACTAGTACTTACCGTTCAAAGGATGAGTTGGAGTTGTCCGTCAGGTCGCTCCATAGCTGTGGGCGTCTTGCCAACGATTTGCGCCACTCAGCTCTTGGCGCGCAGAAACTCTTCCACCACTAAGGCAAAGATGACCTGGAGCATGAGGCGATTGAGGCCATGCAGATCGAACAGCATCAACGACTCCAGCGGCACAGAGTCTGGGTCGTTGGCGTGCGCCTGGGGGGACAGCTGCATGTTCTACGGTGCATTGGCGACGCAGGCGCGCGGCAATGGGGTATCATTACTGTTGACCTCTGACAAAATCAGAAGGGCGGCTTTCCGATTCTCCTCCAGGACGAGTTTGTCGAGCGCTGCCAGATCATGACGATCAGGCCGCCATGTGCCGAATGTGTCCCTCTCCGGAAGCACAGGCTGCCCCACACGCACAGCTAGGCTTTGACGCCGAGCCTCTGCAGCACGCAGCTCTGTGGTGTGTTTCAGGTACACTCAGTCTGTCTGCGTCTGTTGAGACTTTCGTAATTACAAGTCCATTAATGCCGTGTGCTTCTGACCGTGTTTACAGGCTTGGGATGTTCGCTGGCATGATATATAGTTCATATCCTGCTGAGGTTTGCTGTGGACTGGCCCAGTGCATGCCGACGCTACTTGCGCTATTGCCTTGACTGCACATGCATTGGCAATGATTGACCGGCTGAGTTACCGCACGGGAACTGCACAGTAACAGGCACCTTGTGTCAGCGACGGGGTGTTCCTTTAACTTCAATTTCTACGTCACGCTTCTTTACGTCCATACCTCATAGGTCATTGGCTGTTGCTAGACTGCAGCACTGAAGCTAGACAACACTCCCATTTCATTTCAGACCGATCCATGGTGTTGTTCCGCAACGCCGTTTCCATGAGAGACAAAGTAGGTAGCATTGTAAAGAAAATAGCGCTGTGGCATCCACCGATTCAAGTTGAAGTTAAGGCCCAGCACAGCGTCAAAAGCACAGGCCCACAGATCCAAGCCCATTTCCTCCACTGAGCTAAGAGGCAGGGCTTGAAAACACTGGGGGCAGGCTTTGGGCAGTTGTTTGTGTGCGTGTTGTGATGGGGGGTATTGCGTACAGGCCCGATGGTGCATATGCTTTTGTGAAATGCTTTGTATGGTCTTGTCCTGCAAGCGTTTGTGCTTTGAAGTAAGCCTGTGCTTGACAATGTAAGGTGAGGCTAGCCGCGCGCGAGCAACAAATGTACAGCAAGAATGGTCATAGGCAGTTTGTGGTGATGAGTGGGGATGCACAACATGATGCATATTTTCTGCGAGGCTGCACATTATGAGTGCATGCTGTATGCACATCACATAGTCTGTGCGCTCATGCTGCCATTAAAAGCCAAACAGCGGCTGCGCTTTGGTGGCTTGAGAACCTCAAGTCAGCGCATTGCGTGTCAAAGTTTCATGCACCCGGATGCCATTATCATCTTGACAACAAGCATAACAAAACACACACAAGCCTGTTGACTGGTAGGAAAGAGGTTGTAAAGGTGATGCTATTACGCAGAGAAAGCTTTTAGAGCCTTTATTGTGATCAGTCACCATTTTGTCGTTGGCCTGCTCTGCACCCTGACACCAGCGTGAA
Organism: Tribonema minus; assembly: GCA_017506865.1. Classification (NCBI taxonomy): domain Eukaryota; class Xanthophyceae; order Tribonematales; family Tribonemataceae; genus Tribonema; species Tribonema minus. The sequence continues at coordinate 664,010 of JAFCMP010000434.1, forward strand.
ACAATCTGCTGTGCGCCCGTGCCAATTGCAAGGAATGTGTGCTCAATGTTTGCTGCTTGTGGAATGGCAGCATCAGATTGCTGTATTCGCTAAGATCGGTGTGCGACAATCTCCTGCATGCGCCGTTGCCAACGTCAAGAAGTGCGTGCTCAACGCATTGTTGCTTTGGCGGCGGCAGGGAAGAAGCAGCTTGTGCACCGTAGTATTGGAGAGCCTGATAACCCAGCAATTCTGCGCTCAAAAAAACAACATGCAGACATGTAAGGAGGCTGATGAGCATGCTAGCAGTGAGATGACATGCGCCGACTGTGACGAAGCCATCTGAGTGTGCAGGTGTGCACGTGCGGTGGGTGTGCACACAAGCACTATAGTAACATAAATGCACAGGCGTGCGCTACAATATGTGCTTCAGAGAAGTACCATGTATACACATGTATGCATGGCTGTGCATGATGGCACAGACTGTACAGCACCGCTGCACTTGATGACTCACCTGGTCAGATCTGAGTTCTGAGTTGACATGACGCCATGACAAGCCCAGTCGTCAGATGTAGCACATTGAGGTTGGGACAGCTGCGCCTACGCCATGACCTGTAACACTGTGACCCCCCCCCCCCCGCTCCCGGGGAACGGGCGGGGGGAGGGGGGGGGGGGGGGGGGTACAGAAGGAAGTAGCCCAGTCATGAATAACACCACAGAGTAATAGGAACAGAGGTGACAAGCGACATGGAACCGTCTTGGCATCAACCCAAATGGGGACTAATGCACAAGCAGTGCCGTTTGGTGCCAGGTACTCATGTGGATAGCCAGGTGCTGCCTGTGATCAGTCTGTAGGCCACCTGCACTTGGGGATGCAGCGCATCATGGAGTGGAGTGGGCCAGATGGTCGCTTCTCCACCCGGCCAGCAATGCTGCAAGTGAGGAGTGCTTGAACAGGCAACCAGCTCAGTGCAACTGAGCTGGCTTTGAGTCGTTCAGAGGCGTGCGAAACGCAGCAGCCAATGTCGGTTCCCACTCGCGGAACCGGTTCAAACTTTCATGCCTCACACGGTTGACATTCAGCTGGACCTGCGTTCTGTCATCTTTCCAAAAGAGGGCGGCGCTACAGCTGACAGCCAGGCAACACCAGACAAACCAACCGCGAGTGAGCTGCAATGAAGAATACAGTGCATCATGGAGTGGAGTGGGCCAGATGGTCGCTTCTCCACCCGGCCAGCAAACACTGCAGGGGGGGTGCTTGCACAGGCAACCAGCTCAGTATGACTGAGGTGGCTTAGAGTCGTCCAGAGGCGCGCGCAATGCAGCAACCAGTGTAGACTCTCACATGCGCAGTACCTGCTGCACACTGTGTGTGGAACCGGCTCAACAGGCACCCCTCGCACCACTTATGTAGTCTGACCTGCGTACTAGTGTCCTCCCGTTGCAACCCGACGTCCCAATGAATTTGCCTTTGCATGCAAGCAGCATGCATACGAGCCGCCCACCGGCGCCATGTATTGTGGCCAACCAACATGAGCACCTGGCACTGCCTAAATGCGCCAACTGCAACCACGCAGTGAAAAACTCAACTCACTCACCTCTTGTGGCGTTGATGATGATGGCCACGCTGAGCGACTGCCCTTCATCCTGAGTGTCCGGGAGACGCAGAGGACAATGTTGAACTCATACAGTAAGCATATGAGAGAACCTCATGCAAGCAAACACCATCGCAGCCGCATCAGACTCCCATCAAGCTCGCTCACCTGTGATGTTGATGTCCTCATGGTTCGTCGTTTGTGATGTTGTGGGGAGTATCTACAGCTTTCCCTTACATTGGAATGGGTGATGCGCGTCAAGCACCGACACTCACCGACACTCTGCCGCATAAAATATCGGGACGGACAACAACTTCTATTCTACATGTGTGTGATCTTGGGCTCACTCGCTGTTGCGCTGACCGGTACGGCTTGCCATGTAGTCTCTGATAGACTCTCTATTGTAGCCTTGACGTCATAAATACGCAAGGAGAGGGTTTTCTGCGACACACAACGGCAGTTGGAACGGAACGGGCGCCGGGGGTCACTCATTCAGATCAGCTGCTCGAAGCAGCAGCAGAGCAGAATAACGTGAGTTCACTGGGGCAAGTTTGGCAGCGGTGATGCCTGCTGTGCCGCTCGTCGACCGCTTTGCGCAGGCCGCAGGTGAAAACGCCTTCGAGAAGCTGAATCTGGTGCAACCCGCGAAGTACTCCGTCGATGCTGGTGAGAGCGACACCTTTGGCGAAAAATGGGTGATGTGCCAGTACCCGCGATATGAGGCGGCTTCGCAGCGGGCCGAGTACAGTATCGCTTGGGGCGCCCTGAAGTTCGACGAGGGCAGAGGCAGCTCAAGCCGGCGTGCTGTGTCCGCGTACCAGATGCTGTGGCCCACGAGGCACGGCGTGATGACAGCGCAGCAAATGCGGAAGATGCTGCACCTCCCCAAGGGCCGCAACCTGTTTGACGCCGTCAAAATGTACCGCTCCGACGGCAGGTATGTGATCTTCAAGCACAGCCGGCAGCTCATGGACAACGAATAGCCCATCGTGTGTGAGCGTAGTGCTTGCCAGGCATGCCCCAAAGATTCCGTCCACACGTTTTCATGCAAGGTGTGCCTCTCTCCAACCGTGGTGCAGGTGGGTCGGCCGTCATTCAGCAGGGGCACGCTCCAACGCGGATACCCTGGAGGCACAGCCGGCACCTAAAGCACACCTTAAGCAGGACGCCTCTGCTACGAGGGTTCGTGATGGTGATGGCGGCAGCAGCAGTAGCAGCAGCGGTGTTGATGCCGCCGGCAGCTTGGTTCGCACCAGAATGCGCGGCCGACGCGGCGGCGGCAGTGTGCCAGCAGCAGGTGCAGCGTCGGCCATATCATGTGCGTTACCGGCGGTGCAGAAGCCTGCTGCTCGCGCACCTGCAGCTGGGGCCACACTGCGCAAGATGTCCGTGGGAGTTTCGATGCCACCTGCTACATCGGGAGACACGGGCAGTGCTGCTGGCACACAGCGCAGGGGACGCAGCGCACCTGCCAAGGCTGCGGTCAAAGACGCCATGGCAGCATCGCAGCCGGAAGCAGAACCCTTGCGCAAGAACGCCTCTGCTGCATTGGCTGGCACCAAACGCCGGGCTGCGTTGCCTGCAAGCGCTGACACTCCCGTCAAGCGCCTCCGATCAGGTAGTGGTGGCTTGACCAAGAACGCAAATCTTCCGCACCGTCGCGGCGTGAGGCCAGAGCAGGTACAGCGTGCGCAGGCGGCTGTTGGCATCATAGCGAACAAGCTGCTGGAGGCTGCTGATGCCATGGGCGCATATGCCAAGACGGTGAGTGCTGCAGACAACGGAGGGTACACTTGGATTGTTTGCAAATGTTCCGATGTTGCAATTGAGCAGCTTGTGCATTAATTTGAGAGGTTTTGCCATGAGGTCCCCCTGCACGTCGCAAATGTCAATGAAGACGGCACCAGACGTCTTGAAGTGCTGTGACTGCGCTTGAGCTCGCCAAATGACGGGCAGTGTACCCTAGACTGGGCACTGATGCGTTGCTCGTATTGTGCATGCAATGCAGTCAGGAATGAAGTCCATGCAGCCAGCGTGAATGCTTCATTGGCTGAAGCCTCAGTTTCTGCGTGCAATCTTCAATTCTTCAGTTTGTTGTTGTTGTGCTGAGGTATACTGTCTCCATGCATCGAGTTCAGCATATATTCTATTGACTCTTACATGTGGCACCCCTCAAGGCGAAGCCACCTTCAATTATCATTTCTCTGGGTCGCTCCTGTCATCTGATGTACGTTGAAGTATACACGCGGCAGGACACTCACTACGTGCACCTGGCTGCTTTTTGGTCAGGTTATACGTCAAACTGTGCTTCTTTGACGCACGATGTCAAGCGACGCTTGCTGATTGAGCACAACTCACCAACTGAGCAGAAGTCACCAACTGATGTTCAACTGAAGTTGTTTGCTGTAAAGCTCACGAGCACCCATGGCTCAAAGTAGACACGTGACTGCATCGTTGCTCGTGCAGCTCCCTCGGTCTGCAATGCGCTCAGACGCAAAGCTTCTGATGACCACTTTTGCGGGACTGGCGCACACCATGTCGGGGGTCGTAACCAAGATGGACAGCTTTCAGTAGCCTTCAAAAACATGGGCACCTAGCTCCACACTGCCCTCCGATGCGTCCATGCAGCAGCACATGAGGTATGTTACTCCTGCAGATGCATCCAATTTGTAACGAGGTACAACACAGCCATTGTCTGGCCAGCTGCCAAGCAAGCAGTATCTTTTTGGCAAAGACAAATATCAGTGGAACCAACACAGCATTGCTCAAAGTGAAATTGCACAGTTTTGCAGATATGTACCGAAAGTCATAAAGGGGCCTTGCATCATGTCATCATCATTCTTTCACTGGACATCACATGTACTGTACAAGTGCCAAGTCTTTCAACTCATGCCTGCCTGCCTCTTGTCATGTGATGTGTTCTCTGCGCAGCTCCGATAACTATCTGGTTGCAATCAGCTGGCACGCCTCAGCGAGTTGGTTGGCAGCGTGTGTGAAAGAAGCGGGCAACTGGTGAGTGAACTGTGAGCGCCAGCAATGTCAACATTTCTTATCAACCAAACAGCACCAGTGATATCACACAAGAGCTGAGTGAATGTGAACTTCTAGCATCAGCGATGTCAGAAGTGCCTTCCACGCTACCAACATCCAAAGGGCTGAGTGGTGTTTTACTGCAAGCGATATCAGTGCTCAGCATGTCCAGTAATGGCGCCTTGGCCTCAATGTACTTGTACTTTGAGCTTTCGCTTGCAAACGTGGATTTGTCAGTTAGGGCCAGGGTTAGATGAGTTTTGCTCAGGGTCATGGGGTCAGTTCCTGCGCTGCCAGAATGGGCCGCACTACGCAGTGAGCAATTGCATTACGCCCTTGCTGCTGCCTTGTTCAAGGTTTTGATGTGTTTATTACTTAATCGTGTCAGCTGTCCATGTGCAAATGGCAACGGATGGCACACAGGTGCCAAGCAATGCCACCCTATGGCTAGCTGCTATGGGTTGCCTGCATGCCCATGGCATTTCAATTTACCGTTTTCTGTATTTTAACTTCAGGCCCTAAACCTCAATCTTGACATTCCATGCCGCAACTTTCACGGTTTGAACTCTTTGTGGCTGTGTCTTTCTGTGTTGTGTTTTGCCGTATACTCGACAGATGGATCTCCGACCGGACCAATACAGAAGTATGAGCACGCAACTCCAGCATCATGTACCGAGAATCGAACCACGACCGTCAAGGGCTGTTGCTAGACGGCAGCGCCGAAGCTAGACGTCACTCCCACTTCATTTGGAGGAGGAGTACGTCATTTCAGACCGTTCCATGAGGTTATCCCGCAAGACCGTTTCAAGAGAGACAAGAAGATAGCGGTGTGGCGTCCCTCACTTCAACTTGAAGTTGAGGCCCTCACAGCGGCTCAGCGTCAATGCGTGCCCACAGGCCGAGCGCCCAGCAGTTTCCCCCCACTGAGCTAAGCGGCAGGACCTTATAGCTGAGGGCAGGGGAGGTGTATGTGTGTACATGTTGAGATGGAGGGGATTGTGTACAGGTCATTACCATAGTGCAGATGCTTTGCAGGGTGCCTTATATGGTATCTTGTCCTGAAAGCATTTGTGCTGTGAAGTTGAGCCTGTGCTTGCAGATTGCGGTCGAGGCTAGGCGCGCAAGCGTACAGTTCGATGCAACAGAAACTGTCCTGCACTCTGTGCCGAGAGTTGCATAGTACATTGTGATATTGGCATGGTCTTTCAAAGCCAGAGCAGGCGAATCGGATGAAAACATGGGGGACATGGCGTGAGAAGCTCACTGCAGCTAGCGTTGCTGCTGTGCGTAGAGGACGTGTTCCACCCGATTGACAAGTGTGTTTTTTCTACTCAGCACTGCTCAGTGATATTGCTGATGTGCCCCCTCAATTGCATGACGAGTGCCAAGTTTACGTGCAGCTGTTCTTGCAGTGGTCTAGCCTTTGCGTGCCGGATGGGTAGACGTGAGATGAGATGGCTGCAGAACTGACTGCTGACATGACAATCTGCAGTCCCTTGCTGGCATGTTGTCGCTCTCCTGCTGAGGCACTGTGCATAAGAGCGCACAGGCTGATGCCAAGCGCCATTCCTTGTTGACAGCGCGGCGCCTGCACTGGCTGTTTGGGGTACCCTTTGCAATGCCATTTTTGTCATAGACTGCTGTCTTGGCGAAACACCACTACAGTCAGCACAGTTACAGTACATGCTTTGTGTTGGTGCTGTAAGTAAAGTAGTATACGTTTTGTCCTCAGCACAGTTACAGTACATGCTTTGTGTTGGTGCTGTAAGTAAAGTAGTATACGTTTTGTCCTATGGTTGTGGTCACGTGCGACATGCAACTGGACACCGCAAGTATGACGGCCTCATTAAGTGTGTTGCATTATCAGTTGCTATGCAACAAGCACATGTGGCACTTGCAGGTCACACCTAGCTTTGATGGAGTGGTTCGCGTCACAACCCACGACTTTCAGCAGCTGCACACCGTCTTTGACAAAATTAAATGTGGCTATTGCAGCTGGCATGGCAATCAAGCAGTTTTGAGTCCGCAGTAAATGTGTGACGCCAGCAGTACCATTGGAAGCATCTCCTGCCTTGGCAGAGGCAGGCTGGAGCTCAGGAACGCTCACGCATTTGCCCACAAATTTCCATTGAATCAAAGGAGGAGCAACGGGCACTTCACAGTGCAGTTCGAAAAATAAGTTGAAGATCCAATTTTTTTTGGTGTGGTGTGTGTGTGTGGCAGCCAATGGCCCCACGAGCGGGATACTGAAGGTGTGTGTGGGTCATGTGCACACACGATATACTGCAGCAGTGCCTTTGCGTATTTTCTGCAGCATTTTTAGACTAGGCAGCAAATGACTCCCGCCTGCGTTTGCTGCTTCAACAGGCACGTCGACGAAAGCAAAGCGCTTGCTGATCACAACCAACGAGTCCTGATCAAATCGCAATTTGCACGCTGCCGTTGCTGCTGCTGCACAATCAGCTGCAAGAGTCGAATATCCGACTATGTGAGCACAGCGTAGCTGATGAAATCCATGGTGTGAGGGCATCGATCAAGTATAGCGTCCACTAAATCACACTGAAGCTGACCCCCCCACTTTCCATCATCAAACATCATCTCCCTTCAAATTGTGTTCAGGTCTTCTCGGAGCATGCACCTCGTTGGCAGTGGTGGAGAATGGGGTTCAGCCTTTTCGGACTGGCAAGGCTGGGATTGCTGGTAGCATGGGTTGGGCAAGACGTTGCTGTTGGTCTTTTACTGCGCGGCAGTCTCTGCAAGACATTTGAGACGCGCACTGAGATTGCTGTCAAGCCGGTGGAGACTCAGCGCAAGCTCAACTATGGCGATGGGGTCTGCTTGCTGGGATCCTGCTTCAGCGACAACATCAATGCCAGGTACTGAGAGAAAAGAGGGAGATCGAAGCGCGTGTCATTCGACGCGCACTGCCTGTTGCGTGGTTGCGCATAGTGACTTGCAGAGCTCTGAGTCATCCGATGTGCACCCGCTTTAACCGAACTTTTTGCGTCAGGCCCTCTGGCGGCCTGGCAGGCATGATGTCATTTGTCAGGTGCCCTTGTTCGCACAGCAGATGCCTTGCAAGTCAGCTGTTGCAAGCCCTAGTTCGTGGGCACTATGTCCTGATGCAAAGGAAAGGGTTGTACTGGCATAACGCCAGCAAATGTCTGAGCAATGGCAGGGACCTCAGTTGGAACGTGACCTGCCGCATGGACCTGGACGTGTGCTTGATTGATATCGGACGCATCGGTAACATGGTTATGCCTGTGGCATTGCAGAACATGTGCGCTCAACGCTCAGAACCTTGCAGCACTAATCGCTTCTTTCTGTTGTCATTGTGTGAGCTCCGGTGCAGGCTGTCACAGGCACAGTGGGCGCCGCTGGCGTGCAACCCAAGCCATGGCATACTATACAATGCGTCTGCTCTGAAGAAAGCGGTGACACGCTCTCTGGCGCGGGAAAACTACGCAGGTCACTGTCACAACTAGAAGTCATTGCACAAGTACGTATTGCATTGTGTCATCACCCTCTGTGGGGATGCTGACAAAGAAGCATGCGTATTATCTAACTGGCGTTTTATTTGTGTGCCTCATCTGCGTCATATGACATACAGCTCGAACCGCGTGCAACAACTGGTCAACCCACAACCAAGAGTAAGATGTCATATACGAGGTCATGTAGAAGCTGCAGCATTCTCTTGAGTGCTTTGTCAAAGTGCCAGCACATTCTGATGTCAGTGGTGCCATATGCGATCTGTCCATTTCCCTCCAGACTTTGAAACAGAGCTTCACAAGCAATGGTAGATTGACCGTCGCACTCTCCCAAAATGCCGCTACTTCCACAGAGGCAGATTTGAGCTTAAACCCTCAGACAGGGCTCTGGTGCAGCCTGGCCCACCACAGTCGTTTCTCGCATGCCGACAAGCAGCAGTGCCTGGATGGACTCAACACTGCCCTGTCAAAAGGTGAGTCCAATGCCTTGGAAGCAATTTTCTTTCGAGTTCATGTGAGAGTGTTTTGAGTACCTGTTTATGGCCATTACCATTACAAGCACGTGTTTGATAAGGCTTATGCACCAAGTGCAAGTGCGGGCTCGGGTTTGGTAGACCATTTATATTGTTAACTTCTTGCGCACTGCAGGTTCGCTCTTCAGCTCACATAATACGCACGCTCTAGTATGTGTTTGGGCTGGCCATGCACGACCTCAGCACTTGACATCATGCCAATGTGGCAGTTGTGACCATGCCTCAATTCGCCAGGGAACGGCGCTTCGGTGTCTCACGCACTTTTTGGATCGCCATCAATCTCAGTCACCAGGGCTTTGTGATGGTTACACTTGCAGAACTTGTGCATTCTGTTGTTATTGGGGGCTGCCATGTATGGTCATATGCTGACACCACGTGCATGCCATGCTTGCTGAACAGGAAAAGAGAGCCTGCACAGAGCACGGGTGGTGTTCGTGACACTGGGTACTGCCTGGGTCTATGAACATGTCGCAAGCGGCGACCTAGCTGGCAACTGCCATAAGCTGCCACAAATGCAGTTCAAGCGTCGGTTACAGGGTGTTTCTGAGGTGTCAGCTGCGCTGTACGACCTTACAGCAGCGCTCTACGCTGCAGGCGTTGAGCAGGTCAGTCAAGTCCTCACGTGCGTAGACCCTTGTGTTTTCATGAAAGTGAAAGCATAGAACGACTACTTGTACATGAGAGCAATGATGGGGTGCTGTGTGGCCTTGCCTTACACTGCAAGGCAGACGTCGAAGTACAAGTTACCAGCTGACATTTTGTACAGACTTGTCAGGTCTCATTGCTTTCTGGGGCCTCCTCGCCGAATCAAAGTAGAACATCCACAGCAGGCGCGCAAACACAACAAAAAAAAGCAGCCAACCAGGAAAAAACACGATATGATGTCATTAGTCAGTGCCTGCAATATGTAGCTGCACTGCATGCACTGATAAACTGCAAATAACATCACCTTGCTAACCCATCAGGCATCAGATCTTTTGCTGCAAAGTCATTTTTTTGTGTTGACACTTCTATTACTCAAGTGATAACCCTGATTGTTGTGCCCCCCTCTGACACCTGAAGCTGTGCGATGGGCCTGTTGACAGCATCTGGGACTGCAGGCGCTGCCTTGACACCAACTTTGTAGCTGTATCATATGCACAGTCTCACAAGCTGAATTAGAGCTACTTAGTTCTCAGCTGTGCTGTTTGAATGAATTGTGGTGCAGGTGGTGTTGACAGTTTCGCCCGTGCGCCATCTGAAAGATGGCCCTATTGACAGCAGCAGAAGCCGCGCCCATCTATTGGCGGCAGTGCACGCACTACTCGATGCACCACCGCCACCGCCAACAATGAATGGGGTCATTGGTGGCACCAGCAGCACGTTGAAGCCCATGTGCAGCTACTTCCCATCGCTCGAGCTGGTGCTGGATGACCTGAGGGACTACAGGTCTGTGGCAACAATTAGTCTCATTGCAACAAGGTCGTTCACCTGTAGAACACAGGGGTATCATTTCAGTGGTTCAGGTGGTGTCGCTCGCACCATGCTTGTCCAATTTTTTGGTGCAGAGGATGTCGTAGGTCTATGCTGTTAGTCCGGTACATTCAATTTGGCTCAGAGCGCTATGTATCGCTGAAGTGCAATGGGGCCTTTCTCGCACCTTGCCATTGGTGTCGGATGTAGCCCGCTGTAAAAAGCTGTGTTGGTTTTGAACCCAACGGTAAACATAAAAGCTGAATCAAATCATGGCTCGTTGTACAACAGTATAGCCCGTATGTACCTGTCGCAAGAAACACTTGCCGTGAACACAAGCTGTGATGGCATCATACTTGGATGTAGTTGAAGTGCATCAACCGCCTTGGACGAATATCTGCCGACTACACATGGCTGCACCGTTGTGACACATCGGTGCAAATGCTGTTACACGTTTGCAGGTACTATGCGCGTGACATGCTGCACCCGTCGGACCTGGCCGTTGACTACATCTGGGGCAAGCTCCTGCAAGCACGGTTTAGTACTGCCGCACAAGAAACAATGAGCAGGGTCGAACGCGTTGTCGCAGCAGCCGCACACCGGCCCTTCAATCCTACCAGCGAGCCACACCAGAAATTTGTGCGATCTCAGCTAAACATTGCTGCTGAGCTGGAAAACTCTGTGCCCGCACTGGACCTGAGCCGGGTGAAAAGGGTGCTGGAATCAGCGCTGGTGGTGTGACCCTGGTGCGACACTGAATGAAATGCTTTACACACTACAGATTGCATGTTCGCGCATGCCTGCGGATTAGTGGCCTGTCTCAGAATATTGAGGTTGCAGACAGCGTGTGCAGTGGTCTCATGCATCAAGGGCTTGATTCAAGGCAACACAGCTTCTTCGTAGAAGTATCTTTTTGACTCTCAGGATCCGTTCATGTGCATGACCCGACGTTAAATGAAAAGTTGATGTCAAGTTCTCCATGTAGTTCAAACAGCCGCTCACCTTACGCCACAAAACTGCAACTTCAACTTTATGGGGTCGTCCGAAGGTGAGCGCAGCCGCAGCATCATCATTCCCGTGATGTCATGCCGAGCTTTGCTCTGTGGGCAAGAAATGATGTTGATATCAACATACGTGCACACAAGCAGTGTCAGTGCTTGTGCTTGGCGATTGGTATATTCCCAAAGTCAGCACTCAGCTGGTACCGCGTGGTACCGCATCGATTCTTGCGAAAGCTTGGGACTTTTGTAGCCTACTCATTGTACATTTTTGTGGCTTGAGGGCCACCTATGAAAATCAAGCACAGGTGTATTTACTGTGTTGTCAAATAAACGGCCAAGCACTTCAACAGAAAACTCACCTATGCCATTGTGGAAGGACAAATTGGGGGCTTGTGGAAATGGGCGCTTCCATCGCCCTTGCAGTTGTGGTTGGCCCACCCTGAGGCGTAGAAAGTAGTGTGAGAGTGGCAGCAAAGGCACACAAGGGTAAGATACATCTCAAGCTACATATTTCTGTCATGCAAGCCTGAAATGGTGTCGATTGTGCGCCATGCGGTCAAGGCAAACACATGAACAACACATTGTGCAAAGTGCGTAGCTCAACACACACAGCGAAAGTTTCCTGGCATTTTCACACATAACTATGGGTGACAAGGATATAGCTTATGAAGGGTGGGGTCAACTTGCGCAGCCCTTGCGGCTACTGCTGGCAGCAGCACTCACCGACTGGCAGTGACTGCTAGAGACAGCAGCAGGCGCCGGCCCATGCCCCAGGGGTAATGGTGGGAGGGAGATGCGCAGCAAAGCATGACAAGCAAGATTCATTGAGATTTTCATCTCGATGAATGAACTCGACTCTGCGGAGTGCCAGACGATCACCAAAGGGCGCTCAAGCCTGGATGGGAGGACAGGGGCGTCGCGCAATGGCCGCTCTCGGTCTGCACCTATAGTCCAGAGGAGCAGCTGAGACCCCGGGGATGGGACAATTTGCACCCAGCTACAACAAGGTAATACGCGGTAATTGCCGTGACAGTGCCAACAGAGACTGCGCATGTAGCTACTCGTGAGGTGCCAAACTTCAAGTAAAGCATACTTCAACCGTTCAAGTACGCGAAAAATGAACACCACGGTTATTGGTGGAAGGCACGGCTAACCATCCCTTGTCACCTAGAGCTCTACGATCTTTTGATTCGTTTTCATTCAAGGCTTATCTTTTCTCTGGCTGTTGTGCTGGCTGCTTGGATGCATGCAGGGTCCCTCCTTAGCTTGAGTTGAGCTTCCTGCACGTGCATACGAAGACACATCATGTCAGCAATACGCTGCGCAACGCGAGCACCACTTTGTAACTGCCAGAGCTCACCCTGATGCTACTGTAACAGACACTTACAAGCAGGTCAAACTAGCTTGCAAAGATCACATGCATCAGCCGTGCGCGCAGTACTGAGCAATGTGGACAAAGCCACTTCAAGAATCGCAACGTGCGTACACTATCGCGCATGTTGAGATTGGCAGTGTGCACTTACCGCATCTTGTCCTTGCATGCTTGCTCTACGGAGGCCAGCGCCAACGTCCATGCTGTGTACGGCTGCGCTGGCCCCTCCCGTGCCACATCATCAACTTCAAGTGTGGCGGTAGAGTTCTCCAGGGCCGAATTGCAACTTCAACAGGAGAGCTGCCCAGCTGAGCACTGTTCAGTGCTGGTGACGCTCCAGAAACAGGAACTTGAAGTGATGTCAGTGCTCAGGACTCGAACCGGCGTGCGCTGTTGCAGATGAGCCATGCAGTGAGGGGACTTGGACCTGACAGACAGCGTGCCACTTCAGGAGTCACCCAATGCCGGTGGCACTTGCAATTCAGTCGACACCAGTGCCAAGATTATGGTACCATCGGCAGTGAAGCGCGCTGCATATCTATCACAGCGTCAGCTCCCGTGAGGTGGCTCCGCGTTGTGCATTTACGTCGTCCAAGCTGCTCCGTGCACTACGATGTGCTGCAACACTCCCATTAATAATAGTATGTAATGGCTATTACGGGTACAAGTCCTGATCGATAAGCTCTTGTCAGGTTGGCACTCAATGTGGGTGCTTGTAGTGTTGTCATAATGCTGATCTCTGGTTCACATGTCATGGTTTTCAAGCCTTGTCAGGCGCGCTGCAATGGCCGGGCCACCTCCGTGTTGACATTGCGTGCCCACACCTTTGTCACAGCGCACTAAAGTTAGAATTTGTTGTCACCAGCCACATAGACGGACACAGTCACAGTGCCTGCCATGTAGACTATACTCCAGCAGTGAATGTCAGTCGCCACTGCGTCAGTGTGCAGTCACACCATCATAAGCAGCATGCACAGTGCGATGTCCATTTTTGCCACACATCCAATCGCGTACGGTACCGATGGCCAGACCAATACCATTCATTCGCCTCTCAGTACATCGGTCACAGCCACATTCTGATGCACACTCGTTTGTACGATGCTCGCCACAACTTACCTCTATAGGCGAATGTGGCGCTGTATTTCCGGTGCAGCGCTACTGCGTAGAGCGCGTCGTAACGCAATTGACGCGCCGCGTGTGCCCTAACCCTAGCCCTAACTAGCATCACATCATAACCCCAGGCTAATTGATACTTTTGCCGTACTTATCATGCTGCTTTGAACCTGTATTACGTGTGATCCCAAGTACGATGATCGTGAAGCCTTGAACAAGCAGGTCATCATGTTTCTCAAAGCGGTTACAGCAGAGTCACGTGTGTGTAGCTTACCTGACAAAGAGCAGAAAGCCAGCAAGCTGCATTATCATTCGTGCGCACTCAGGCGATTGGTAGCACAACTTCAACTGTTCTGATCAAACTCTAACCCTACTTCAACCCTTACATTCACCATAGGTTGCCGATGCTTTTGTAACATTAAGTTAAAGACTCACCTTCTGGTTGACCCTCGCCCAGAAGTAATGCAGCGATGACCCGTATGCCACTCTTATCCTGAAAAAAAACGTTCAAATCCTGGCGATCAAACACCAATAAGGTCGCACTAGCATAAAAACCCTTGGCTGCTTCATACCGCTAGTACTTGTCATGCTGGTCTGAACGTGCTATACGTGCACTTCTACTAGGTGAGTATGATGTTTGGGAAATCGTGAACAACCAACTGTTGTGGCCAAAGCCGGCAAGCTGCAGCATCTTGCGCACTCACGGGCCTCAAAACACAACTTCAACTGTTCTATTCAAACTTCAACCCTACCATGAACGTAGCCCTAACCGAAACTGCCATTTCTTTTGTAAACCCAAGGTCACCGTACCTTTCATGTTGACCCTCGCACAAAGCCTAAGCTATTCCATGCAACACTTACCTGGAAGAACTTCAAACTGTAAGCGACCAGGCACCGATAGGGTCGCAGTAGCCGACTATGCTTTTGACAGTCTGAGACTGCAGCACAACTCTACTGTCAAACCGTAAGCGACCAGGCAGCAAGACCCCAGGGCAGATGGTATTAGGTTCTGATGAATAAGGCGCAGTCAAACTTGATACGTGAAGTACTATGTGGCAGACAAGGCCCTACTCAACGTGCACGTACCTGTATACTTCTTCTATAGTCTAACAGCAGCCACGTACTTTCCACACTATACACGGAGCGTCATTCCACACTCACTTGTGCCATAGTGGACGTCTTGGGGGTTTGTCGGAATGGGAGGCGGTAGGTACCATTGCCCTTGCAGTTCCAGATGGCCCATCCTGAGGCGTAGAAAGTAACGTGAGAGTGGCAGCAAATAAAAGTAAGTTACATGTCAAGCTACGTGTTTGAGTTATGCGAGCTTCAAACGGTTTCGGTCGTGCGCCATGCGGTCAAGGCACATACATGAACAACGGCAACGTGTGTTGCTCAACGCACACAGCGAAAGTTGCTACACAAGGTCATTAGAGGTGGGGTCAACTTGCGCAGCCCTTACGGCTACTGCTGGCAGCAGCAGTCACCGACTGGCAGTGACTGCTAGAGACAGCAGTAGGCGCCGGACCATGCCCCAGGGGTAATGGTGGGAGGGGAGATGCGCAGCAAAGCATGACAAGCAAGATTAATTGACATTTTCATCTCGATGAATGTACTCTACTCTGCGGAGTGCCAGACGATCACCAGAGGGCGCTCAAGCCTGGATGGGAGGACAGGGGCGTCGCGCAATGGCTGCTCTCGGTCTGCACCTATAGTCCAGGGGAGCAGCTGAGACCCCGGGGATGGAACAACTTCCAGCCAGCTACGACAAGGTAAGACGCTGTAATCACCATGACAATGCCAACAGAGACTGCGCTACATAGCTACTCATGAGGTGCCAAACTTCAAGTAAAGCATACTTCAACCGTTCAAGCATGCAAAAAATGAACATTCACGACTTATCTTTTCTCAGGCTGTCGTGCTGGCTGCTTGAATGCGCGGTCCCTCCTTGGCTTAAGTTGAGCTGCCTGCACGTGCGTGCACAGGCACATTGTATTAGCGAAACGAATTGACATTGTCAACAAAAGCACCACTTTGCTACTGCCAGAGCTCACCCTGATGCTCCTGCAACAGACACTTACAAGCAGGTCAAACTAGCTTCCAAAGATCACATGCATCAGCCGTGCGCGCAGTACTAAGCAATGTTGACAAAGCCACTTCAAGAATCGCCGCATGCGTACGCTATTGCGCATGTTGAAGTTGGCCAGTGTGCACTTACCGCATCTTGCCCTTGCATACTTGCTCTACGGAGGCCAGCGCCAACATCCATGCTGTGTACGGCTGCGCTGGCCCCTCCCGTGCCACATCAGTAACTTCAAGTGTGGCGGTACCGTTCTCCAGGGCTGAACTGTAACTTCAACAGGAGAGCTGCCGAGCTGAGCGCTGTTCAGTGCTGGTGACGCTTTAGAAACAGGAACTTGAAGTACTGTCAATGCTCAGGGCCCAGGGCGGCGTGAGCTGTTGCAGATGAGCCGTACAGGGAGGGTACTTGGACCTGACAGACAGCGTGCCACTTCAGGAGTCACCCAATGCCGGTGGCACTTCCAATTCAGTCACCACCAGTGCCAACATGTGAAGGTACCATCAGCAGTGAAGGGAGGCCATGTGCGCTGCATATCTATCACAGTGTCAGCTCCCTTGAGGTGGCTCCGCGTTGTGCATTCAAGTCGTCCAAGCTGCTCCATGCACTACGCTGTGCTGCAACACTCCCATTATGTAATGGCTCTCGCAGGGACAAGTCCTGATCCATAAGCTCGTCAGGGTGGTGTTGGGTGCACATATCATTGTCCTAATGCTTGTCTCTGGTTCATATGTCATGGTACTCAAGCGCTGTCAATTCGTTACCACCAGCCAGATGGGCACAGTGCCTGTCATGTAGGACGATAGTTCGGCAGTCAATGTCAGTCGCCACTGCGCCAGTGTGCAGTCACACCATCATTAGCAGCATGCACAGTGCTATGTCCATCTTTGCCACACGTCCAATCGCTCGCGTACAGTATCAATGGCCAGACCGCGTACAGTATCAATGGCCAGACCAATACCATTTATTCGCCTCTAAGTACCGATGTCACAACCACATTCTGGCGCACACTCGTTGTAGCTACTCATGAGGTGGCAAACTTCAAGTAAAGCATACTTCAACCGTTCAAGTGCAAAACATGAACATTCAAGACTTATCTTTTCTCAGGGTGTCGTGCTGGCTGCTTGAATGCGTGCGGGGTCCCTCCTTGGCTTGACTTGAGCTGCCTGCACGCGCGTGCACAGACACATCGTATCAGCACAATGAATTGACATTGTCAACAAAAGCACCACTTTGCTACTGCCAGAGCTCACCCTAGTGCTACTGCGGCAGACACTTGCAAGCAGGTCAAACTAGCTTGCAAAGATCACATGCATCAGCCGTGCGCGCAGTACTGAGCAATGTGGACAAACTACATCACTGAAGGATTGCCGCGTGCGTAAGCTATCGCGCATGTTCAAGTTGGCCAGTGTGTCACTTACCGCATGTTGCCCTGGCATGCTTGCTCTACGGAGGCCAGCGCCAACGTCCATGCTGTGTACGGCTGCGCTGGCCCCTCCCGTGCCACATCATCAACTTCAAGTGTGGCGGTAGAGTTTTCCAGGGCCGAACTGCAACTTCAACGGGAGAGCTGCCCAGCTGAGTGCTGTTCAGTGCTGGTGACGCTCCAGAAACAGGAACTTGAAGTGATGTCAGTGCTCAGGGCCCAGGCCGGCGTGAGCTGTTGCAGATGAGCCCCATGCAGGGAGGGTACATACTTGGACCTGACAGACAGCGTGCCAGTTAAGCAGTCACCCAATGCCAGTGGCGTGTAATGCAACCATAATCAGTGCCAACATGTGAAGGCACCATCAGCAGTGAAGGGAGGCCATGCGCGCTCCATATCTATCACAGTGTCAGCTCCCTTGAGGTGGCTCCGCGTTGTGCATTCATGTCGTCCAAGCTGCTCCATGCACTACGCTGTGCTGCAACACTCCCATTATGTAATGGCTATTACGGGTACAAGTCCTGATCCATAAGCTCTTGTCAGGTTGGCACTCAATGTGGGTGCTTGTAGTGTTGTCATAATGCTGATGTCTGGTTCACATGTCATGGTTTTCAAGCCTTGTCAGGCGCGCTGCAATGGCCGAGCCACCTCCGTGTTGACATTGCATGACCACACCTTTGTCACAGCGCACTAAAGTTAGAATTTGTTGTCACCAGCCACATAGACGGACACAGTCACAGTGCCTGCCATGTAGGACTATACTCCAGCAGTGAATGTCAGTCGCCACTGCGTCAGTGTGCAGTCACACCATCATAAGCAGCATGCACAGTGCAATGTCCATATTTGCCACACAACCAATCACGTACGGTATCGATGGCCAGACCAATACCATTCATTTGCCTCTCAGTACATCGGTCACAGCCACATTCTGATGCACACTCGTTTGTACGATGCTCGCCACAACTTACCTCTATAGGCGAATGTGGCGCTGTATTTCCGGTGCAGCGCTTCTGCATATGTAGAGCTCGCAAGGACGCAAGTCACGCGCCGCGTGTGCCCTAGCCTGAAATCTAACTAGCATCACATAGTAACCCTACTTAGGCTGACTGATACCACAAGTACTTTTTATTAATTCTCGCTCAGGGCGCGAAAAAGCCCAGATGATTGGCATCTAGCTGTAAGGAATCTACATGTCGTATGACAGTCTGAAAGTGTCGCAACGACAACCACTCAAACGCCGCCGCCGCCAAATGGCATCTCGGGGTCCTCCCCTACGTCCTCCTCCATGTGCCCCCCCCCCCTGGATTCTGCCATGTGTGTCATGACACGGCCAGAGTACGCCATGTGGAGCGCTGCCGACAGTGCCGAGCGCCAGGGCGATGCCCTTGAGAGCTTTAGGGCGCGCTCCTCCGGGCACTGACATCCTGCTGGCATACTCCGTCGCCACAGCCTCCAGCAGCTTCCGCCCCTGCTCCCCGATGCTGCCAAATGACCCTATTGCCAATGTGGCAAGTTTGTAGCAATTCTGATCATAATGACCAGAATAGTGGGTAGTCTTGGCGGCCTCTTGGTCGCGGCAGCATCGCTCGGGGTCTGCTGCAGTCTTCGCCGCCCGCGACGCCACCTGTGCCTCGAAGCAGGTAACGTCCACCATGAGCGGTAGGTGGCGTGTCCGGTCGTCGTAGCCGGTCACCGGGAAGGCGTCGGCAGGCACTTGTCACGCTGCTCTGAACCTGTTTTTCGTGTATTCCCAAGTATGATGGTCGTACTGTTATAACCGTGAACAACCAGGTGATCATGTTTTTCAAAGCGGTTACAGCAGAGACGCGCATGTAGCTCACCTGATATACAGCGGAGAGCCGGCAAGCTGCAGTACTGATGTGCAAATACGTGTTCAGTAGCAAAACTTCAATTGTTCATATTCTAAACCAACCGTAAACCTCACCTGAACCCGAGATTGCCATGCTCATGTAACCCTGAGTTAAACTCACCTTTCTTGTTCACCCTCGCCCCCACAGAGACATCTACGCTACTCCTATTCAACACTTTACCTGGTAGAACACCAAACCAAAGGCAATCAACCACCAATAGGATCGTAGTAGCCAACTACCTCGAAGTATACTTTTGCCAGACTGCACAACGCTACTGTATGCAGACTGCCCAAGGCAGATGGTGGAAATAAGAATGAAAAATGAAGTCAGACTTCAAACATGAAGTACAGCGCCACAGGCAAGGGCTACTCAACTATAGCCGCCACGTACCTTTCAATACATATGAGGAAGGTTATGATTAAAGAAACTCACCTGTACAATTGTGGAAGGACAAATTGGGTGCTTGTGGAAATGGGCGCTTCCATTGCCCTTGTCGTTGTGGTTGGCTCACCCTGAAGCGCGTAGAAAGTAACGTAAGAGTGGCAGCAAATAAAAGTAAGTTACATGCCATTCTGTTACGCAAGCCTGAAACGGTGTCGGTTGTGCACCATGTCAAGGCAAACACATGAACGAGGTGGGTCAACTTGCGTGAATACGCAGACACATCGTATCAGCAAAATGAGTTGACATTGTCAACAAAAGCACCACTTTTCTACTGCCAGAGCTCAACCTGATGCTACTGCGACAGACACTTGCAAGCAGGTCAAACTACAGTAGTAGAGATTACACGCACCAGCCGTGCGCGCAGTATAGTACTGAGCAATGTGGACAAAACTACTTGAAGAATTGCTGCGCGCGTACGCTATCGCGCCATGTTGAAGCGAGACAGTAGGCACTTACCGCATCTAGTCCTTGCATGCTTGCTCTACGGAGGCCAGCGCCAACGTCCATGCTGTGTACGGCTGCGCTGGCCCCTCTCGTGCCACATCATCATCTTCAAGTGTGGCGGTAGAGTTCTCCAGGGCCGAATTGCAACTTCAAAAGGAGAGCTGCCCAGCTGAGCGCTGTTCAGTGCTGGTGACGCTCCAGAAACAGGAACTGAAGTGATGTCAGTGCTCAGGACCCGAACCGGCGTGCGCTGTTGCAGATGAGCCATGCAGTGAGGGGACTTGGACCTGACAGACAGCGTGCCAGTTAAGCAGTCACCCCATGCCGGTGGCACTTGCAATTCAGTCACCACCAATGCCAAGATTAAGGTACCATCAGCAGTGAAGGGAGGCCATGCGCGCTGCATATCTATCACAGCGTCAGCTCCCTTGAGGTGGCTCCGCTTTGTGCATTCAAGTCCTCCAAGCTGCTCCATGCATCCCCAAGTATGATGATCGTGAAGCCTTCAACAAGCAGGTCATCATGTTTCTCAAAGCGGTTACAGCAAAGCCGCGTGTGTGTAGCTCACCTGACAAAGAGCTGAAAGCCAGCAAGCGGCAGTATCGTGATTTGCAGCACAACTTCAACTGTTTAAACACTAAACCCTGGCGTAAACCTCACCTGAACCCTAGATTGCCATGCTCAGGTAACCCAAGTTACACTCACCTTTCTTTTTTATCCTCGCCCAAAGCCTACGCTATTCCTATGCATCACTTTACCTGGAAGAATTCCAAAGCACAGGCGATCAACCACCAATAGGGGCGCAACAGCCAACTAGAGGTATACTTTTGCCAGACTGCAGCACAACGCTACTGTATGCAGACTGCCCGAGGCAGCAAGACTCCAGGTCAGATGGTGTAAATCTGAATGTTAAAAAACGATGTTAAACTTCAAACATGAAGTACAGCGCGGCACGCCAGGGCTAAAACATGCACTTACCTGTAATGACTATCGCCACGTACCTTTCAATACATATGAGGAAGGTTCTAATTAAAGAAAACTCGCCTGTGCAGTTGTGGAAGGACGTGTTGGGGGCTTGTGCACATGGGCGCTTCCATTGCCCTTGCAGTTGTGGTTGGCCCACCCAGGCGTAGAAAATATTGTGAGAGTGGCAGCAAATAAAGTAAGTTACATGCCATTCTGTTATGCAAGCCTGAAACGGTGTCGGTTGTGCACCATGTCAAGGCAAACACGTGAACGAGGTGGGCTAACTTGCGCGCATACGCAGCACATCGTATCAGCACAATGAATTGACATTGTCAACAAAAGCACCAGTTTGCTACTGCCAGAGCTCACCCTAGTGCTACTGCGGCAGACACCTGCAAGCAGGTCAAACTACAGTAGTAGAGTTTACACGCACCAGCCGTGCGCGCAGTACAGTACTGAGCAATGTGGACAAAACTACTTGAAGAATTGCTGCGCGCGTACGCTCTCGCGCCATGTTGAAGCGAGACAGTAGGCACTTACCGCATGTTGCCCTTGGCGTGCTTGCTCTACGGAGGCCAGCGCCAACGTCCATGCTGCGCACGGCTGCGCTGGCCCCTCCCGTGCCACATCATCAACTTCAAGTGTGGCGGTAGAGTTCTCCAGGGCCGAACTGCAACTTCAACAGGAGAGCTGCCCAGCTGAGCGCTGTTCAGTGCTGGTGACGCTCCAGAAACAGGAACTTGAAGTGATGTCAGTGCTCAGGGCTCAAGCCGGCGTGAGCTGTTGCAGACGAGCCATGCAGGGAGGATACTTGGACCTGACAGACAGCGTGCCACTCAAGGAGTCACCCAGTGCCAGTGGCTTGCAATTCAGTCACCACCAGTGCCAACATGAAGGTACCATCAGCAGTGAAGGGAAGCCATTCGCGCTGCATGTCTATCACAGTGTCAGCTCCCGTGAGGTGGCTCCGCGTTGTGCATTCAAGTCGTTTAAGCTGCTCCATGCACTACGCTGTGCTGCAACACTCCCATTATGTAATGGCTCTCGCGGGTACAAGTCCTGATCCATAAGCCATTGTCAGGTTGGCATTCAATGTGGGTGTTCGTAGTGTTGTCATAATGCTGATCTCTGGTACACATGTCATGGTATTCAAGCCTTGTAACACGCGCTGCAATGGCCATCTCCGTGTTGACATTGCGTGACCACACCTTAGTCACAGCGCACCAAAGCTAGAATTTGTAACCACCAGCCAGATGAGCACAGTGCCTGCCATGTAGGACGATACTTCAGCTGTCAATGTCAGTCGCCACTGCCCCAGTGTGCAGTCACACCATCATAAGCAGCATGCACACAGTGTGATGTCCATCTTTGCCACACGTCCAATCGCTCGCGTACAGAATCAATGGCCAGACCGCGTACAGTATCAATGGCCAGACCAATACCATTCATTCGCCTCTAAGTACATCGGTCACGACCACATTCTGATGCACACTCGTTTGTACAATGCTCGCCACAACATACCTCGGTAGGCGCATGTGGCGCTGTGTTTCCGGCACAGCGCTACTGCATAGAGCGCGCAAGGACACAATTGACGCGCCGCGTGTGCCCTAGCCCTAACCCAAACCAGCATCACATAATCCTAGGCTTCTTGATATCACCGCAAGTACTTGTCAGGCCGCTCTTAACATGTTTCACGTGTACTTCTAGTAGGTCCACATGATGGTCCGGGAACGGTGAACAGTCAGGTTGTCATTTTTTTAGAGCCGTTACAGCAGAGCCGGGCGTGTGTAGCTCACCTGATAAATAGCCGAAAGCCGGCAAGCTGCAATGTCGTGCGCATTCACTTAATTTTTAGCACAACTTCAACTGTTCTGATCAAACTCTAACCCTACTTTAGCCCTTATCGGAACCCTTGATTGCCAATGCTTCTGTTACATCAAGTTAAGCTCACCTTCATGTTGACCCTCGCCCAAAAGTAATGCTGCGATGACCCGTATGTTTCTCTTGTCCTGAAAACGTGCAAGGCCTAAGCAATCAACACCAATAAGGTCGCGGTAGCATGATAACCAGAGGCTGCTTCAAACCGCTAGTACTTGTCATGCTGGTCTAAACGTGCTATATGTGCACCTCTACTAGGTGAGTATGATGTTTGGGCAACCGTGAACAACCAACTGTTGTGGCCAAAGCCGGCAAGCTGCAGCATCTTGCGCACTCACGGGCAACACACAACTTCAGCTGTTTATTCAAACTTCAACACCATGAACATAACCCTAACTGCAACTGCCATTTCTTTTGTAAATCCAAGTTCACCGCACCTTTCATGTTGACCCTCGCACAAAGCCTTGGCTATGCCCATGCAACACTTACCTGAAAGATCTTCAAACCGTAAGCCACCAGGCACCCTATCGCCAACTATACTTTTGACAGACTGCAGCACAACTCTACTGTCAAACAGGCAGCAAGGCCCCAGGGCAGATGGTATTAGGTTCTGATGAATAAGACGCAATCAAACTTGAAACGTAAATTACTTTGTGGCAGACAAGGCCCTACTCAACGTGCACGTACCTGTATACTTCTTCTATAGTCTAACAGTAGCCACGTACTTTCCACACTATACACAGAGCGTCATTCCACACTCACTTGTGCCATAGTGGACGTCTTGGGGGTTTGTGGGAATGGGAGGCGGTACCATTGCCCTTGCAGTTCCAGATGGCCCATCCTGAGGCGTAGAAAGTAACGTGATAACGGCAGCAACCAAAAGTCAGTTTTATATCAAGCCACAATATCTGTTGTGCAAGCCCGCAACGGTGTAGCCCATGCGCATTGTCAAGGCCAACACATGATCAACAACACGGTGTGGCATGATGCATACAGAAGAATGTTCTGTAGTGTTCACACAAACTATGGTTGACAGCCGTGCGCACAATACTGAGCAATATGGACAAAGCGACTTGAAGAATTGCCACATGCGTACACTATCGCGCATGTTGAAGTTGGCCAGTCTGCACTTACCGCATCTTGCCCTTGGCATGCTTGCTCTACGGAGGCCAGCGCCAACGTCCATGCTGCGCACGGCTGCGCTGACCCCTCCCTTGCCACATCATCAACTTCAAATGTGGCGGTAGAGTTCTCCAGGGCCGAACTGCAACTTCAACAGGAGAGCTGCCCAGCTGAGCGCTGCTCAGTGCTGGTGACGCTCCAGAAACAGGAACTTGAAGTGATGTCAGCGCTCAGGGCTCAAGCCGGCGTGAGCTGTTGCAGACGAGCCATGCAGGGAGGATACTTGGACCTGACAGACAGCGTGCCACTCAAGGAGTCACCCAGTGCCAGTGGCTTGCAATTCAGTCACCACCAGTGCCAACATGAAGGTACCATCAGCAGTGAAGGGAAGCCATTCGCGCTGCATGTCTATCACAGTGTCAGCTCCCGTGAGGTGGCTCCGCGTTGTGCATTCAAGTCGTTTAAGCTGCTCCATGCACTACGCTGTGCTGCAACACTCCCATTATGTAATGGCTCTCGCGGGTACAAGTCCTGATCCATAAGCCATTGTCAGGTTGGCATTCAATGTGGGTGTTCGTAGTGTTGTCATAATGCTGATCTCTGGTACACATGTCATGGTATTCAAGCCTTGTAACACGCGCTGCAATGGCCATCTCCGTGTTGACATTGCGTGACCACACCTTAGTCACAGCGCACCAAAGCTAGAATTTGTAACCACCAGCCAGATGAGCACAGTGCCTGCCATGTAGGACGATACTTCAGCTGTCAATGTCAGTCGCCACTGCCCCAGTGTGCAGTCACACCATCATAAGCAGCATGCACACAGTGTGATGTCCATCTTTGCCACACGTCCAATCGCTCGCGTACAGAATCAATGGCCAGACCGCGTACAGTATCAATGGCCAGACCAATACCATTCATTCGCCTCTAAGTACATCGGTCACGACCACATTCTGATGCACACTCGTTTGTACAATGCTCGCCACAACATACCTCGGTAGGCGCATGTGGCGCTGTGTTTCCGGCACAGCGCTACTGCATAGAGCGCGCAAGGACACAATTGACGCGCCGCGTGTGCCCTAGCCCTAACCCAAACCAGCATCACATAATCCTAGGCTTCTTGATATCACCGCAAGTACTTGTCAGGCCGCTCTTAACATGTTTCACGTGTACTTCTAGTAGGTCCACATGATGGTCCGGGAACGGTGAACAGTCAGGTTGTCATTTTTTTAGAGCCGTTACAGCAGAGCCGGGCGTGTGTAGCTCACCTGATAAATAGCCGAAAGCCGGCAAGCTGCAATGTCGTGCGCATTCACTTAATTTTTAGCACAACTTCAACTGTTCTGATCAAACTCTAACCCTACTTTAGCCCTTATCGGAACCCTTGATTGCCAATGCTTCTGTTACATCAAGTTAAGCTCACCTTCATGTTGACCCTCGCCCAAAAGTAATGCTGCGATGACCCG
Organism: Tribonema minus; assembly: GCA_017506865.1. NCBI lineage: Eukaryota > Xanthophyceae > Tribonematales > Tribonemataceae > Tribonema > Tribonema minus. The sequence goes on from JAFCMP010000434.1 coordinate 689,267, forward strand.
TATGTTTCTCTTGTCCTGAAAACGTGCAAGGCCTAAGCAATCAACACCAATAAGGTCGCGGTAGCATGATAACCAGAGGCTGCTTCAAACCGCTAGTACTTGTCATGCTGGTCTAAACGTGCTATATGTGCACCTCTACTAGGTGAGTATGATGTTTGGGCAACCGTGAACAACCAACTGTTGTGGCCAAAGCCGGCAAGCTGCAGCATCTTGCGCACTCACGGGCAACACACAACTTCAGCTGTTTATTCAAACTTCAACACCATGAACATAACCCTAACTGCAACTGCCATTTCTTTTGTAAATCCAAGTTCACCGCACCTTTCATGTTGACCCTCGCACAAAGCCTTGGCTATGCCCATGCAACACTTACCTGAAAGATCTTCAAACCGTAAGCCACCAGGCACCCTATCGCCAACTATACTTTTGACAGACTGCAGCACAACTCTACTGTCAAACAGGCAGCAAGGCCCCAGGGCAGATGGTATTAGGTTCTGATGAATAAGACGCAATCAAACTTGAAACGTAAATTACTTTGTGGCAGACAAGGCCCTACTCAACGTGCACGTACCTGTATACTTCTTCTATAGTCTAACAGTAGCCACGTACTTTCCACACTATACACAGAGCGTCATTCCACACTCACTTGTGCCATAGTGGACGTCTTGGGGGTTTGTGGGAATGGGAGGCGGTACCATTGCCCTTGCAGTTCCAGATGGCCCATCCTGAGGCGTAGAAAGTAACGTGATAACGGCAGCAACCAAAAGTCAGTTTTATATCAAGCCACAATATCTGTTGTGCAAGCCCGCAACGGTGTAGCCCATGCGCATTGTCAAGGCCAACACATGATCAACAACACGGTGTGGCATGATGCATACAGAAGAATGTTCTGTAGTGTTCACACAAACTATGGTTGACAGCCGTGCGCACAATACTGAGCAATATGGACAAAGCGACTTGAAGAATTGCCACATGCGTACACTATCGCGCATGTTGAAGTTGGCCAGTCTGCACTTACCGCATCTTGCCCTTGGCATGCTTGCTCTACGGAGGCCAGCGCCAACGTCCATGCTGCGCACGGCTGCGCTGACCCCTCCCTTGCCACATCATCAACTTCAAATGTGGCGGTAGAGTTCTCCAGGGCCGAACTGCAACTTCAACAGGAGAGCTGCCCAGCTGAGCGCTGCTCAGTGCTGGTGACGCTCCAGAAACAGGAACTTGAAGTGATGTCAGCGCTCAGGGCTCAAGCCGGCGTGAGCTGTTGCAGACGAGCCATGCAGGGAGGATACTTGGACCTGACAGACAGCGTGCCACTCAAGGAGTCACCCAGTGCCAGTGGCTTGCAATTCAGTCACCACCAGTGCCAACATGAAGGTACCATCAGCAGTGAAGGGAAGCCATTCGCGCTGCATGTCTATCACAGTGTCAGCTCCCGTGAGGTGGCTCCGCGTTGTGCATTCAAGTCGTTTAAGCTGCTCCATGCACTACGCTGTGCTGCAACACTCCCATTATGTAATGGCTCTCGCGGGTACAAGTCCTGATCCATAAGCCATTGTCAGGTTGGCATTCAATGTGGGTGTTCGTAGTGTTGTCATAATGCTGATCTCTGGTACACATGTCATGGTATTCAAGCCTTGTAACACGCGCTGCAATGGCCATCTCCGTGTTGACATTGCGTGACCACACCTTAGTCACAGCGCACCAAAGCTAGAATTTGTAACCACCAGCCAGATGAGCACAGTGCCTGCCATGTAGGACGATACTTCAGCTGTCAATGTCAGTCGCCACTGCCCCAGTGTGCAGTCACACCATCATAAGCAGCATGCACACAGTGTGATGTCCATCTTTGCCACACGTCCAATCGCTCGCGTACAGAATCAATGGCCAGACCGCGTACAGTATCAATGGCCAGACCAATACCATTCATTCGCCTCTAAGTACATCGGTCACGACCACATTCTGATGCACACTCGTTTGTACAATGCTCGCCACAACATACCTCGGTAGGCGCATGTGGCGCTGTGTTTCCGGCACAGCGCTACTGCATAGAGCGCGCAAGGACACAATTGACGCGCCGCGTGTGCCCTAGCCCTAACCCAAACCAGCATCACATAATCCTAGGCTTCTTGATATCACCGCAAGTACTTGTCAGGCCGCTCTTAACATGTTTCACGTGTACTTCTAGTAGGTCCGCATGATGGTCCGGGAACGGTGAACAGTCAGGTTGTCATTTTTTTAGAGCCGTTACAGCAGAGCCGGGCGTGTGTAGCTCACCTGATAAATAGCCGAAAGCCGGCAAGCTGCAATGTCGTGCGCATTCACTTAATTTTTAGCACAACTTCAACTGTTCTGATCAAACTCTAACCCTACTTTAGCCCTTATCGGAACCCTTGATTGCCAATGCTTCTGTTACATCAAGTTAAGCTCACCTTCATGTTGACCCTCGCCCAAAAGTAATGCTGCGATGACCCGTATGTTTCTCTTGTCCTGAAAACGTGCAAGGCCTAAGCAATCAACACCAATAAGGTCGCGGTAGCATGATAACCAGAGGCTGCTTCAAACCGCTAGTACTTGTCATGCTGGTCTAAACGTGCTATATGTGCACCTCTACTAGGTGAGTATGATGTTTGGGCAACCGTGAACAACCAACTGTTGTGGCCAAAGCCGGCAAGCTGCAGCATCTTGCGCACTCACGGGCAACACACAACTTCAGCTGTTTATTCAAACTTCAACACCATGAACATAACCCTAACTGCAACTGCCATTTCTTTTGTAAATCCAAGTTCACCGCACCTTTCATGTTGACCCTCGCACAAAGCCTTGGCTATGCCCATGCAACACTTACCTGAAAGATCTTCAAACCGTAAGCCACCAGGCACCCTATCGCCAACTATACTTTTGACAGACTGCAGCACAACTCTACTGTCAAACAGGCAGCAAGGCCCCAGGGCAGATGGTATTAGGTTCTGATGAATAAGACGCAATCAAACTTGAAACGTAAATTACTTTGTGGCAGACAAGGCCCTACTCAACGTGCACGTACCTGTATACTTCTTCTATAGTCTAACAGTAGCCACGTACTTTCCACACTATACACAGAGCGTCATTCCACACTCACTTGTGCCATAGTGGACGTCTTGGGGGTTTGTGGGAATGGGAGGCGGTACCATTGCCCTTGCAGTTCCAGATGGCCCATCCTGAGGCGTAGAAAGTAACGTGATAACGGCAGCAACCAAAAGTCAGTTTTATATCAAGCCACAATATCTGTTGTGCAAGCCCGCAACGGTGTAGCCCATGCGCATTGTCAAGGCCAACACATGATCAACAACACGGTGTGGCATGATGCATACAGAAGAATGTTCTGTAGTGTTCACACAAACTATGGTTGACAGCCGTGCGCACAATACTGAGCAATATGGACAAAGCGACTTGAAGAATTGCCACATGCGTACACTATCGCGCATGTTGAAGTTGGCCAGTCTGCACTTACCGCATCTTGCCCTTGGCATGCTTGCTCTACGGAGGCCAGCGCCAACGTCCATGCTGCGCACGGCTGCGCTGACCCCTCCCTTGCCACATCATCAACTTCAAATGTGGCGGTAGAGTTCTCCAGGGCCAAACTGCAACTTCAACAGGAGAGCTGCCCAGCTGAGCGCTGCTCAGTGCTGGTGACGCTCCAGAAACAGGAACTTGAAGTGATGTCAGTGCTCAGGGCTCAAGCCGGCGTGAGCTGTTGCAGACGAGCCATGCAGGGAGGGTACTTGGACCTGACAGACAGCGTGCCACTCAAGGAGTCACCCAATGCCAGTGGCGTGTAATGCAACCATCACCAGTGCCAACATGTGAAGGTACCATCAGCAGTGAAGGGAGGTCTTGCGCGCTGCATATCTATCACAGTGTCAGCTCCCTTGAGGTGGCTCCGCGTTATGCATTCAAGTCGTCCAAGCTGCTCGATGCACTACGCTGTGCTGCAACACTCCCGTTATGTGATGGCTCTCGCGGGTACAAGTCCTGATCCATAAGCTCTTGTCAGGTTGGCAATCAATGTGGGTGCTTGTAGTGTTGTCATAATGCTGATCTCTGGTTCACATGTCATGGTACACAAGCGCTGTCAATTTGTTACCACCAGCCAGATGGGCACAGTGCCTGCCATGTAGGCCGATACTTCAGCAGTCAATGTCAGTCGTCACTGCGTCAGTGTGCAGTCACACCATCATAAGCAGCATGCACAGTGCGATGTCCATCTTTGCCGCACGTCCAATCGCTCGCGTACAGTATCAATGGCCAGACCGCGTACAGTATCAATGGCCAGGCCAATGCCATTCATTCGCCTCTAAAAAGTACATCGGTCACAACCACATTCTGGCGCACACTTGTTTGTAGAATGGCTCGCCAAAATATACCTCTAGAGGCGCATGTGGCGTTGTGTTTCCGGCGCAGCGCTTCTGCATAGAGCGCGCAAGGACGCAATTGACGCGCCGCGTGTGCCCTAGCCTGAAGTCTAACTAGCATCAAATAGTAACCCTACTTAGGCTAAATGATACCACCCATATTGTCATGCTGCTCTGAACCTGTTTTACGTGTATTCCCAAGTATGATGGTCGTACTTCTATAAACGTGAACAACCAAGTGATCATGTTTCTCAAAGCGGCCTCAGCAGTGACGCTCATGTAGCTCACCTGATATACAGCAAAAAGCCGCAAAGCTGCAGCATTGGTGTGCAATGACGTGATTCGTAGCACAACTGCAGCTGTTCAAACTCTAATCCTACCATAAGTTAAACTCACCTGGACCCATAGATTGCCATCCTCATGTAACCCTAAGTTAGACTCACCTTCATGTTGACCCTCGCCGAAAAGTCTATGCTATCCCTATGTAACACTTTACCTGGAAGAACTCCAATGCAAAGGCGACCAACCACAAATAGGGTCGCAGTAGCCAATAATACTTTTGCCAGACTGCAGCACAACGCTACCGTATGCAGACTGCCCGAGGCAGATGGTGTAAAACAGGCAAACTTCAAACATGAAGTACAGCGCGACAGGCAAGGGCTACTCAACACGCACTCACCTGTAATGAATATAGCCACGCACCTTCAATACATATGAGGAAGGAAGGTCATTGAAGGAAACTCACCTATGCAATTCTGCACCACGCATTGGGGGGTTTGTGGAAATGGGCAGTTCCATTGCCCTTACAGTTGTGGTTGGCTCACCCTGAGGCGCGTAGAAAGTAACGTGAGAGTGGCAGCAAAGGCAAACCAGGGCAAGTTACATATCAAGATACGTGTTTCAGTTATGCAAGTAGGAAACGGTGTCGGTTGTGCGCCATGCGGTCAGGGCAAACACATGAACAACGGCAAAGTATGTTGCTCGACGCACACAGAGAGAGAGAGAGAGTATATGACATTTGCAAGCTAACTACTTCAAGTATGAGTGACAAGTTCATTAGAGGTGGGGTTAACTTGCGCAGCCCTTACGGCTACTGCTGGCAGCAGCAGTCACCGACTGGCAGTGACTGCTAGAGACAGCAGTAGGCGCCGGACCATGCCCCAGGGGTAATGGTGGGAGGGGAGATGCGCAGCAAAGCATGACAAGCAAGATTAATTGACATTTTCATCTCGATGGATGTACTCTACTCTGCGGAGTGCCAGACGATCACCAGAGGGCGCTCAAGCCTGGATGGGAGGACAGGGGCGTCGCGCAATGGCTGCTCTCGGTCTGCACCTATAGTCCAGGGGAGCAGCTGAGACCCCGGGGATGGAACAACTTCCAGCCAGCTACGACAAGGCAAGACGCGGTAATTACCATGACAGTGCCAACAGAGACTGCGCATGTAGCTACTCATGAGGTGGCAAACTTCAAGTAAAGCATACTTCAACCGTTCAAGTGCAAAACATGAACATTCAAGACTTATCTTTTCTCAGGCTGTCGTGCTGGCTGCTTGAATGCGTGCGGGGTCCCTCCTTGGCTTGACTTGAGCTGCCTGCACGCGCGTGCACAGACACATTGTATCAGCAAAATGAATTGACATTGTCAACAAAAGCACCACTTTGCCACTGCCAGAGCTCACCCTGATGCTACTGCGACAGACACTTGCAAGCAGGTCAAACTAGCTTGCAAAGATCACATGCATCAGCCGTGCGCGCAGTACTGAGCAATGTGGAAAAACTACATCACTGAAGGATTGCCGCGTGCGTAAGCTATCGCGCATGTTCAAGTTGGCCAGTGTGCACTTACCGCATGTTGCCCTGGCATGCTTGCTCTACGGAGGCCAGCGCCAACGTCCATGCTGTGTACGGCTGCGCTGGCCCCTCCCGTGCCACATCATCAACTTCAAGTGTGGCGGTAGAGTTCTCCAGGGCCAAACTGCAACTTCAACGGGAGAGCTGCCCAGCTGAGTGCTGTTCAGTGCTGGTGACGCTCCAGAAACAGGAACTTGAAGTGATGTCAGTGCTCAGGGCCCAGGCCGGCGTGAGCTGTTGCAGATGAGCCCCATGCAGGGAGGGTACATACTTGGACCTGACAGACAGCGTGCCAGTTAAGCAGTCACCCAATGCCAGTGGCGTGTAATGCACCATAATCAGTGCCAACATGTGAAGGCACCATCAGCAGTGAAGGGAGGCCATGCGCGCTCCATATCTATCACAGTGTCAGCTCCCTTGAGGTGGCTCCGCGTTGTGCATTCATGTCGTCCAAGCTGCTCCATGCACTACGCTGTGCTGCAACACTCCCATTATGTAATGGCTATTACGGGTACAAGTCCTGATCCATAAGCTCTTGTCAGGTTGGCACTCAATGTGGGTGCTTGTAGTGTTGTCATAATGCTGATCTCTGGTTCACATGTCATGGTTTTCAAGCCTTGTCAGGCGCGCTGCAAGGGCCGGGCCACCTCCGTGTTGACATTGCGTGACCACACCTTTGTCACAGCGCACTAAAGTTAGAATTTGTTGTCATCAGCCACATAGACGGACACAGTCACAGTGCCTGCCATGTAGGACTATACTCCAGCAGTGAATGTCAGTCGCCACTGCGTCAGTGTGCAGTCACACCATCATAAGCAGCATGCACAGTGCAATGTCCATATTTGCCACACAACCAATCACGTACGGTATCGATGGCCAGACCAATACCATTCATTTGCCACTCAGTACATCGGTCACAGCCACATTCTGATGCACACTCGTTTGTACGATGCTCGCCACAACTTACCTCTATAGGCGAATGTGGCGCTGTATTTCCGGTGCAGCGCTTCTGCATATGTAGAGCTCGCAAGGACGCAAGTCACGCGCCGCGTGTGCCCTAGCCTGAAATCTAACTAGCATCACATAGTAACCCTACTTAGGCTGAATGATACCACAAGTACTTGTCACGCTGCTCTGAACCTGTTTTTCGTGTATTCCCAAGTATGATGGTCGTACTTTTATAACCGTGAACAACCAGGTGATCATGTTTTTCAAAGCGGTTACAGCAGAGACGCGCATGTAGCTCACCTGATATACAGCGGAGAGCCGGCAAGCTGCAGTACTGATGTGCAAATACGTGTTCAGTAGCAAAACTTCAATTGTTCATATTCTAACCCAACCGTAAACCTCACCTGAACCCGAGATTGCCATGCTCATGTAACCCTGAGTTAAACTCACCTTTCTTGCTCACCCTCGCCCCCACAGAGACATCTACGCTACTCCTATTCAACACTTTACCTGGAAGAACTCCAAACCAAAGGCAATCAACCACCAATAGGATCGTAGTAGCCAACTACTTCGAAGTATACTTTTACCAGACTGCACAACGCTACTGTATGCAGACTGCCCAAGGCAGATGGTGGAAATAATAATGAAAAATGAAGTCAGACTTCAAACATGAAGTACAGCGCCACAGGCAAGGGCTACTCAACTATAGCCGCCACGTACCTTTCAATATATATGAGGAAGGTTATGATTAAAGAAACTCACCTGTACAATTGTGGAAGGACAAATTGGGGGCTTGTGGAAATGGGCGCTTCCATTGCCCTTGTCGTTGTGGTTGGCTCACCCTGAAGCGCGTAGAAAGTAACGTAAGAGTGGCAGCAAATAAAAGTAAGTTACATGCCATTCTGTTATGCAAGCCTGAAACGGTGTCGGTTGTGCACCATGTCAAGGCAAACACATGAACGAGGTGGGTCAACTTGCGTGCATACGCAGACACATCGTATCAGCAAAATGAGTTGACATTGTCAACAAAAGCACCACTTTGCTACTGCCAGAGCTCACCCTGATGCTACTGCGACAGACTCTTGCAAGCAGGTCAAACTAGTAAGGATTACACGCACCAGCCGTGCGCGCAGTCCAGTACTGAGCAATGTGGACAAACTACTTGAAGAATTGCTGCGTGCGTACGCTATCGCGCATGTTGAGCGAGACAGTAGGCACTTACCGCATGTTGCCCGTGCATGCTTGCTCCACGGAGGCCAGCGCCAACGTCCATGCTGTGTACGGCTGCGCTGGCCCCTCCCGTGCCACATCATCAACTTCAATTGTGGCGATTCTCCAGGCCGAACTGTAACTTCAACTGGAGAGCTGCCCAGCTGAGCGCTGTTCAGTGCTGGTGACGCTCCAGAAACAGGAACTTGAAGTGATGTCAGTGCTCAGGACCCAAGCCGGCGTGAGCTGTTGCAGATGCGCCATGCAGGGAGGGTGCTTGGACCTGACAGTCAGCGTGCCACTTAAGCAGTCACCCAATGCCAGTGCCAGTGGCTTGCAAATTCAGTCACCACCAGTGCCAAGGTTAAGGTACCATCAGCAGCAAAGGGAGGCCATGCACGCTGCATGTCTATCCTAGCGTCAGCTCCCGTGAGGTGGCTCCTCGTTGTGCATTCAAGTCGTCCACGCTGCTCCATGCACTACGCTGTGCTGCAACACTCCCATTATGTAATGGCTCTCGCGGGTACAAGTCCTGATCCATAAGCTCTTGTCAGGTTGGCATTCAATGTGGGTGTTCGTAGTGTTGTCATAATGCTGATCTCTGGTTCACATGTCATGGTATTCAAGCCTTGTAACACGCGCTGCAATGGCCATTTCCGTGTTGACATTGCGTGACCACACCTTAGTCACAGCGCACCAAAGCTAGAATTTGTAACCACCAGCCAGATGAGCACAGTGCCTGCCATATAGGACGATACCTCAGCATTCAATGTCAGTGGCCACTGCGCCAGTGTGCAGTCACACCATCTTAAGCAGCATGCACAGTGCGATGTCCATCTTTGCCACACGTCCAATCGCTTGCGCACGGTATCAATTGCCAGACCAATACCATTCATTCGCGTCTAAGTAAGGTCACCACCAGCTTCTGACGCACACTGGTCTGTACAAATGCTCGCCACAACATACTCCTAAAGGCGCATGTGGCGCTGTGTTCAAAGTTTCCGGTGCAGCGCTTCTGCATAGAGCACGCAATAACGCACTTGACGCGCCGCGTGTGCCCTGCCCTAACCCTAAATAGCATCACATCATAACCCCAGGCCAATTGATACTTTTTCAGTACCACAAGTACTTGTCATGCTGCTCTGATCCTGTTTTACGTGTATTCCCAAGTATGATGGTGTACAACCGTGGACAACCAGATTATCATGTTTCTCAAAGCGGTTACAGCAGACACAAGCATGTAGCTCACCTGATATACAGCAGAAAGCCGGCAAGCTGCAGTAACGGTAAGCAATTATGTGATTGATAGCACACCTCGAACTGTTCTCTTCAAACTTAACCCTACCATGAATCTAACCCTTACCCTAGGTTGCCATGCTCATGTAACCCTAACTTAAACTTACCTTTCTTGTTGACCCTCGCCCAAAGTCTATGCTATCCCTATGTAGTACTTTACCTGGAACAACTCCAAACCAAAGGCGATCAACCACAAACAGCGTCGCAGTAGCCAATTGTACATTTGCGAGACTGCACAACGCTACTGTATGCAGACTGCCCAGGCAAAGAGACTTCAGGCCAGATGGTAACAAATTTTTGATGAGTAACACAGTCAAACTTCAAACGTGAAGTACAGCGTGACAGGCAAAGGCTGCTACACGTGCACTTGCCTGTAGTCTCACTGTAGCCACGTACCTCAATACATACTCAAAAGGTCATTCAAGGAAACTCACCTGTGCAATTCTGCACCACTTGTTGGGGGTGCGCGGTGTTACTGCTCTTACAGTTCGTGCCAAGATGACCGGGGCTGGGTAAGATGCACTTACCTTTCATGTCATTGCTCAGATTGCAGTGTGTCTATGACATCCGCGAATGCGAGAGACCCACGCATGCAGGTCGATGTATCATCGGAGTGAAATCCAGCTTAAGGTCAGAGTTCACGGCAGCGTTGGGGTTACAATTGGGCGTAGGTGGGGAGGTTTGTCTGCGTGCGCTTTGTTCCAGAGGTAGGCCTGTTGCGTGTGCGGTCAACTTGTGCAAAGACTTGTGCGATATGCGTGTCACGCACTTTCGCAGGAGGTGCGTCACATGCTCGCATGCCCTGCTCCAGCGCGCACGATCAGCACGTCTGCGTTTTGACTGGGGAACGTGTGTGAACACGTGTGTGTGTGTGTGCTCCGCTCTGGCACGGGCACGTTGCGCGAGCCTGATGAGGGTAGGGCTAGGGTTAGGATTAGGACTAGGGTTAGCAGGTGCGTCACACTCGCATGTGCTCTCCTTCGGGGGCCAGTTAAGGTTAGAATCCAGGTGAGGATCAGTGGCGGGTACGTCAATCTGGCATGCCCGGTGCACCTCATAGTATGACAGCAGGCGCTTTGCGATCAGCAACGCCGTGGTATCTACAGCAGTGATGCTGCGTCACTCGTGCAGTCCCTTGTAGTCCGTTAGACAGCCACCAGAACAACTAGCTCCATGTGAGTTGCATTCAGATGTCGATCTATCGCAGACTCTGCAATTCTCATTGCGGAAACACGCCAAAGTTATGCACTGCGTGCTGCACATTTGTATGCAGGATCCATTGTCAGCGCGAACTGCACTGTCATACACTGTCAATCTTCCAGTCGTTCAAGTCTCCCGTTCATGCGCCATGGTCCCTACAACCAAAAAATCCAGGAGCGAAAAAACGCCGACTTGCTCCAGGTAGTGCTTTGCAGTTTGAACCTGCAGGTCGATGCAGTGCCAGGTTCACCACAATCACATCCAGATGTTGGGAATCGATACACCTTGCACAGAGCTCTTGGATTGGCCTGAGAGCACGATGAGAGCGCGACGAAACTGATTGCCAGTGAAAGGAGCAAATACACTCACCTGGTGCCATGCCGCCGCTTTCAGAAGTTATTGAGGCGCCACGTAGAGGACCCCTCCGAGACCTTGGAGAATGTTATTGTGGCTTGCAGAGACGGCGTCAACAACGGCCTGCAACAGCAGCGTAGCAGCGGCAGCAGATTCGAATCAGTTGTGGGCATCTCTCGTGCAGTACATCAAGCGCATATGATAACGAAGGTGTAAGCGACATGGGTATTGCGGAAAAGCAGCAACTGTGAACGGCATCACAAACCAGCCTCAGACAGCGCTGACCTCAGCATTGCTCAGCGCTGGTAGCGCGCCCAATGCAGAGATTGGCGTCAGTGCGCAGCATTGTATATGGTGCAGCAATTGAACATTGACAACTTGCACCCTGGGTGATTGAACTCGGCAAATGCGCGCGGACGCGCCTCGTACGTGCATAAACTGCTATCTTACGTACTGCAAAGCACACGCGAGGTAGGGCCATGTCATGGTCAATGGAATACAAGAGGTGAGCGCTTCAGTGCTACCGTGTTCAAGCAACAGCGTATGGATGGCAGACAGGCTGCCGCACTACGTCGCAATGGAATGCAAAACGGACATCATGTCGCCAACAAAGTGCACTAAACTTTGCGAGCAGAGCCTTGCCCATAGGTAGGTCGGTTCTGATACGAGCATGCGTGCGCATCTGGCAAACATGCGATATCAACGGCGTACATAGATGTACACATTGGCGATCCTTATAAGAATGTGCAACATACATGACGTTACACCGCTCACCTCTATTACATACACCATCCACCATGCCCCAGAGCGCCAAACAAGGAGCCCCAAGCAGAGCCGCTGAGCGTTAGCTCCTCCTTCATGCAAAATCGGCCTTCCTGTGAAGGAGCGGGACATATGTGGTCTGCTGTCAATATGCGGCGGCTTTTACGCGTGTGCCGCGCAGTAAGTCAGGCATAAGCGGGCTTGCTCAACAGACGAGCAGCCTGCATCACATCAGCCACTGACACTGCATGTCTGTAGAGTACATAAAAGGTACGTGACAGCAAATGCTCAGGCGCACAGCATATGCGTACCAAGGGTGTCGAGGTGTAAATGACGAGCCGATCAATGAGCTGCACGAGTTGACACTTGATTTGCTGACATGAGGTGTTGACGCTCCTCAGTCGAGCGCTGAGCAGCGCAGCTGTGTGGGCAGCGTGACGACATAGTGAACCAACAACGGCAGCTGACCAGGCAGCAAAGAGTTTCTTTCATCTACGTCCAGCTACCTACTACTGCTGAGTGAAGGCCGTGAAGGCAGCACGAGGATAAACTCTCGTTGGATGAAGAAAACAGAGTCGGTCGTGGGCACAAGAAAGTAGGTTTGAGGACGCCACCACCACGGCGCAGACAGAGACAGGCAGGCAAGCAGTGTTCGACTAGTATGTACGCACGCCCCTGTGTGGCACATGCCCAGCTCGGCATATTGCGCGTACACTCTGTACGAGATGCAACCTCACGCCCTTTGATGCAGCAACATCAACAGAAACATGGCGACTCACCATGGGGCCTGGAGCTCCTCCAAAGCAATGCCTCTTCCAGTGCAGTCCTTTGCTGTCGTGAGCCAGGTGGGGGTCGCCATGTGTACTGCACGACGTGGCCGGCGCTCCAGGCAGGCTCTTTTCGCCGCAGGAGAAACGGGCGGAGGAAAGGGGTGTTGCCCTCGCGTGAGAAGAGTAAAGCTCCGCCTTCATCCAGGCGTGCGTAACGCCCCCGCGCAAGCGCCACCCTCTCTCCTGCTGCGTTGTGGTGGCCACAAGGTTGTGGGTCGTCGAGGATGAAAAAGAAACGTCTCTAGAAGCCCCAGCTCGCCACCGCGAAGCCCCAGCGGCGGCGAGTGGACAGCACGGGGAGCAGGCCGTTCTCAGGCCTGCTGGCAGGCAGCTCCACACCTGTGCCGTTGCGCACGGCTTGGAAAACTCAGTCGCAGGCACGTGGTGGTTACATTGTCAAACACCTTGAGCTGGCTACGCTGTTGCTGGCAGCTTTGGCGCAGGATTTGCTTGGCGGCGCGCCTGATGTGTGGGGGGAGCAGAGCTAAGGGCAGCTGCTAGGCGGCGAGCGCTGCAGCTCGTGGCGTGCTGCTGTGATGTGCCCATCTGGAGTGTCAGTTAGCACAGAGGGGCTGGGGGGAAGGAGGGGGAATTCATACGAGGTGATGTCGGAACCTGCTGAGTACGTGCCCTGCGACCATGACACTTGAAGGGAGATTGACTGTGAGTGATATCTGCTCAAATCAGATGGCAACACTATCATCTATCTTGCCGCCTCAGTACTGGTCATCAACTGATTAATAAAAAAGTAGCCTTGCTGTTTGAAAAGGTTCGTCGACTTGCAGGCAGGAACAGCTACAGAGCTGCGCGTCACACGCTGCGAGCAGTTAGATTTTGCTGACAGTGTTTGCATTGAACCCACTTGCTGAGTGCTGACAGGCTGTGCTGCCCATGTCGGCTACATGGCGATAGACGTCTCTCTGATGAGCGTTGACACATGCAATTCAATGTCGTATGGATAGGTCGTGCCACTTGCGCAAACCTTCCACACATCCGTACATCGTCAGCAATAGTATACGAGAGTGCAGGCTGCACATGCCTTTAACTCACAATAAAACGTCTGCCCGAGCAGCAGGCGCTCCACATTGAAAGAGCGTTCAAGTCTACTCTTCAGCCTGCATCAAGGTCAAGTTGAAGTTGGGTTGTGTCATTCAATGAGCAGACAGACCGCCATATAGTACAGGTTACTTGGGCCCTCAAGCAAAAAAAGGTACACACCGCTTTATTTCACGCCCTGAGCGAGAATTGATCAAGTACACACCGCTCAAAGACACGTTGCGCTACACAGTGACATATGCAGGCGACGCTGCGCAGATGGGGCACATACTGGTTTGTGCATTGGTGCAGCAGCGTCCATTAGCCCCAGGCAGAGAGTTCACGGAGCACATGTACTTGATGTCACCTCAGCGTCACCAGCAACCATGTGTGCAGGGGAAAAATGGCAGCAGAGGAAAACACAGGTCCTGACTATCATGAGTGTATTTGATCGCAACGAACTGCTGATGTAAGATAGCGGCTTATGTCCATGCATGGACAGCGCTTCCCGCCCTGCTGGTAACAATCCCACCACGTCCCAACTATCCCTTGTCCTCTTGCACACCGTGACGTGCACACAACCAGGGGCTACCTCAAGGCTCTCCAGGAGGCATTGCTCAGTTACGTTCACTTTTGAGACATGGAGTCTCTGTCCCCTTGTTTGCAGGCTTGCGGTACAGTCATGGCATTTCAGGCAACCACGCCCCATGCCGACGTGACCTGTCAGACGCTCATGGACTAGTGCAGTGGGGAGCGCTACATGGGAGCGTATGGGTACATGACGCCTCAAGAATCCTAGCCTACACCAGCGAGCATGCAAGTGTGTAGCGTGGCATTGGACTTCCTTGTGTGCAACTGAGTGCGTGTTGTGGACTTTGCGCGGCGAAGATCGACACCGTTTTGAGGGGCTTCATTCTGCGCAATGGTCATATCCGCAAACTGGCTTGCCATTGGCATGTGCCCATGATCCTGACACAAGTTGTCAAGGCCCATCACATGCCCCCAAGTACGAATAGTGAATGATGGTGCACACCCCAGGGTTCCCCCGCAGTCACGGTGTTGCCATCGAACGCGACCATGACTGCGCCGTCAGCATGTTTGTGTGCGGTGTGGCGAGGCTGCTGAGGGTATCCACGTGGAGCGACCTGTTCTGGCAGGTCGAGGGCAACTTGTCGAAAGGGTGTGCCTCATAGGCCAGTTTCCCCAACGCAGAGTGGTTTACGGCCTTGGATCGATGCGTGCTGCTGCTCGCAGCTGCGCATTGCTGCTGCCAACTGGGTACAATATGGGAAGGGTAAGCAGAGCTTCGGTGGGGGAAAGGGGGGAAGGGAGAGGGGGTGTATGGGGGGGTCGCGTGTGGCTATTCATAGTCCACGATTATTATTCTACCTCAAGTACCTTGAATACAGCGTCAAACATTATACACACGGTGTAATACCCAGACTTTAGCTGCGGGTCCTGACCAGGGTTCGGGCGTACGTGGGCGTGCCAGGCATTGCACACGCGCGCCTTCTTCAGAAGCACCAATGACATAGTGCCATCTGCAGCCATGCCCTCCTGCAGCCAGGCTGCCTAGTAGCAGAGCCTATGGCATCAAAATGCAGTGCTAGCGTGGCATGAATCTGTATGCCCCGAATGCCATCAGACCATATCAAACAGTCGAGCGGTGCAACTTGCATGCTCAGTGCTTTGCAGAACAGTTGATACACGGGGGTCGCCATCAAGTAGTGCAGTCACAGTATCAGAGTGGTCTGTTGGCTTGACACGGATCTGGTCGAGACAGAAGCGCGTGCATGTTCTTTTCTCCAAATCTCGCCGATGGCGGGCGCAAGCAAGCCCATGTTCAGCATCGTTGCCACCAAAGTCTATACGTTGACAACAAAGTGTGATGTGGGCTTCGTTGCAAGCCTTTGTATGATGTTGCGTAAAAAATGAAGCGGATTTCCACACGCCCCCCGAAGCTGCAGTGGTATGCTTGTATGTGAAAGAAAGTGCTGCGCTGCCTCAGCCCTGACCCCTGTCCCCCACTGGGGTATGTAAAGGGGGGTGCCAGTACAACCCCACATACAACCCCACTCTAGGTTTGTTCAAACCTCAGCCACTGTAGGGACACATAGAAGTATAGATTAGGGCTTCACTTGACCGTAGGTAAACCTTGGGCATATGCAAGCGCAGTCACAGTGCTAGAGAAGTGCGGCCGGAGCGGGCAAACCACTCTCGTATTCCGACACCGCCCCGTGTACACGTTTGGACTGGCATTGTACATGCGGTGTAGTTCTGCTCAATTGCCACATGGCAGTCAATGCTCTGTCCTGTGAGCACAGCACAGACTCTGAGGTGTCAAGAATGTCATGTGTGGTCATTTGCGGGCCGGTGTCGCTGCATGCGTGCAAGCGGTCATGTTTGAGAGATCTCGATCTGCCAGCTGCGTCAGCTCCCAACGTCGACTAGACATGTTGTCCATGGCGGATCAGCCTTCTTGTACTGGACATACAAGCAGGCACAGTCACCCACTGCAACCAGCAAGGCACATTTGACAGCCACATTGCTCCGCTTCACGGTGCCTCCACAACACATCTGAACAGCAGAACAACGCGCGCTGTGCCTTACTTGGTGCAGACATGTCAGCAAGGAGGACAGTACCAGAGAGCAACGCCACCACCATAGTGTTGAAATGAATGAAGGTGCATGTGCATTGTGGGCCCTGCATAGTGCACTACGTGCAATTACAATCAGCAGCAAACCATTTCTGACCTCTTCGCAGAATGGACTGCTGGCAACTAAGACTTTACAGACCGCAAGAGATGCGCAGCAGGGGAAGCTAGAAGACTAACAGAATGTGTAAGGATGTGTAGGCGGTGCGAAAGATCTATATGAAAAGACGAGACCGCTTGAAAGTGCGATGCGTGTAGCATATGGAAAATTGCAGGTGCATGAATATTTGAAATAAATGCCTGTGAACTGCAACTACGAAGTACATGTACTTTGTATTAATTCTCACGTACATCTACACTTCTCACGTACATCTACACTTCAGTCAACATGATTCAGCTCGGCTAAGCTGCAAGCTGGTGTGGCCACGCTGGCATCGCACCAGATGAATAGACGTAGAAGTAGAGGAATATGCACTTATACAGTCTGCTGCGAGCCAATCTGGCAGAGCTGCTGGCATGTCCACAAATGGAAGTTAAATTTTAAGTGTGTCGATACCGCAAGGCATGCAGCGTGCAGGTGTCATTGTCAGATGATGCAGTGTCACGTCGCACATTAATTTCTTTGTCTTGTGAAATGCGAGCAATATGCGTGTTTGCAGATCAAGTCAAAACCGGCTCACCCTCTCTGCCTGAGACTCCCTGAGAGCTCCTCGGCAAGGTTGACAGGAATGGAAGGAGCCTGCATGATGTCTGCATCCTTAGGCGGAACGCCGTCATTGTTGGTGCATATTTGAATTTGCCTTGGCACCTTAACCCAGACTAGCAGCCACAACAACCATGTCAAAATAGCATCAAAACAACAACAGCGCTCGGTGCGTAACCCTGAGCACTGAACATGGGCAAACCAGCAGGCGAATGCAGCAGCACAAGTCGAAATGCTTGCATTGAGGACGTCACAGTCGAAATGCTTGCATTGAGGACGTCACAGCGCAATTATTTGAAGCTGTTGGCCTGTTGCATTTCGATGCATGAGCTTGCGAGAGGCAAGATGCGACTGCCTCAGTCAGCCTTGGCTTGTCTGTTGAGCATGCGCCTGTAGACTGCCTCCAGGGCATGCTTGGCCTCGCACTCTGGGAACTGAGACAGGTCGTAGTAGTGCGGCGCAATCTGCAGTGCATGTGCGAGCAGAAACATGAGCGTTTGCGTCAGCTTGTGTGCGGTGTTTACACTGGCAATACACGAGCGCAGGTAACTAAAGTATACCTTTTGAGACTACAACTAGTAAGCTCATGGCTGTATGTATGTGGCACATGCTACAAGTACTGTGCATATCACGCACAGTGCATCGCAGAGCTCACGCATGCTACTGAGCCGAGGCTGTCAGTGCTGGCTTGGCCACTTTGACAGAGGGTGCCTGTGGTACATTCTGTGTAAGCGCACATAGAGGCTGACATGCAGACTGACATGATTCTCATACTCCGAAAGTATGAGCAAACAGAACCCCTGCAGCGAATTCATGTGGATAGAAAGTCTTGCCGTTTAGGGTTAGGGTTAGTCAACACTCTGCCGCTGCTGCAGCAGCAACAAGATGTGGTGAAACTTATGAACACGGAGCATTGTTCATGTATAATATGCATTGCAACATATTTGAGCTCCTGGATGCTGCAGTTGCTGCACTTCAGCCTCTGGACGCGTACAATAGGCGGCGAGGTGTGTCAGAATATTTGAATAGAACAGCGCAACAATTATGGCGCATAGCTTACCTCGACAAGCCACTCTGGCTGTACAGCTGTGACGGTGCGGATGAAGTTTTTGCTGGTCAGCACAAACTCCTCAAAGATGACCCACTCCGGCTTGCTGTCAAGAGCGCTTGAAGGGTGGATGCCCACTATTTGGTTGTCCTTGACAGTAAGGTAGTGATCGCTGCGCTCGCGGTGCGCCACCTGCAAACAAGGGAAAACGCAGAGCCAGATTACACGCATGCAGACCAGCTCATGCATGCACCAAAGGACTGTTCTGCTGTGCTTTCTATGCTTTCTGGCAGGGGAAAGAGTTGCAAGCGTGTACATCATGCGCCAACATGCCATATATGGGCAAGTCCACTGATGCAGCAAAGTGTTGCATGGTCAGGTGCAGTGATGCAAGCGAGACAAAAGTGGCACTCCGCCTCAGCCAAATTGTGTGTGTGCGATCACAGACTAGCCGGAGCTGTTACCTGCATGAACATGCCCGCACATAGTGCCTTCTTGATGTTGGTGTAGTAGTCCCGGTTGGTGAACTCCGTGCTCTGCAACAACAGCACACACACAACAATCATCAGGGTCAGATGCAAACGACATCTACGATGGTGGTGCACTCCAAGCGACCAAGAAGCTGTTCAAGCATGATGACTCTCAAGGATGAGCACATGCATCATATGACCAGTGACACCTTGACATATGTTACATATGGCTTGTCAACTCTCCACGTAGACGACACCATGGGCGCCTCATGCTTGGCATGCCCAGTGACAATGTGACTGACAGCACAGTTGGCGGCTGATGAGGCAAGCAAACACTGCAATGTGACTACTTGGATACAGCACGTAGGTGTAGCAAGCAAGCAAGCTTACCTTGAGCGGCAGGTTGAGGCGTTGCATGAGGCGGGACAGCTGCTCACGCACGTTGTCAGCGCTGCCCATGCTCCTGTGATGCACCATAAATATCAAATGACACCATGTTACACACTGCGCTTGACTATGGTATGACTCATGATACAGGAACAAAGTGTATACTGAAGTATGTAGAAGTGGCGGGCAGGTCAGCTACGGCATCTATCAGAGTGCAGCCCCTGGCATTTTTGAGGCAAGTTCCAAGTGCTCCAATGCTGTTCACAAAGACCCACAATAGGATGGGAGAGCGCTTTTGCAGATGTGCACGAATAAGCACAACGAGCACTGTCTTCCAAGAATAAAGCACTTGCAGCTGTGTACAGCATAGGCCCAACATTAGAAGCAAATGATACTGGACCTGCAATGAGTTGACAGCAGAGGAAGTAAAGCCAGGTGAACTAGTTGAGCAGTGCGGCTGCTTTTCAGGCCCGGTGTGACGCCTGAACGTGCGCATGCAGTCCATGAGCGAAGACTGTGGGGTGTCACGAGCTAGCTGCATTTGCGCGCTTGCGGTACTCTATGCCATACGGTTGACTATGATGCAGCAAACAGGCACAGAAGCTCTGCACCATAGTGCAACGGTGTACACTGCTCCTTGTTGCAGTGATGCAAAGTGTAGCCACTCTGCACAATACTTGCCTGGTGTTGATGAAGTTGTTGAAGCACCAGTCCTTGTTGCCATCGTTCTGCTTGTAGGCGTGGTAGGCATTGAGGAATGTCAAGTGGTCCCCATCCATGTGCGCAAACTGAGCCTTGGCAGCGTCGGCTTCCTTGGCCGCTTCCTTGGGCCGCATGAACACCTGCGTATGCACACAGCAATGACCAGCAAAGGTCCAGTGAGTCGTTCAAGTGCAGCAGACTGGAGCAATGAAAGCTGTCCCATGCCACTGTCGTGTCGAAAAGCAACCATGCCATGCAGGCTTCAGCTGCTGTGCGCTGCCCTCAAGCACAGCCATCAGAAACACCTGGGGTTACCCTTCACCATCAAGTAAGCTTGCTTTGGTAGTAGGCAGCAGCTGCTCACGAAGCAGCTACCGGGTCCACTGAAATTAATGCAAGCTGCAGCAGCTGAATCAGTCATGGGAAACGGCATCACTAACTTGTGTCTGCACCATATGTAGCACAATTTTTTTAACGAGCGACCATCACGTGGTCGATGATCATCATGCATCCATGTAACATGTTGCTGTACAACCATGCTCTAGCCAGCAGGGCGTGTTAAGCAGGCCACACAGTTGAACACCTGCAGTTGGGAGTGCAGCACCAGCAGAATGGCGTGCGTGCAAGCACCCAGGGTACAGCAGTCACTGAAGCAGCATGGCTGCACAGAAAGAAACTATACGCTCAGCACAAAAAGCAGCCTTCAGCTGAACGCCACGTCATGAATGTCTCACCTGTGGTACGCTGAGCATGGCCACGATGGTCAGTATCTCGTTGGAGCAGTTGTAGTCGGGACTGGCGATGAGCATCTTGGCCAGTTGAGGATCCACCGGCAGCTCACTCATCTGCATCACAACACGTATGACAAACATGATAGTGGCTACAGCAGAACTGTTTTTTCATGTTCATGCTCACAGGTGAGCAGTGCATGCCAATTGCTGAGAGTGTTTTGTTGTCGACAGCCGTCATGCTAAACTCAAGCATCTTTTGTGGCTGTTATCAATTTCAAAACTGCAATAGCGCGTGGGGTGCTGTTGTGACATTTGGGTTCACACTGTGCAGAGGCATTGGCAGTCATGCGCATGTGTAGTACTCTTGTTCCACACACATGTGTGTTGCCAAAATATGCAGCAGTCTACTATCACAAGCAAGACCAACTGCCATATTCACGTGCTTGTCTCTGTCGAAACATAGCCAATGTCAAGCGGTCTACTGGCAATATTGCTTGTACACCGACTGACCAAAAAGTGATACAAGCACGCGCTACTTACTCCCTTGGTTACATACCACCCCAAAGCAGTAGAAAGTCGCCTTCACACAGCATGTCAAGACCTCTCTCTCACCTGGCTGCCGATCTCCGTGAGGCACCCTTCATCGTCCAGAGCGCCCAGGTAGTTGAGCAGTTCCAGTGCCCGCATGAGCGTCTCAGGTGCAGGGGGGTCCATGAAGTCAAAGTGGACCAGGTCCTCCACACCCAGCTTGAGCAGGGTCAGCACCACAGTGCTCATCTGGGGGCAGTAGCGCGAGCAACAATGCGGTGCAACATGTACAGTGAGAATGGTGAAGATGGCAGGGTTGCGGAGTCACTGGTAGCACATCCACGACAGCCACGTTTTGACAAAACCGGTACAAACATGCTGCTCAACAACAGTGAGTTTTCACGTAGAGCGTCGGCTAGTGCTGAGCTGAAGCAGTCGCAGTGAGACGTAAGGCCCACTTCTGTGTCTGATCTAAAGAGAGTACTTCAAATTTTCACATCACCATGCAATCTCAATTGCATTGCATGCAGTCTGTGACCTTAACTCAGACTCTCAGATTGTGTGTGGCTTGAACTGCTTGGAGAGCAGGCCGAAGCAAGTTGAAGTGACCTCAGCTGACTTGACATGCGCTATGCTCTGCAGCAACTACTTTTTGACATGTGCTGATAGGGACAGAAACCATTGAATTGCAGTTTCATCACATCACAAGGTGCATTCATTACCTTGCTGCGAAGAATCTCAGGGTATGTCTGCTCCAGCAGCTCCTCTTGGAAGGAGCGCTCGGTGTACAGCCTGAAGCACTTGCCCGGGCGGGTGCGGCCCGCACTGCACACATACCCCAAGAAGCAAGAGAACGCAGCACAAAGTGTGAGCACTTTCAGTTCTTTTGGAGTAGTTGGAAGGAAACCCATAAAGCATAGGTATAACACAACGCAGAAGCACGAGCAGATGAGAAGACGCGCCAGGTTGTGAGGGTGGTATGTATGACGATGTGGACATCCTGTCTTATGATTCGCATGCTTGGCATCACAGCAACATTCATGGCACGGCCTGCGTTGTAAAATCATATGTCTGATCCTGCAATAGCATACACAAGGCATGACATTCACTCACAGTATACACATATGGCGACTGGTATCAATGCTTGGCGCAGTAGATGCATGGCAGTTTAATTGCGACCATGACTCTTGAGTGAGACTCACCGTCCACTTCGCTGTTTGGCGCTGGCACGGCTGATTGGGCTAACCAACAGAGACTCCACCCTGATGCGAGGGTTATAGACCTGCACCAGCACACATTGTCACATACACGAGCCAGCAACATTGGAAACTGACCCTTAAGCGTGCACATAGCCACAGTTTGTAATGGGGCAAGCCATCAAGGTCCAAAACCAGTGAGGAGATGCAGGACGCTGGGAGCCCGCTTGGCAAGAAAAACTCATTGCCAGCGCTTCAGCTTGAGAAGTGATGCACATCAATGTCCTCTTCTTCTACGCACCATGTACTGAGGAAGACTTAAAACAGGAAACTGACCAGTGTTGAGATGATGAGTAAATGGCGTATGCGCTGCTACACTCCGCGACAGCAGCAAGCAAGAGCAGCCACAATGTCACCTGATCTATTGAGCGTGTACTGCAAAAGTTTGCTCTGACCATACCAGTATACAACATGACGCGACCATCTGTGGGTCAAGGTTGAGCATGATGGTGAGCAATGCACACACACACAAACACGCACTCAGACAGTACAAAAACATGTACATTGCAGTTCGTTGCAGTAGATCATGTTCAGAGGTATGCATGGTGCTTGTGCTACCCTCATAGCTTCACAAGATGCAAGGTAGCACATTGCCAAAACGCACCTTCTGCTTGCTGAACCCCGGGTCCACCACATACACAATGCCATCGATAGTCAGCGAAGTCTCAGCGATGTTGGTGCTGACTACCACCTTGCGACCAGGGGGGCCGCCAGGGTACTTGGGTCCTGGAGCATCCCTGAAGATCTGCAGATGCAATAATGCACAATAGCAGAAGGAAAAAACCTCAGTGATGCCGCACTACCTGTGTGCGGTGTGCTCTTTGCAAAGAGGCAAGAGCGTGAATAAGATCACACAAAGCAATCGGGAGGTTCCAGCACACATGTCATTGTCAGCAGTCGAACAAATGCAAACTATGCATGTGCTCAAGCAGAGCGGTCTGCATTCCTCTGCAAATCAAGACTCAGACAATATGAGTAGACAAGAAGAGACCGTGCATTGACCGCCAGCGCTCCACATGTGTGGTGTGCATGCTCTGACCAGCCCACAAACGCGCTCTGCAAATGTCAAGTACCACGCATAAACCTTGTCTGTGAACCTCATCACATAGCACACAGCCTCGTTGAACACTGAACACTCATGCACGATGCGCAAATGGCATGTGAAGCTCCATGTGATCACCTTCTGCTGTGCTTGGGGGGCCAGCGAAGAGTAGAGGGGGTATACCATCACCTGCAGGCACAGTATGATGGCATGGGCTGTGAGCTGTGCAGTCCATAAAGTGTGCGCAGCGCGCAATGCAAACCCCACAAACTCAGTTGATACTGCAACAGGCCAAGACCAGCACTGGAAAACATGCTGTGACACATAGTTTACCCCCTCATGTCTGATGCGCAGCATGTGCGGTATTGTTCTTTTGTACTGACCACAACACAACAAATGAGTATTCTGCCATGTGCGCATGGCATGACAGCAACACCAGCGTTGCTCGTTCGTCAGCGCGATACACAACAACAATGAGAAAGATAAACATAGGGCATATGATTGCAGGCAGCTTCAGCGAGTGAGTGGCAGCCTTCGCCCCGCCAAAGTACAACACTGCACAACGCTGACAGATCGTACGTGAAGGTGTACTCCAAAAGGGTTGCACGTCGTAACATCGATGATCAAACCTCTGGTCCAAGTTGCTGAAGTAAATGATTGAACCTCTAGTCCCTACATACATGCCAAGCAGGGCACAACCGCATTAAACCCTGCACAATGAGCGAAGCTTGATGTGGTGTAAACACTCAGGACTTGAAAGTTCACGACTCAAAAGACTCACCTCGCCAACAGTCTCTGAGCCCGCAAATTGTGCGCACTCAGAGCGAATCTGCGCGCAGGCAGTCTCGATTTCCAGCTCACCAGTGAGGAACACCAGGATATCGCCTGGCTCTTCACACCTGAAGTTCAGCAGGCAGGTAGAACAGGTCAAATGAATTGATCATTCATGTTCATGCATAGCTTCGCGTGGGCGACGTCACTACCCATGATCCACCAATGACTTGCATTGAAGATCAAAGAGTATGCTGATGATGTGAACACACAGTGAAGGTTGCAGTGAAGCTAATACAACGGTGTTGTGATGCCATGAAGGTGATATGTGGAGTCTTTACTGTGGGGGGACAGCGATATGAACACAAGGACTGCACATTACGTAAAGCGGTTCAGCATTGCCGACAGAGAGGAGACACGAATGGTGATGCTGGGCATTGCCCGCATCCGTCGTGCATGCTCATGGCATCACAAAATGAAGATCATAGTATGCAGTTGATGCACTTGCATCACAGTGATTGCTGTTCTTGATGTTTGTTTACAGTGCAATTTCTTTGCGCAGAGTTCACGATGTAGTGAGCGTTGACTATGGTCCCACATAGTGACCACGCCCTTTGTCACAGGGCATTCCTGCCATGATGGAAATCACATGCATGCCACCTGTAGGAAAAGTCCACCGTTCATCAGAGTCTAAACTGCTCGCACTCTGCCTTACATACACTAGAGATGTGCAGCATAACATACGAAGAACGGAACAACTAACATTGATTTGCACGCTGAAATCCTTGCATTTACTCCTGCCGCCCGCATCAAGTGCCACTAACCTGTGTATCTGCACCACTGTGCGCACAGCTGCCTCCACATAGTCCCTCTCTGGCTCAGGCGTGTAGAAGATCTCCACAGGGAACATGCGCCCAGGCACCTGCATTCATGTTGTGCTTTGATTGGTTACTGCAATTGGTGACTCTTACAGGGTGACCCTCGGGGGTTAATTTGGCATCAAGGTGGCAGGCACAGGCAAAGCAGGCATCAGCAAGTCTAGAATCGCAAGCCATTGATCACTAGAATGATGCTACTTTTGACCGAGCTGCATGCAATGCAGTGCCAGCCGTCGACGCACTCTCATATACATGCAGCTCGCGGGACACAAAGAGCATCCCCAGCCACTGATTCAGCGATATGCACTGTGATGAAAACATAAATGCTGATGGGCAACTCAGTCCCACCTGTGTATTGCAGCCATGGATGAGGATAACTTCACGAGACTGACTTTGCCATTTTAGTCAAAGTAGATCAGATTGATGTACTGGTCGATGCTGACAACTGCTGAGTGCACAGTGTACCTGACTGTCACTTTGTCTATGAGCTTTGTGGTATGCACGCTGTAGCAATATGATAATGAAATGCCTCTTACCTTCAGTAGGGGCGCGCTGTCGAAGTATGTCTGGAATTTGCCAGCATCCAGAGTGGCAGACATGACCACCACCTGGAAAATCATGTACAGGGGGATACAATGAAATGACCATGTGTGTGTGCTCAGTGACCAAACCATGGAGAGATCACAAAGCGGGCTGATACCAGTGTCGGAACACGGCATTGCAGGCCTGTGTTGCGGGTAGCTGCATATACACAATGCTCGCTTCTCCAGACCACCGCGCTGGGCGACCTCTCTGCAGCTGGTTACTCACTCGATATGTACACCTGCACGAGCGCACGCTACACATCATGAGACGACACAAGAGTCAGGTCCGCTGAGACGTAGCATATGTGAGACAAACAGAGTCAGATTGGCCAAATTGCAGGGGGCGCAGCACATCTTGCTTTGATTGTGCTTCGAAAGCTGTGCTGTGCTGCGGAGTGCGGTTGCAGAGTGGTGTGACTCTATCCTCACCACATGATAGCCGATACACCCAAAAGTATGCATGCATCCACGACTGACTGTGGAGAGTATGTACTGCAGTAGCACCATCCGAGCACGTAAACCTTCAAACAAACTTTAACAAACCAGTTGCCTGAGCTTCTCCAATTGTCAACATAAAGACCAGATGAATGGAACCGACTTTGCTGTGCTCACTTGACGCCCTATATTAACATCGCAGAATATGTCAGTGACGATGAAGGCTCCAATGCGAGAGCATTATGTTCGACTATCGATGTACCGGCTCAGCATGTGGCTTTCTGGTAGGCAGTATCTAATGGATGGCAGCAGAAGGGCAACACCCACCTTCAGATCCGGCCTCCTTTTCAGCACCTCCTTGAGCAGACCCATGAGCACATCCGTGGCCAGCGTCCTCTCGTGCGCCTCATCCAGCACAATGCACTTGTACTTGGCCAGCATGGGGTCGTTCATGGCCTCTCGCAGCAGCATACCGTCCGTCATGAAGTTCAGGATGGTGCGCTGGCTGGTGCAGATCTCAAAACGGATGCTGTAGCCCACAATGTCGCCGAGCGTCACATCCATTTCGTCGGATACACGTTGAGCGATGCTCATCGCTGCCACTCTGCGCGGCTGCGTGCATGCGACTGAGAACTGCCCCACTTGTCCATACCCGGCCTCCACAAGGAACTGCGGTATCTGGGTGGTCTTACCAGACCCAGTCTCTCCCTCCACAACCACCACCTGTTTCAGGACAATTTGGCACATGACAGAATTCTTGAGTATTCAGCGTCTTACATTGCTAGAGCATGCATGAATATCTCTAAGCTTGCATTCGGCCAAGGTAGCGGAGTTGCATAGAAATGGCTGAATATGCATGCAGCAGCAGGTGTGCCTTTTTCACTCATGGGGGGCATTCATACTTGAATAAGACACACAAGGTCATTTTGTGTACGAAAAACAACAACAACAAGGTCACCGCAAGGTCGTTTTGTGTACGAAATACAGCAACAACAAGGCCACAATGTAGCATGTTGGCGGCCAATCTGGCAGTCGAGCGAGCAACTTCTGCTGCGTGTCAACTTGACAACTGTAACTTGCTGTCCACCAACAGCTTTTACACAGAAGTCGCGTATGGCTGATTGCAAGTGCCACCTGGGCATTAAATACAAGTGCAAATGGACAATACAAGTTTCGACCGAAGGCACCACAGCGCCACCAACCTGGTTTGCAGCAACTTTGGAGAGCAGCTCCTGAAGGAACTGATGCACAGGCAGGGTCTTTCGCTTCGTCAAGATCTCGTAGTACTTCTGGCTGTACGGCTGGCCGGTCCATGGGTTCATCCTGCTCACGACATGCGCTTTCTTGGCTGCGGCAAAGGGCGCGAAGTGAGAAAAAGGCCAAACATCAATGAAGTCTCAGTCGCTGAACATTGTCAATGCCCATTGATGCAAGTTGTGGAGCTTGCATAAATACCAAATGCATCTATCATTGGCATCGGAATATTAGATGACATTCACCAAGGCTAGAGGGAGGCGCCACATACCAACTTCAAGATCTTCGGCGAGGACAAAAGCAAAGAAAGACTGACCTATGGTGAAAGCACCATCCACTGCCGCTGCAACCGAGCTGGAGCCGGCGCCTCCGACATCGAGCTTGCGTTTCCTCTCCATGGCTATGGGCTACCACTCTCTTTCGTGTGTTTGTTGGGATTTTCATCGGGGGGTAGGTATCTTCGGAGTGGAGTGGTAGTTGAAGTTGATTGAAAAAAGAAAACCTGAACTCAGCAAACTCTCTAGGCGACACCAGCTGCCAAGCAGTGCATATCTTTGTGTAAAGCGGTCCCTTGATACCCCGCTGCTGCACAATGTACAATGGCATAGGACTCACGACCCCAAGGGGTTCCGGCACCAGTGGCCATGTGATGTCCAACCGGAGTCATGTCAAGGCGGACAGGATGCGAGAGCGGATGGGTCGCAATCAGACAGTGGGAGGATCGGATCAAGCCTGGGCGCACCCACAGGTATGTGCAACTGCCAGCTGCTGCTAAATTGGTTCATTCCGGCATGGCCGTTGTTGTTTTTGGTTTTGGATACTTTTGTGGCTTCAGTACTGACTCTTGAATGGCGTTTTTCCGTTGTTGTGCTCAGGGCGCACTGAAGAAAGCCAACGACGAGCTGCTGGAGCACGCGCGAAGGCGCAAGGTGGAGGCAAAGATTTTCGAGCTGCAGGAGGCCATGGCGGAGAGAGGGTACAGCGATGCAGACATTGAGGCAAAGGTAACATCGCCAATCCCTGATGTAGCTGTGGTTGATTATCAATTGCCTTCTTGGTCATTGTTGAATTATTTCTGAACAATTGCTTGTTAAATCTGCTGCCATGCATCTACGTTGTGCTGCTGCTGCATGCTAGCCTTGCCTGAACTCAGGTGATGCATCTCACCAGAGTGTTTTTTCACACGCACGAGTGACACTCATGTTCTCACCTCCTTCTCCTCCCTAAACTTGACAGGTGGCGGAAGTTCGACGTGAACTTGATGTCCGCACCAGCCAACAAGATGTGCCTGGACTCCCAGAGAAGGGCAGCGGCACTCATGTGGAGCACGCACACAAGGCGCAGGAGAACGAGCGCATGAGAGATGCATTCGGCCTGGGCAAGGACTATACGGAAGGCGAATCATTTGACCACGAGCTTCAGGCCAAGAAGAAACTACAAAGGTGAGATGCTTACCAGATATTCTAGTGCTTGTGCATGCTGTTGCAAACTTCGGCGCAAGCTGTGTAATTTGTTTGCTTCACGAGGGTGGTGGCGTAATGGTTTACTTTTTGATGCAGTCATCAGAGCCTGGACGCCCTATTCGTGTGCTGCTTGTCATGCACATTTGCCCCTGGACTGCTTTTGTCTGCCATGGCATTACATACACTCTTGTGCACGACACACCAACTAACTGGAGCACGTGTACTGATGATCACGCTGCCTGCGGACATTGCGTGTACACAGGGCTGCTGATCGCGAGGCTGCCGACAAAGCGCGGCAAGAGGCACGAGCAAAGCGTGAGAAGGAGACACGGCAGCGCGAAAAGGAGACACGCAAACGCGCCAAGGAGGAGGCACAGAAAGCAAAGGAACCACCTGCAAAGGAGCAACCTCGTGAGTCGGAGGCGGGGGAGCTGGTTGAGGAGGATGACAGGTATCAGGGCGCGTCCACCAGGGATGATAAGTCAGATGGCGAGGGTGCGCACAAAGGTGCAGCATCCTACGATGACATGTTCTCGCGGGGGGAATACGAGGTCTTGAAGGGCGAGGAGAGCAAGGAGGAGGAGCAGGAGGAGGAGGAGGAGCCAGAGCGCACCCACAAGCATAGCAGGCACGATGGGAGAAGCGGGCGCGTAGCAGATGACCGTGGGAATGGCAAGGCAGCACCAGAGCGCCACGATGGCCGCCATGCCAAGCATCGCCGAGGGGAGGCGGAGAGTGACGTCAGGGAGGAAAGGGAAGGGCGCCGGGCACCGGAAGAGGTACGGGGGCGCAGTGGGCGGCGGGAGCCCAAAGAGCGCGGGGATAGCAGAGAGAGGGTGGCAGCAGTTGCCAAGGTGGACCGGGGCACAGCTGCGAAGCTGGCCGGTCCTGCTGAGAAGACACGTAAGTCAAAACAAGAGCTCCCGCTCAAAAAGGCGAAGCTTTCAAAGCATGAGAAGCAGGAGTCAAAGCGGCGGCCCAAGCCCTCACGCAGCAGCAGCAGCAGCAGCAGTGATTTTGAAAGCGGATCTGAGAGTGACAGCTCCAGCTCATCCAGCTCAAGCTCATCGTCAGGTTCAAGCTCCAGCTCTGGCTCGTCCTCTGGAAGCAGCAGCAGCAGCAGCTCCAGCAGCAGCAGCAGCAGCAGAAGTGCGACTCCACCGCGCAAGAAGCATAGGAGTTCTAAGTAACTACAGTAGTGCCAGTGCTGGGCACGGTCCATGCAACAAGACACAAACGAAGTGACAGGATTGGACGGCATCAGAAATTACTTTTTCTCTGTGCTGTTGTCTGTATTCAGACTGCCTATTGCACAAGTCACATCAGACATTTGGTGATCACAACTGCACAGGCATTGCTGCTGACTTCAGGCCAACAACCTGTATGATGCCGTGGACGCTATGCATCGTCCGACCATATATGCCGCACCACATATGGTGGCCAGAAAGCTCACCTACAATGTGCTTACGTGATGCACGCAGGCATGTTTTTTTTTGTGAAGCTCCGTCAATTGCTGTGTGGGCAATGTTTCGCTTACAATGCTGCTATGTGCATGTGCGTCAGTTCCTGCCCACCCAAACTTTTCGGTAGGCTCTTCGTCCAAATGGTGGACGTGGCATGCTGTCAGTACGCCTGACACCAGCAATGAAGTGGAACTAGGCGCCATCCGTTGAGTTGTGCACTGCATGAACGTCTGGCAAAATGGCAGCCAGGCAGGTCATCTCTTCGTTGCACTGCCGCAGTATCCCCTTTGCTAGCTTGTCAGGGCCTCGGAGTATGCGGCCAATCCTGGCGAGGGAATGCGAGCATACAGAAAGCGCATTTCATGAGGTTTATACGTTAAAAGTGCAATTCAGTGTGCACGTCCTGCCTTGACTCATCGATGGTTGGCATGCAGATGGCATCAACACAATTGATGGTGTAATTCATACTTCAAGTTTTGAATCAGTACTCAGCCTGAGCACGCCAGAGCAGCGTTTGTCATGTGACTGCCAAGGAAATGCATGCAGCTTTGTAAGAAACAGAGATATTCATTTACCTTGTGTTGCCAATGAAGTTGACAATTTGCCGAGGTGGGAAGCCTGCAGCTGACTTGTGGATGTCTCCCAGCCAGAATCTGTGCATGTGCGTGCCAGACAGGAAGTTTTCGGCTCTCTGGATTGACATCAGCAATGTATTGAGCGCGCCACTTGACTGCGTATTACGCATCCATCGATTTATGACTTGACAACTGTACCGTGTGGTGGAGCGATCTGCACTAGGTAACATGGAGCCTGGCCGTCGTGTCAATGACCTGTACGAAGTATCCTGCAGTCTTGCAAATGAAGGTAACGTTTGGGGCCCCTAATCTTCAGCACACTACACAAGCGAATGGCTGCAGCCCTTTTGCACGTGCCACCAACTCTAGTGTGACCTCCAGCAGATACAATGAAGGGTTTCGGATTGATATATTTGGATGGTGAACGGGCTGAAGGCAGGCATTGAGCACTGACACGCCCTTGCACGGTCATAAGTTCTGAGCGATTATCAGCGAGGGCTGTGATTGCCAATAAAGGCATGCCAAGAGCTTGCATGGGAAGCTAGTACGGGATGATTTACTTGCTCCTCATCTCGCACTTTCCATCCTTCTCTTGAACGACGTGGCACAAATGTCCAACAGCCACATCACCAGCAACCTGCGGAAGCACTCCACAACAGTATTTGACAGTGCACACGAGCATTGTTGCGCTTCAGGGTGGCTGTGTGAATGCACAAACAAAAGGCACCGGCTACACAATTGCCTTATGGCAATCAAGACTACTTCTGAAGTATTGTTTACTTCGGAAGTATCTTGCAGCTTGCATATCTGACTGGCACTCGAAGTACACAAGCTGATGCCTTCCCAGCAGCGGGGCACGGTGTTAGGATGCTGCTCACGTACCTTATCAAACACATTGACCCTTGCGCATAGGCAGGCCGTCACTCCGGCGCTGTCAAACAGAGAGGTGTCCAAGTACTCCTCAGGCGGCTTGAAGTCTATGTGCAAGGAGTTGCATTCCCCATCGCTGCATGAGAGAGGCAGGGCACAATTAGGCATTTCATGATATCATCCTCTGCTGTTTTTTGATATTATTCAGTTGAAGCAGCGAATCGTACTTATCATAAGCAGCAAATTTCTGCTCAGCTGGTTGTGCTTAAAAACAAGCACATGCAATTCCCGCTTGCATGTCCCTTGTGCCCAGCAATCCAAGCCTGCATGGCTTGCCGGCTAGGCACGCATAGAACAGCATGACTTGGTACGCTCAGGTTGGCAAGATCTAATGGACAGCACTCACAAGCTGTGCCAACAATTTACTGCACGTTGAGAGTGCAAGAAGCATGCACCCTGCGTAGAATATGACATGTGTGGTGGATGACGTGACACACCTGCCACCTGTCAACTACACTCACATCAGCTCCTTGACTATGTGACTTTGCCCCACATGATGGCCAGGCATCCGTTCAGCCAGCGGCACGGAGAGGAATCTGCGAGCCAGCAGCATGAGTAGTGTATCACTCACATATACAGAACAACCTCTGGCTGTGACGGCCCTGTGTGGTCATCCGGACGATGCACTCTCAGCAATGCCCACTCGCAACGCAGGGAGCAAATTCAGTGACAGCATGACGCTTGCTGAATTGGGACGAATGAAGCAGGCGAAAGGCGCGGCGTACTGCTTGCGACTGGTGTGCACATGAATGTAGAATTGTGAAAGCATTCGAGGCAGCCCGTCTCTCCACGTTTGTCACACAAGAATTATGTAGCAGTGACCCCTTACCCTTCACTCCAGGTGCCCTCGATGTGATCAACTGGATGCCACCATCTGTACTTGGTGCTGTCATTGCAGAATCTGAACCACCACTCTACCATGGCACCAGTGCAGCCAGGCATGGGTGTGAGGCATGCAATGTGAAGCTTGCCATCATCGCCACGAACCCACCCTGCAGACGATGTTGCGCAAAGTGAGCACATGTGCAATCACCCAGCCACATTAGGGCGCAGATGTACGTGAGCCCGGTCAAACGCTGCTGATGATCAGCACGTGTTGATGGATTTGTGTTGGCACGTGGTATGGTTTCACGAGGCCCTAACGTAAAAAGCATCCATGTGATCCAAGCTGCACGTGAAGTCAGCAGCAGCTAAGCGTGCTGGCACTACGCATACCTGATTCCAAACCAGGAAAGCCTGGCATGATCAGCGAGGTGGCGTCAGATATAGACAGGTATGCACTTGGTGAGAGAGGTTTCGATGCGTCAATCCTTTGCAAAGTTTCCAATGCTTCGGTAGCTTTGACAAGCATGCGCTCGCCGAAGTCAGCTGGGACCGCCATCTGGAGGATCTGCGATTTGGCAAGGTAGTACTGCCAGCGCCAAACAGCGATTTTGCAGGTAGTACAAACGCAAACTTCTTGAAAACTGCAAATGCGTGACACTCCTGCTCATGAACCTGAGAAATTTCAAAAGCGAAGCATGCAGCACCAGGTGTTGCTGCTGGCGCTGGCTTTCTATTGCGCTTGTTGCACGGCGTTCCTGCAGTCTGCCGTTGTCAGCAGATGTAAATATGAACGCCATGCCATCGTGGCAATGGGCTTGGGTGTCGACACTGCTTTTCAGGTCGTCGGCGTTGGCGCTGCGGTGTACACGGTGGCGAAGGGGGGTCAGCTGGTCTCATCTGTGTTCAAACTAGCAGACTTCCGCACACCACGAGGTCACGATGTCGACCTCTCGAGAGTGCGAGAGTACGGGCTGCAGGTGAGAGAGCTTTGGTGCTTTGGTTTCTGACTCCCCCTGTTGCAGGCGTTGCAGTAATTGTCAGCGTGGCCTGTGCTGCGTATGCCGCCACTTGCACGCACACACACTGCTGATGGATAGCTCATGTGAATGTGGTAGACAATCAAAGACAGGGTCGTGAAGCCTAATTGGTATCGAGGCCTCATTTTGCTCACTCTGAGTGCATGTAGGCCTATTGTGCTCATTGTGACCACTTACAGGGTGTTGCAGTGTATGCCACCCACTCAGTCACTAGGCGCCGCCTCTGCTGGACACATCAATTGATACAACAGAGCTGTTTTGCCTGCACATGCCACTGCGTGTGTCGTACGTCATCGATTCGTATACATATCACGTGCACGTTGCAGAACTCATGCTGAGGTCTGTCGACATTGCAGGTCAGAAACGTGCACCCGGTGACAGGGCGCATGCTGCCAGTTAAAGGTGAGGCTCAGCTGGAGGTGGATGGGGACTGGAGGGAGGAGGTGATGAGCAGCTTTCAGCAGACAACACCAGGTCTCATCAGAACAGATGATGACACCGATGCTGAAGGATCAGAGAAGGAGAGTTGAAGAGGGCCAGCCAATTTATGTGTCTTATCGATGAGAAGGATGGATTTACGCCATTCACATGCCATCTTGAGCACTGGAGTATTAGGCTTCGGAGCGTTAATCTGCATTACCGTCCAAATGAGGCGTGACTGCGCACACCACGGTTGCACTCATCACACACGCTGAGTTGTTTAATGTGAATGCTGCACATTTTTCTGCGCATTTGACTTGGCACATCATCTTGCTTCATGCCCTCTTTGCTTGGCATGCTAGGACCACATAT
This sequence comes from Tribonema minus, assembly GCA_017506865.1. Taxonomy (NCBI): domain Eukaryota; class Xanthophyceae; order Tribonematales; family Tribonemataceae; genus Tribonema; species Tribonema minus. The sequence goes on from JAFCMP010000434.1 coordinate 723,673, forward strand.
GATTCTGCTCTGCATTGCAATGAGTGAAACGTTGCTGCCGCTGCTGCTGCTGCTCAGGCAAGTTCGTGTAATGCATACCAAGTGCGTGTAGGTAGGTCTGCTCCGTATGAATACTTGCCCCGCTGCAAAGCACACAACGATACGCATGCCTCGTAAGGCACCCCTCACATTGCTATGTGCAGACGCATTGGAGCACTCTCTGTTCGCACCCTGCCTAGGCCTGCACAGTTGTCAGCAGATTATTGGTGTCGCAATCCGAGGCGGTGTGTTCACCCCCCATTTGTGGCCAATTGTTATGTCAGGCACGTAATCACTCGTGTCATCTTCTTCTGCTGCTGCTGCTTGCCTACATGCTGGTTGTGAACTTGAAGCATACACGAATTTATTGATGCGGACGCTGCACTTTGGGCGTTCTTGTTGTCTCTATGTCACATACCTATCAACCCTAAGTTAGGTGTAACTGCGCGCGCGTGTCACACACAGTTCTCGATCCCCAACTTCAAGTATGTGTGCTCAACCCCCATGCGGTCCAGGACATAATATACAACTTCAAGTACTCGCGGAACCTGAGTTTGATCCAGAAGAGTTGTGATCCAAAACAGAACTCGCGCGGTATACCATTCACCATTAAGCGCAAACGAGAAAGCGAGATGGGGAAGGATTTTTACAAAGTGTTGAATGTCTCGCGAGACGCATCGGAGGCAGACATCAAGAAGGCGTATCGAAAAGCCGCCTTGAAGTGGCATCCGGACAAGAACCCTGACAACAAGGAGGAGGTACGCCGCTAGCTGTGTGTGCATTGTGTTTCTTCGCATCTTAGAACTTTGAATTGTGGAGCAGAGGGCAGACTGCCTGTTGTGCCACCACCGGGTCTGCAGAACAGCAGCGTGTGCTTCATATCTCTTGTCACTTCCTGCAAGGAGTTTTACGCGGCACAATGCCTGCTGAGCCAGTTTGTGTGCACCGTTGAGGGCTTTCCTTATGTTGCTGACTGCTAAGCGGTGCACGGCTATCTGGTGGCTGAAGCATTTACCGGTGTGGTTATTGCGGCGCCTTCGCGTTCTCAGGCTCGTTGTCAATATGTTTAGTGCTGTGAATGTTTGATGATGTTATACTGCTGTTTACCTCTGCTAATGTTTGTTCTGGCCACTTGTGTTGCCCTTATTGCAGGCTCAGACAAAGTTTCAAGAAGTTGGACAGGTGAGATACTTGGAATTCCTGTGCAGGTAGTTTGGCCCTTGTAAAGCTGTGTAACAAGAGATCGAACTTGGAAAGCGCTTGTCTTGAAAGCTGTTTGAAACGTAGGGGTGGTTACGAGTGTTCCGGCCTACTCATTATGTGCATTGCCACAGTATTGTATACAGGCACCGCGGGTCGATCAGTGCCCCGAGAGACTCGCGTGCACTTAAAACACTTCACAAGCTCATGTTGACAGCATTTATAGTTTACCAGCCAGCGTGACCAACTGACATTGCTTGATGGTCATAAGCGTAGCATTGTCAGCACAGGTTGTGTGGCACCATGCATAGATGCACACCGCCTTAAATAGCTTGCGTGTTCGCCATCAGCAGGGGTTGTGTAGGGAAAGTCAAGCACCTTCCTTGATACATGTGTGCCATCCATTTGCAGGGCCTATGCGTATGCCTTGTTGATCTCAAGCTTGCTTGTATCGTGACCTATATCCAGGCGTTCGAGGTGCTTTCGGACCCGGAGAAGCGAAAGCTGTACGACCAGTTTGGCGAGGCGGCTATCAACCCTGGTGCTGCTGATGAGAATGGGGCTCCAGGAGCAGGTATGTACCTGTATAATGCTGTGCGCCGCTGCTAGCAGTTTTTTTATTAGCAGTGTTCTTGTCTGATATGTACATGTGCTAGCTTTTGACTTGCTTTACGTACATGTACAGGTGATGGTTACCAAACTTACTTAGGTTGGGCTACAGTGCGCTGCCAACACAGGCATTCACGGAGTTTCATCTCTGCTTTCAATCTGGCTACCAGTACTTGCCTGTCATTATAATTTCACCACTGCTGCTGCATGATTGTTGTCTTGCAGAGTTTTCAGGGTTTGGGCGGGGCGGAGGCATGGGTGGCATGCCAGCGGGCACGCACTTCACACATTCCGACCCCAGCAAGATATTCGAGCAGTTCTTTGGAACAGCTGACCCTGGTGAAGCCGGCAGCAGGGGCTTTGACTTCATGGGCATGGGAGGCATGCCGCAGGGTGTGCGCATGCACATGGGGGGACCAGGCGGTGCCAGTGCTGGGGGCTTTCCTTTTGGAGGGAGCATGTTTTCGGGAGGTGGCATGCCAGGGGGGGGTATGGGCGGCCCATCTATGAGGTATGTGCTCCTTCAGGTGCTGTGAGGAATGTGCGTACTTCACAAAGTATTTGAGGTGTCTATTTGTACACAAGCCCAGTCACGCCTTGAAGCGTTGCTGTTTTAAGCTTTGGGTAACTGAGGATACCAGAGACCGCCATACACATCTCGACCTCGCTTTCTTCTCATGGTGGCAAAGCTGATATTGCTTGCAGCATACTGAACAGAGGAGCTTGCACACTGGTCGGTCTAAATGTATAGCACACGCCTTGCCAACGTCATCACCACTGTGCCTCTTTCTCACATTATAGGCACGGCAGCCAGTCGGCACCACAGCCACAGGCGCCAGCGATTGAGCACCAGCTGGCGGTTTCACTGGAGGACCTGTACAGCGGTACAACAAAGAAGATGCGCATCACCAGGAAGACGCTTGATGGTGGCACAGCCTCAACAGACAAGGTTGGTACAGCGAGTTTTCATCAGACGCTTGCGTGCCCGGCCATGAGATAGTTTGCCAGCTTAGGTGCTGTTTGTGTGGTTACAGTCAGAGGACAAGAGAGGCAAATTTGCTTTGTTTCATCAAGGTGATAACAGTGTTGGTAGCGTTCACCACGGTGTCACATATACGTAGAGTTCAGAGTTCATCTCGTTCGAAGACCCAAGTTGAAGTATGATTTGAGGTGCGATTACTGCACATGACTGATGTGGGATTCTAGCTGCCCGTTGTGCTTGACATGACTCATTGAGCACTTCTCTTCATGGCGCTGCTTGAATCACAGCGCGCACACAGGCACCTGTGAGCTGCACTTGGAGGCGACTTTGAAAAGCCGTACCTGTCCTCTTTTGTTGGATTGTTTTCAAATTTATTCAGGTTGGGCAGGGGCAATACTGCTACACTTCAGTTGGCATCGCCATTGTCATTATCTCAGATTCGTCTGACACCAGACATCTACATGTCATGCGCACATGCATAAGATGCATTTAGCAGTGGCGATCACTGGAGCTCCAGATGATGACAGGAAACTAATGTGCAAACACATGTGTATATACGCACGTCATATGCGGCACGTGTCACATGTATGCATCGCGTGCATGCTAGCTCCGCAGCACAGTGAGGTACTTCAGCACTTTGAGCCTATGAACGCAGTGCATGTGGGCTGACCTCGCAATCTCTCATCTTTTGCAGGAGATCAAAATCAAGCCTGGCTGGAAGGATGGCACGCGCGTGACGTTTGAGCGCCAGGGCGATGAACAAGCAGGGGTCGTGCCAGCAGATGTAATGTTCATCATCAAGACCAAGCCGCACGACAGGTTCAAGCGCATTGACAATGACCTCATCTACGAGGCCAATGTCACACTTCAGCAGGCGTTGAGTGGCGTGGACACTGTGCTGGAGACCCTGGACGGGCGTCGCCTGAGGGTTTCGGAGCCGTTTTTACCGTCGTCTACATATGAAACGCGCATTACAGGAGAGGGCATGCCAAGCCACAAGAACTCAAGCATCAAGGGAGACCTAGTGGTCAAGTACATAATCAAGCTGCCGTTTAACGGGGCAGAGCGGCAACGTGTGGCACGGGCGTTGGCGAGCGCATGATGATAAACGGCACATAGTGAGACCCAGCGCATAGGGTTGGGGTAGCGTCGACTGCCAGATTTGGCGGAGTCACAGTTGACTGTTGCGCGGTCAGCAAGCTTGTCGTAAATCGAGGCCCCTTGCATTGTGTTTTGTACAAGCAGCTATGGCAGGCATTATTCCCACCAGGATTCACCCTGCACAGCGACACTAGCGATAATGGAACCGAAACGTGTGTGTACCCGGCCACCCCCGCCCCTGCCTGTTGTTGACATGTGTTCGCTCTATTATGTTGCTTGCATGCATTGAAATGGTGGCACGCCCATATGGCTGTGATCTACCGCCAAACCCACAATGTGGTGCAGAAAGTTGCCATGGCTATGCCGAGAGTCAGTGCGTTGCAACTCCACCTCATATTCTGTGCGTGCATGACTTCTGTTCTGAAGTTCGCTGAATGCGACCAGCAAGACCGACCTTCAAAGCCCAGTGCAGTTCTCCAGCATACACATGAGAGAAATCCCAAGGCATACACGGGCGAGAAATCGTAAGGCACAAGGCTCTTATGTGGTCAAGATGTGATTTGCATCCTGTGGAGAGAGAGAGGCGGGGGGAGGGGAGGGGAGGGGAAGTCGGGGAAGTCGTACTTCCCCTCCCTGATGTTGGGTGCGACCGCGGTTTTAGCCGAGGCCCCCATGGGCGCACGCTATTTTGCTCCCGTGTCCCACCCCCTTCCCCCCTCCCCCAAGTTATTTTCTTCATTTTTGGACCCAAAGTCAGCTCGTCGCGGCAACACGAAGCAGCAAGGAGGCAACCTTGTGCGTGCAGAGACAGCAATGGTTTGCGCTGCTGCCCTACCTCATTGACACATTACATGCGCTGCAGCTGCAGCATTACACGCGTTGCAGCTGCAGCATTACATGCGCTGCAGCACTGAAGTTGCCGCCCGGGTCAAAAAAGCAGTCTCGCCGCTCGTCTCAGGCTGCAGGCTGTACCATCGCAGCCGCTACTTCTACATGCATGCTATGGGGTGCCAACAGTGCACCACATCAGAGTGTATCGGTTATGAGCCTGGTGCGCTTCCTCTGCGCAATAACCGAAGGAAAATCACGCGTGCAGGCTAGCACGCCACACCGCACCAATGCATAGCGCAGAGGCAGACGGAGGCAGCCACAAGGTGACACACACACACGGTGGTGTTGCCGGAAAGGAAGCCGGCTAAGGAAGTGATATTACTATCAACAGCAAACCTGCGCGTGCCAGCTCAGGCTTGCTGAGTCACCTACATCAATGATCTGGAGCTGATCTCGAACAGCTCGCGAACAAAACTGCACTTCAACTACAACCTGGAGTGCAAACCTCAACTAGGGCATCCAACCCTTATTGTGCAACAGCGCCATATTGTAACAAAGCCGTTACATCCTGAGCCCAAATCTGCCAAGAAACTGCAGAATGCAGCCGTGGAAAAATGCCAGATTCCCACATAATGTTTGAATGTTTTAAGCTAGCGCTGCTTGCTCACGGCAATCCCACAGGCGCGTTCCAGCCCCTAGCTCCATCATAAACAATAAGTTGTGTACCAACACGCAGGTGGCTTTCTGGGTAATATTTGGGCAAAGGCAGGCCTTTATTTGGGTATTTGAATACATGTAGTCACTTTTTAAAGCAAACGGGGTAGGCCTATACAGGAGATCCACTAGGGTTTATATTTGGGGTTGAGATGGGGACGTCTCGCACGGCTTGGCTGATGCTCCACTGCTCTGACAACAACAAACACAATGACTTCTGTCTCTTTGTGTGCCGTTCTCCCCACCTTCATGGCAGCAAAAACCGTCACCCTGATGAAGGCAGATTGGTCAAGTATCCCGGTACCACAGCAGTAGTGTGGTGGCAACACAGCAAAGCGTACAAGCAGCATCTGCAACTGTCTGACGCCATCATGAACACCAAACCTCAACCTCCCTCAATGTCTTGATTGCCGGTGGCTATGCTTGATTTTCAAATGTGATTTTTGTACACACTGGCAGGTCTGTGCTCGTCCATGGACACAGATCTGAGGGTAAAGGCATGTTGGTGGGGAGATGAGCTGCATCAGTCTACACAGATACCAGTACTTCTTCGAGTCGGCAGTGAGCCCCGTTCACATTCATAGTCTGGCAATCACCAAGTACCGAGATAAGCGCGATTGCATCGACGGCACTGGACGCGCAGGTGTTCATTCTGAACAAGTACTGTGAATTTTTTTTGAAATGATGTAATCAATACAAATTGTTGTACAATTCAACCGTCAGCGCAACATTGCAATGGATTATATGCAATCTGGTTGGAGACACCAGCGTGCACAACATGTTTGAGAATTTGTGCTGCACAGCATGTAAAAGTATCAACACAGTGCTGATATGTGTGCCTTCCGCAACTTTCCTGCAAAAGGCTGAGCCCTGCCCCAATATCGTGGTCCTGTTTGCTTTTGTCAAAGAGGCTGCACCGGGCTAACAAAGGCAGGAAGGAGCACAACCCACAGCACAGCACAGCACTGAGACATCAGAACACAGAACCGCTCAATGCAACCATCACAGCATCATGCAAAGCACGTGCCTAAACCGTGATGTGTTCGCTGTTCTGCAACTGCTTCCGCCGGTCAGAGCCCGCGGCACTTGAATTGGAGGGAGACATTCAGGACTCACCGCCAGCCCGACCACCTATCCGACGTGCTGTCATGGCAACAATGTGAAGGCAAGCTGATGTGTTGCTGAGCAGCAGCATACAGATGCAGCACTGGCAGTGGAAGGACGAGCGAAACAAGGTGGGGTCTCATTTGGCCAGGCTATTGCGTGGGGCTAATACATGTGCGCAATGTGATGTCACAGCGCACCAACAGCACCACTGCATATGCAAGATATATATACAAGGAGAGGAGTGATCTTCAACTTCAGATCTGCATGCTGTTTGACTGCACAGGGCGGTCGGGGAAGTAATTCTCACCACCTGGCATCCCCCTTCGCCATTCATTTCCATGAAAATCCACAACCACGTAATCAATGTAGTAGAGGGTGAACGTGGCGAATAGACCGACACGCTCGGCAGGTGCCTTCACCTCTGCGAGGCGGATGAACACCTCTGCTTCTGAGCCATGTTTGTCCTTTGCGAAGGTGTGGTAGATCATCTTGAAGCACTTTTCCCCGTGTTCCATCTCCACGTTGTTCTCGCGGGCACATGCTGTCGCCACTTGATTCCAGTCTTCATCCTGTAATAATTGATTCAGAAGCATTTGCTTGGCAGGCATCTTCACGTGCGGCTTCGCGTGCTTCATGCTGGCTACCAGCTCTGTAAACAATGCATGAAGAGAGCATCAACGCGGAATGTTACCCTTTAATCATGTGCTCCACACTCTGCGCCCAAAGACATGCTGTTGAACCAGTACATTGAAATGGCTGGTGACACGACACTCTTATTCTTCTCAATTCTTCTCAACAAACTTTCCGAAACTCTCAGACGACATGATACACACAGACACAGACACACGCAGCTGTTGACCATTGGTCACGGCTCAATGCCGTGACACAAAGCAGAGCAATTGTTCGTGATTATGTAGCAGCAAACTGTGTCAAAAGATATTGTGCAAGCTATGAGGACAGCCACATAGTTCGGTGGCCACAGGGGATGGCTCCAAGCACTGGACTGAATCAAGGCGCAAGGGCGTTACTTGCCTGTGGCTGATACATACAAACATGGAAGCCGTGTCGTGCAATGCAGGGAGCTAGCAATGGGCGAGCTGAAGTGACCCCAAACTTATTCTTCATCAAGCTGACTGCAGACCTCACATTCATTGATGCTGACATGTAGAAGTTGGCTTTGAATTACCGTGTGCTGCTCCAGTAGCGTACGACACTACTTGCTTGCAATGTCACACAGCTTAAGGGCAATCATCGAATGTCAACTGTTGCTTGAACCTGACCATTGGTGATTGTATGTCAACTGACGTTTGAACCTTGACGGTCGCCGCCATTTGGTGCTCTGATGTGAATCATGACATGTGAAGTTGCATGCGATCCCTCCAGTGTAAGGACAAAAATGACATAGCACTACTCTTGAATAGGCCGCGCTGCTGTCCTGGTGCAATGCCTGGCGCGTGATCAGTGTGTGCCACATGCTGTTCACCATGCTCAACTAAGCATCCTCTGCCACTTGTAGTGTTGTGCTGAGATGCAAGATTGACATGTATTGAAGGGTCATCTGCCCTCCATCATGAAAGAAGGAGATGTGTATTATCTCACCTGACGCAGGCACACCATGTAATACCGAATGATTTTATGCCACTGCAATGCTAACATGCAAGTACAAGCTTTCGGGGCCCCTCACCGAGTGCACCTCGGATGTTCCGTGACTCCTGTTCCGCCAGCACCACGCCGGTCATTGCCTCCAGCTTTGCAGTCAGCCCCTGGAGCGCAAGTCAGTACAGCAGTAGATAAGTGGGGAATCATAGAAGATGAATTATACGCAGTGGAGGGTTTCTCGAACATGAAGCACCAAGTAGTTCAGAAACACTGCCCTGGGTGTGCTATACTCACATCCACTTGCTTCTGAGCAGCAACACGCTCGTGCACCCGGAGGTCGTTCAGCGCCTGCTTCTCCTTGTCTTTGAGGTCGTACAGCGCCTGCTTCTCCTTGTCTTTGAGGTCGTACAGCGCCTGCTTCTCCTTATCCTTGTCGGAGAGCAGACGGATGGTCAGATCATGCTTCTTCTGCTCCTTCTTCTCAAGCAACGCATACTTCTCCTGACGCTCCCGTTCGAAGAGCTGTCGCCAGATGCTTGCATCGTCAGAAGAGGTGGGCAGTGTGCCTGCACGCCTTACAGCAGACCTTTCAAAACGGCGATTGTGTGTCCCGCTGCGAATGAATTGGCCTGTCTGTGGGCTGCTCGTAGTCTGTATACCCTCAACAGCTCATAGCACAGTGCCATTGTCCAGACGCGCGCACACACACATTATGGTGTGAGCGAGGCAAGGGTTTCTTGAGAAAAAAGAGAATAAACATCAACTTGAACTTAACCAAACACCGCACACGCCTTGCCCACCTCAACTGTAAACCAGCAATTCTTTGTTGGCACACAGTGATGCGTACGCTTTTGCGGCGCGCACGTCACGACTAATTGCCAGAGCCGCGCTATCCACACCTGCAGCACACGCCCCTGTGCACGCAGGTGCAACGGGGTGGACGCCCGTGTAGCCATGACATTGCCCGGTGAGCCTGCTTGCTGAGCTCACTGGTAGAGCTCTCTATGTGCTTCTTTTGTAATGCGCGTTCTATCCTAGACGCCTCCCACCTTTGCTAGGCAGGGACTTCTCACCCTGCGGTACATGCAAATGCTCATCGTCTTTTGGCGATATGACCACCGCTACCCAGCCACCCCCAGTGCTTCCACCACGCTTGCCCAAACACGCCTTGCGCTGACTGCCACAACGGTTCCAGATTCTGCGCCGGGGCCCCCAGCTCGCCGGTGTCAGCCCTGTCCGGCTCCTATTGGCCGCCTGTATGGCTACCTCGGCCGTAAGCACTTACAGTGCCCTCGTGCCGCATCTGCGCCAGACTTCCCTGGCCAGCCTGTGCACTGACAGTGACTGCACGGCACTTGCGCATTGGCAGGTTGCCAATGGGCCGTGATGCAATCAGGTACTCGTTGAACACAAGCTTCTCTGCACACTCAAGATCTCTGAGACTTCTGCTCGCCAGCTCCCAACAGTGGCAATATGTGATACAAGTTCTCTGTTGCTTCCACTGATGTTTGCCCTGCAAGTTGGCTGCACTTTGATGTCACTAGCAGTTCAGCAGCTCTAATGCTCAGGGCATAGACTCCAGGCTGCTTTGCTGTATCATGGCTCAGCTCCACTTGCCGGCGACAACATCGGTGCTAGACTTTGAAAGCTCTAGGGCCGCTGGAACCTCTGTCAACCTGATCTCACCGCGGCTCAGGGACTTTAAGTTCCTAGTAAAGTGCAACTGAGTACATTAAGGCCGAACACGGTGAATACTCATGTAGGCGCAGCTTGAACCTCTCTAAGCCTGACCTCGCCTATAGAAGGTTCAAGCTTCCCCTACGCGAGCACTTACCATGTTCAGTCTTACTATATGATGTTAACGTTTTGTGGGAAGTTGAAGTTCCTGAGGCCAGGCCTGTCGAAAAAACTATTTCGCAGAGGCTGACCCTAAATGGGGTTGGTACGACGCGCGCTAGATTATCGTAAAGTGCAATTAACTATGGCGTGCCGGATCCCGACAAGTTCTGTTCGCGCCTTGACTTTCATCACCAGCGCGATCGTCATAGTGGAGTGCGACGAGAATGAGCACGAAGACTATATATATGTACTGAGGTGCGAGCTCAGCAGGATGGAGCAGGCGCATGAGTGCGTGCTGAGAGGTCAGTATGCTGACATCAAGGCTGCCAAGGGAGAGGGGACAGCGCTCACAATGCCGCTCAGGCCTGTGGTGTTTGTGAGGTACAACCCTGACTCTAGAGAGGTTGATGGCGTGCGCGAGCGTCGGACCCGTGCTGCAAAGGGGGCAGACTTGATGAGCGTGTTGAGCGACATTGAAAGATGTGCATTGGCACTGCCACACCCCCTTAATCTGGTGTATGTAAACTACATCACGTATGACAAAACGCCCGTGGTAAGCTATGACCCAGACTTTGCGCCTCAGTTACGCGAGTGCATTGTGCAAGCCAAGTGAATTTGTAATGAAATAAGCGTGTGATGTCGCAACGCATGCGTGTGCAAACCTTCAATGCGCTCATCAATGTGGTATGTTCACGCATTGCTGCCATTTGACTATTGCATTGGCATCCATTGAGGATCGAAGTTGAAGGAGTGCATGCAGAGCTACGTAACCTGGGTTTCAAATTGTAGAGCATCAATCTTTGTGAATTACCTTGGCCAATAAGGTTTATGGTTGGGCACCACACGAACTTCAAATGTCTGAGATTTGCAATGCGAGTTTTGATGCGCATGCTCAAAGCACAGCATGTGTGTGATGAAGCTTCACGAGGGGCGTTGATTCCTTCATCTGCAAAAGTAATCAAGCACAACGGGGCAACGTGAGGCCTCACCAGCAGCGTTCTTGGCCTTCTTGACCCCAGCACTGCCGCTCTCGCAGAATGCGTGTGTCAATAAAGCTTAGCGAGGGGCGTTGATTCGTTTATCGGCAATCAAGCACAACAAGAGGGCGACGTGATGCACCACCAGCAGCGTTCTTAGCCTCCTTAACGCCTGCACCATGCCGCTCTCGCACAAACTTGCTGCGCTTTTGAATTAAGAGAGCAGCAGTAAGTCATATCACTAGCGCTAAGCGTCTGCAGATCAGTCCTCACTCACCTGCTCGGCTAGCAACTTCTGGCTTCCCGGCATGCCCTGCACTCTTGTCGTTGTGAATGTAGCATGGCCCGTTTCGCTGTGGCTGATTGTTTGATTGTTTGCTCGAACACTCCTCGCTTAGTCGATGGTCAGTCGTCAAGCAGCACATACCTATTTGCTGCATCATTGCTGATCAATTAAGTACTTGTGATATTCTCCTACCACCCTGTAATGAGGCTAGCATGCTGTACTTTTTATTAATTCTCGCTCAGGGCGCGAAAAAGCCCAGATGAATGGCATCTAACTTGAAGCTTGCTGTACAGAATCTACATGTCGTGTGACAGTCTGAAAGTGTCTCAACGACAACCACTCAAACGCCGCCGCCGCCAAATGGCATCTCGGGATCCTCCCCATGCTGTACATACTGGAGAAGCTACACATACAACCATAAGTCTGACTTTCCAACGCTGCAATTACACATTTGTGAGTCATTATAACCCTGAAACAGTTGCTACAGTGGTTGCAACAACTTGTGACGCCGAAACACCCTTTAGATTAGTTGGGTACCTCACCCCTTCACCCGCTCCTTTGCTCCTTCTCCCCTACATCCTTACATATCTATTGCAGTCAAAATTCTTGCTCCACGTTAGCAGCAGCTGTGTGTGCTACGGCACTCGGGGCAGGGCCACCGAGGCAGCTCGGTGGCCCTGCTTGGCTGGTGCAGCAGCAGCAGCAGCAGCGGCGGCGGCGGCGGCGGCGGCAGCGTACCGCAGCATGAGCTGGTTGTGGGCTGGGATTGAGGAGCTGTTCAGGTACACACAATCAGAGTAAAAACCCGTACAATGGTAATGCCCTCGTTACAATACGGCAGAGCAGCATGTGCGCATGCATGTGTTAATTAAGCTTAGCGAGGGGCGTTGATTCCAGGGGTTATCACGACTCCACCCCCGGAGTCGGCCGACGACTCCGCTCCGACTCCGCTCTGGCCGGAGCGGAGTCGGAGTCGTTTGGCATATCTCATTGCTCCGTGGAGTCGGAGTCGGAGTCGTTCGCCCAGGAAGTTGCTCCGGCCGGAGTCGGAGCGGAGTCAAACAGTCGCCCCGAACTCCTGGCTGAGCATGCTCAAACACGCATATTTGGTGCAATGCGGTACAACGCAGTGCTGGGTTGTGGCTGCAAGTGGCTCAGAGACATGAATACACAGTTTGAGGTGGTGCTGGTTGCAGCAAGGCAGGGTCGGAATCGGACCGGAGTCGTCGCCCGACTCCGCTCCGACTCCGCTCCGGCTCCACAGGCACCAGCAATTGAGCACCAGCTGGCGGTTTCACTGGAGGACCTGTACAGCGGTACAACAAAGAAGATGCGCATCACCAGGAAGACGCTTGATGGTGGCACAGCCTCAACAGACAAGGTTGGTACAGCGAATTTTCATCAGACACTTGCATGCTCGGTCATGAGATAGTTTGCCAGCTTAGGTGCTGTGTGTGTAGTTACAGTCAACAGGACCAGAGAGGCAGATTTGCTTTGTTTCATGAAGGTGACAACAGTGTTGGTAGGGTTCACCACGGTGTCACAACTAATAGAGTTCAGAGTCCATCTCGCTCTTGAAGACCCAAGTTGAAGTATGATTTGGGGTGTGATTTAATGCAAATGACTGATATGGGAGTCTAGCTGCCCATTGTGCTCGACATGACTCATTGAGCACTTCTCTTCATGGTGCTACTTGAATAACAGCGCGCACACAGGCACCTGTGAGCTGCACTTGTACCCTTGTGGGAGGTGACTTTGAGAGATTAGTACGTATGGACTTGTATTTATAAAGGCCCAAGGGAGGCCGGGTTGCCTATGCAATCGAAAAGCTTGCGTCAACGCAGCAGCCTAGTCTGCGCTGTGCCCTAGCAGCTTGGATACTGGCGCCGCAACACAGCCCAGCATTCGCGCTCCACGTGTGTACGCCATGACGCGCTCCGCCAACTCCCGCGCCAGCGATATGCTCAGCTCAATGAGGATCTGACGCTTAGCTAACCCGGCCTTGCGTAACACATCTGCCTTCCCCCCCCCTGAGCACAGTGCTGAGTGCATTGCCAACTCCTTAACAAAAAGGCTTGTCTGCTTGCCCAGCCGTCCGTACGACTCCTGCACGAATGGCACAAAAGCCCAAGATGACGTCAAGGTGCCGGTGTGGTGCTTGACCTTCGCGTCCTCCCCCACCCCAGCAGCATAGCCGTCCGTGTTCGAGGCATTTGTTTTGCCTGTCAGGTACGAGCTCGCTGTGGGCGCGCGCACACTTGTGTCTAGCACTATTCCCTTGTTACGGTATGCACTGCTAAAGTGCAGACACCCTGGGTCAATGACTGTGTCCGCCCGATACCCCGGTACCTTGAAGACGCTAGCGTCCTCATTGCGGACAATAGAGACATGGTGCTGTCTCAAGATGCGCTGCATGCACCGCTTTTGGGCAGTGTGTGTCGCGTTGTGCCCCCGTATGTGCTGGCTGGGGCAGCTGATCGCATGCGTGGAGGTGGGGCTCACATCACTGCACCGCCATGGGCACACCTCGCCCTGTATGCCCCACCCGTCTATGAAGATCGCAATCAAAATCATCGTGGCTGCTGCCGTACTGGACATGGGCGCCGCACCCGGGCGGTCATTGGCAGTGGGTGGCACGCTCATCCATGCCATTGCCCCGGACGCACGCTGGCTGCGCAGCTGCGCCAGGACCCGTGCGCTAGCCTGTTGGCGGCGGCGGCTGGTGTCGCGCGAGTCACCAATAGGTGCAGCCTGCGTCGGCTTGCCCACGGCACCAGCCGAGGCAGCCTCTAGGTCCTCCACCAGGCAATCCTCGTATTGACGTCGAAGAACATTTGAAAGGCCGGCTTGTAGTCCGTGCGTGAAGTGACCGCGCCGGCGGCGGGGCACTACCTTCCTGCAGATCTCGTCAGCATAGGCCTCCCAGTCGTCGTCGTCGTCCTCCTGCCCGCCGCTGCAGCTGCTTTCTTCCGCGCTAGTTTGTGTTTTAGCGGGCGTGGAAGGGGCAGCCGCGGCAGCGGCTTGAGGGCCAGGTACGGTCGCCGCCGCAGCGGCCGCCTCGGCGCCAGGCACAATGCCGTGGGTGTGTGGGGCTGGCTCAGTGGTCACTGTCTCCGTGACGGCAGTTGCGGCGTAGATCGCTTGCACCGCAGTGGGGAGCGTCGACGCTGCGGCCGTCGTATCTGCTGCCCACCGTAGCAACGATGCTGGGAGCTGCTCGGCCACAGCTGTGCGTGATTTTTCGCCGCCATCAGCTGTCAGCGCTCGCGTAGAGCGTCGCACGGCCTCGATGATTGGCGGCAGTCCCTGGTCCTCGCGTATTGCGCATGAGTGCTGCGCGAACCAGGTGACTGCGCCGTGTTCGTCAGTGCCGAGCCTCAGGGCCCCTGCTGCCACAGTGGCATGAATTATTGCCGGCCTCAGTGTTGTGCATGCCTGGGCCGTGTATGCGGCTGGTGCCAGTAGCCCCAAAAGCGGCATGCCCAGACCGCCTCGTCGCTCCGGCAACCGTGACGCCCGCAGTGGCACTGCGATGTCCGTGAGTTCTGGCGGGCCCAAGCGCGGCAATACCAGCACGCTGCCACTGCTGGCTTCCTCATTGTCACCAGCAGTGCAGGCGGCCAGCAGGTGTGACTTCATGGCTGCCGCGGTAGAGCAGCCGTGCAGATGCAGCATGGGTTCGAGCGTCCATGCACAGAACCCGTCAAACGCGTGCAACCATGTCTCACTCAAAGCCGTGTCAACGACCCGAGCTAAGAAGCCCATGCGCTTCGTCAGTGACCTGCGTAGAATGAACTGTGCTGCCTGTAGGTGATGCCGCGCCATTCCAGCTAGCTGCCACGACAATCGCCATGTCCCTGCGTCGACAAGATGCTTGCTCATGGCAGCGTGCACATAGGCTGGGTGCCCTACCGGTACCCCGACCGACGTAAAGCCCTGACTGGATTCTGGCATGGTGGTGTCCACAAACGGTATGTCAAGAGCGCGCAGGCGTGCTCTGGCCGCTTCATCAAACACTGTGCCGCGCATAGCGATGGCCAGCGACTTGTCTGGTCGAACGCGTAGGCCCCCTGCCGCCAGCCGGCGGATCACCTCTGCCACCCCAGCGGCCGCTGCATCGTCGAAGTAGGCAGCTTGCAGCACGTTGAGGTCATCCAGGAAAGCGCAGTGCGGGGCTGGCGGTTCCGCTGTGCTGTGGCCGTAGGCCGGCATACTGCCGGGCGTCGCATTCACTCCATCAGGGTAGAAGAGTAGGAAGGCCGCTGCCACTGCAAAGTACAGCGGCCCTAGAGGGTCCCCTTGCTGGCACCCTAGGTGGGAGCAGATAATGCGAGCTTCACCGTTCACCTCCACCCGCATCTCTGGGGCAGTGTCACCACAGTATACGGACTCAAAGTGCGGGAGCAGCTCCGGACAGAAGGGCATAAGCCCCCGCACAATGGCGGCGCGATCCACACTGTTAAATGCGTTCTCACAGTCCAGTTGGATAGTGGTGCCATACAGCTCGTGCCACACGCGCGCGCGCGCTGCCACATGCTCGACGCCAGACCGGTATCCTACGCCAAACTGCGACATGGAGGCCAGCAGCCCCGATATCTTGCCCTTGACACTCCGTGCCGCTGTGGACCCGAGGAGTCTGCGCCAGACACTGGAGCAGGCGATCGGACGCCGCTTCTGTCCTATGCCTGAGAGGGCCGCGGCGCGGAGAAGCCGTTGCGATTGCTCCGGCAGCAGTTCGGGCTCAACAAGCAGCGTCGTGAACACCTTGGCCAGGTGATGGGCGAATGCCGGTTCCATCACATCTGATTCTGAATCACCAGCTAGTCCTGGCGAGGCACTGCTCACGGGGCGGGTGGCTGCTTTCACCGGTGCACCAGGCCCAGCGGCCATCAAGAGGTGTTCATAGCGTAGGCCGTCCAGCCCTCCTGCCTTCCCCGCCCCTGCTGCGGACAAGGTCGACAGTATGTCTGCCGCCTCCACCTCGAGGCGCCGTCCGGCTGCGCTGGCAGCATCCTCAGGCCTATCGCTGTGATCATGTGCCTGACCCGATTCGAAGACAGGACTGCCGCTGCCAGCTGGCCCGGTGGTCGTTGCCACCCCTGCGCTGTGTAAGCAGTGCCGCCGGGCGTCGCGTACCAGGCCGCGCACTTGCTCCATTGGCGTATCGACTACCCCCGGCCGGGTGCCAGTTTCAGGGTGCTTTGCTGCCAGCACCTGTGCCGTGACCTCGTCTGCTGGGGCGCATGCTTCACGCGCCTCTAGTCGTGCGGCAGCCAAGCCTACCCCCCGTCGCTTGCCTGAGAGGGCAGCGCATGCTGTTTGCTGCCTGGAGTCAGCCTCCGTCCAGTCGGCATCGAAGTTCGTTTGTGCCGACGCCATAGCTGCGTTGTTTGGTTTGGGGGCCCGCAGCGCCGCTGCTGCTGACAGCGTCTTTCTCAGTAGCTCCGCGAAGTCGCCAGACAGCAACGCTGCCAGCCGGGCCGCAGGCGGCATACCGGTTCCCTCCGGTTGCCTACCAAAGGCCATCGCTGCTAGCAGGTGCAGCAGCCTGTAGCCGCGCTGCACTAGAGTCTGAGAAACCTGATGAGCAAACGCCCCGGCACCATGGTGGAGGCGCACCCGTGCCGCCTCACGTGCACTGTCTGTGGCGTCCGCCAGTAGTCGTGTGGCGTGCTCCACTAGCCGTGCCCACTGGGTGCACTGCAGCTGAGTGCGGAAGGGGTTGGCAGTCGTGGTGAACCGCAGCAGCAGTAGATCCGCCTCATTGGTCTGGTCAAGTGCGTGGACGACCGAGGGCGTCGAGAGGTCCCAAGCTAGGGATGCTCGTGCCTGGGGCTTTGAGGGCCTGCCACTGGTGGTGGTGGTCGGGGGGGGCGGTGACGCGGCATCGTCCGGCGGGTCCACGTCCATGTCCGCCCATCCCACGGCCGTCCCGTGGGGGGGGCTGCTGTCCTGCAGCCTCAGGCTGTCAGACTGAGTGCGGCTGCCGGCGCTGCTAGGCGGTGCCGCAGCAGCTGCCGTTCGGCGCCGGCGTTGCGCGCCGGTTGCCGTGGCCGCCGGGCGTTTCTTGCTAGACTTTGAGTTGGCAGCGCCACTAGCCGGCACCGCCGGTAGTTTTGGAGGTGTCGCTGCGGCAGCCCCCGCCGCCGCGGCCGCGCCGTCGCTACCCGCACCCCCGCCCTCGGACTGGCCCGGGGGTACTGCCGGGCGTGCGCGCGTGGGGGCGCTTCCATTCCGTCGACACGTGTGGCATGGCGAGGTCAGCGCGCATTGCCTCTGCCCCGCGCTGGCTGACATATGGACCAGGCCGCAGGCACCTGTGCATGCACTCAGCTTCCTTACCGCCCGTAGGAAGTCTTCTGCCGTGCAACCATACATGGTGCTCATCTCCTGCACATGCTTGGCATGGTGTGCCCCAGTGCTGCAGGTACTGCTGCCTGAAGGGGCACGGTCACCGGATGGGTCGTGATCAACCTGCTGCCGGATGCCCTTGGCGTATGCTGCCGCCGGATTTTGCTGACAGTGTGATGTGCTCGCCTCAGGGTTCAGCATCGACCTCGTGCAGCTACCACCGTTGAAGTGGGCCACTACCGGTGCCATGCGGCTCGCAGCTGACAGTTTGCCTCGCTGTTTGCTGTCCTCTTTCTGACCAAGCTGCCAAAATGCCAGTGTGCATAGTGGACACCTCAGTGGCTCAGGCTGCTGTGGCAACTGCAGCGCAGTACGGGGCTGTGTCCGACTCGGAGCCGTTATAGATTAGTACCTGTCCTCTTTTGTTGGATTGTTTTCAAAGTTATTCAGGTTGGGCAGGGGCAATACTGCTACACTTCAGTTGGCATCGCCACTGCGCCACTGTCATTGTCTCAGATTCGTCTGACGCCAGACATCTACATATCATGCACACATGCATTAGATGCATGGGCAGTGGCGATCACTGGAGCTCCAGATGATGACAGGCAGCTGATTTTTAATTACATGTGTATATACGCACGTCATATGCGGCACGTATCACATGTCACAGTGAGGTACTTCGGCACTTCGAGTTCATGAACACAGTGCATGTCGGCTGACCTCGCAATCTCTAATCTTTTGCAGGAGATCAAAATCAAGCCCGGCTGGAAGGACGGCACGCGCGTCACGTTTGAGCGTCAGGGCGATGAACAAGCAGGGGTCGTGCCAGCGGATGTGGTGTTCATCATCAAGACCAAACCGCACGACAGGTTCAAGCGCGTTGACAATGACCTCATCTACGAGGCCAATGTCACGCTTCAGCAGGCGTTGAGCGGTGTGGACACTGTGCTGGAGACACTGGACGGGCGTCGCCTGAGGGTTTCGGAGCCGTTTTTACCGTCGTCTACATACGAAACACGCATTACTGGAGAGGGCATGCCAAGCCACAAGAACGCAAGCATCAAGGGAGACCTAGTGGTCAAGTACATAATCAAGCTGCCGTTTAACGGGGCAGAGCGGCAACGTGTGGCACGGGCGTTGGCGAGCGCATGATGATAAACGGCACATAGTGAGACCCAGCGCATAGGGTTGGGGTAGCGTCGACTGCCAGATTTGGCGGAGACAGTTGACTGTGACGCGGTCAGCAAGCTTGTCGTAAATCGAGGCCCCTTGCATTGTGTTTTGTACAAGCAGCTATGGCAGGCATGATTCCCACCACGATTCACCCTGCACAGCAACACTAGCGATAATGGAACCGAAACGTGTGTGTGCCCGCCCACCCCCCCGTGCCTGTTGTTGACATGTGTTCGCTCCATTGTGTTGCTTGCATGCATTGACCGACACCACAACAGCGATTTTGCACTTGTTGATAAAAAATGGCGGCATGCCCATGCTGTGATCTACCGCCAAACCCACAATGCGGTGCAGAAAATTGCCATGGCTATGCCGAGAGTCAATGCGTTGCGTGCATGACTGCTATTCTGAAGTTTGCTGAATGTGACCAGCCAAGATCTACCTTTCACCGAGTGCAGTTCTCCATGCAGCATACATGGGCGAGAAATCACAAGGCAAAAGTGTGATCATGTGGTCAATTAGAGAGGGGGGAAGAAGGGGGAGGCATACTCCCCTCCCTGATGCTTTCTGCCCCTCGTTTGCCCTCCACGCCTTGGGTCTCCGTGCTTAGGTACCGCTGGCCATACAACTTCCAGCGTGCCAATGATCATCGGGTGCAGAAGGAATGAGTGCTGGTAGCACGAAGCTTTTACTGACTAAACACACAGCGTCACACCTTCCCAAGTCTTGCAGTACTGCCCTGGCAAGAAGAAGCAGCAGCACCAGCTCTCTACACTCCGCACAAAAACGTTGAAGCCCAGTAAGGCACCTGCAATGTTAACTTGTTGAAGTTGATATTGATTCTGATGTGCATCATACTTTAAAAGGGATGTTCGAGTTTTAACTTCAAGTTAACTTCAATTTTATCACTCCTGAACGTGCAACATCACGGCTCAACTTACCTCAACTTCAACAAACAGAATTTTGTTGGCAGCGTCTGAGTTGGGCAACAACCTGTTGGTCAATTTGAACAGTTTGCGCGCCTTGACTGACTTCACTACATATATGTACTGTAAGTGGCGCGCTTGCGTCTGGGCTTTCAGGTTCCCTTTGAGCGGACCGGCGCCTTGTTGCTGCTGCTGCTGCTGTCACTGTAAGCGATGCTGCACCTGCTGCTGCCGCTCGTCCGTACATGATGGGGTATATGCCAGTGGAGGTGGTACGTATGGACTTGTATTTATAAAGGCCCAAGGGAGGCCGGGTTGCCTATGCAATCAAAAAGCTTGCGTCAGCGCAGCAGCCTAGGCTGCGCTGTGCCCTAGGAGCTTGGATACCGGCGCTGCAACACAGCCCAGCATTCGCGCTCCGCGTGTGTACGCCATGACGCGCCCCGCCAACTCCCGCGCCAGCGATATGCTCAGCTCAATGAGGATCTGACGCTTAGCTAACCCGGCCTTGCGCAACACATCTGCCTTCCCCCCCCCCCTGAGCACAGTGCTGAGTGCATTGCCAACTCCTTAACAAAAAGGCTTGTCTGCTTGCCCAGCCGTCCGTATGACTCCTGCACGAATGGCACAAAAGCCCAAGATGACGTCAAGGTGCCGGTGTGGTGCTTGACCTTCGCGTCCTCCCCCACCCCAGCAGCATAGCCGTCCGTGTTCGAGGCATTTGTTTTGCCTGTCAGGTACGAGCTCGCTGTGGGCGCGCGCACACTTGTGTCTAGCACTATTACCTTGTTACGGTATGCACTGCTAAAGTGCAGACACCCTGGGTCAATGACTGTGTCCGCCCGATACCTTGGTACCTTGAAGACACTAGCGTTCTCATTGCGGACAAGAAAGACATGGTGCTGTCTCAAGATGCGCTGCAGGCACCGCTTTTGGGCAGTGTGTGTCGCGTTACATGCCCGCACACATGCCACTGGGCATGGCATTGATGCGCATCGCTCCCCCACTGGCTGAGCATCATGACGTGGTAGCACAAACACACCAGCATGCCTTGGACATGCACAAATGTACGCTTCGCTGCAGATGATACGGTAGCATAACAGCATAATAGGCAGGCATCAGCACACAGCACCATGTGACACCACCGTGACCGCACTTGCCCACAAGGACTTCATGGTGATGCAGCATATGCGCTGCATGGCATATGTAACTGATAAACACACAAAACGGAGCAAGCACAGAGCTAGTCTGGATTCCTTAAAACACTAGTAGCTGAATGAGTTTACTCATGTACCCCCAAAAGTCTTCAAGTTCAACTTCAAGCAACGGCTTTTTTTTGTTGCAGCGTTCTCTGCCTTCCAGCGAGCTACTGGACGACTTGCTGTGGTTGTGGCAGGCGTATCAGTGTGCCCATCATGGGTGTTTTTTGCAATGTAACAGCCTGCCGCACATAGATCAGTGCTCGCCCCGGAGTCGCTCACGTGAATCACTACGAAGGGGTCTCACAGATGTGTGTTAGAGGCAGCTGGACGAGCTGCATGCGGAACACGTACATGGCGGTGAATACAGCCTGCAGATGTACGCCGTGGAATACGAATATATTATATACGACGCTGTAATCAAGTGATTGCGCAAATTAAATTTGCTTAGATTATCCGCTAACGCCTAACGCGGTTTTGACAACAAGATTCGTGTTGTGAGGTGGCCTGCGCAAACACAAATCGGGTTAGTTTTAGCGTAAACGCCGGTAGCAGGCATGGTAGCGGGCTCTAGCCGCCCTGGCATGACTAGTAGGTGCAGGAGAAACATTCGCCATGTGTTCTTACGCGATAGGCCAGGCGCGCGCAGTGCACAAGAGCTCCGCTGCGACCAGCGCCTGGACATGGCCACGAGGCCTGTGGCTCATGGACACTTTGCCGCCACAGCTGTCCAACGCGCTCAGCAGCAACTGGCTCGCCTTGAGCACACAGGCGCCAGCAGTCATGAGAACTGTTCCACCTGTCTGCGTCTGCGTCACGTGTGCCTAGGCTGTGCCAGACGCAAGCTTGGGTGTGGTCGTGGCTGCTGACTTCGACGAGCACCCACTTGCCGACCAAGTGCTAGCTCTAAACGACACCTTGGGCAGTCGCTGTGGGTGCGCTGGACAGCCAAGAGTATCACTCAAGTGATCTGCTCCCTCGCCGCTGCCGCACGTGTGCCTATGGCGCGCCATCTGCCTAACCGTGCCATGCAACTAAGCGAAATATGTTTTCCGGTTAAATCGCTCAAAACGCCAGAATAAGCCAAGTGATTAACGGGAGAGGCAGTATTTCAGCGGCGTGGGGCAAGAAGACGATGGGACAGATGATGGGACACAAAATTGGAGCAAAATTTGGGTTGCAGTTGAGGCAGTTGTTGCAGTTCACACACACGCCCCAGAGGCCATGCTTTGCAGCGACGACATAGATGGAGGCATAACCGATGAGCAACTGCTGCAGCTTGCTGACGTATCGCATGGCTCCACTGTCGGCGCTAGTCAGGGCAGTTGCAGCGCTGTAATCGCCACATCGGTAGGTCACGCTGCTGATGAGGATGATGTGGGCGCCCCGGCTGGCGCAGGTGCGGCGCGGCTTCTGGGGCAGCAGAGCAACCTTGCAATGCAACAATTTCGCGGCAGCCACCTTCTGCACAGCAACTTATGTTGGACGCTGCCAGACGGCAGCAGGAGCTGCAGCGTCGCATCAAGCTGACGGAAGCGCAGTTACAGGAAGCCAAGGAGGAAAACAAATGATTGATCACTTTTGTTGTATTGGTGATGTGCATTGTGCAGTGTGCATTGAACATGCGCATTGCAGATTTTGTGCGTAATGCTTCTGAAGCATACAGCCATGGACTCTCACCATAATGATTGTGGACACAAGTGGCACCATAAACATGGCAGATTGGTGCTGCTTTTGCACGATTCTGCAGCTGTGCCCTTGCAGCGGCTGCCACATGTGCTGTGCCCCATGTCTTTATTACTCTGCACACCAGACGCTGACGAATCTTAGGTCTGAAGCCGCGCTGCGCACGGCGAGTACGCCCGCGGCGGCGGCAGCGAATTTTAGCCGAAATCTCCTCTTTTTCCCTCTTTTCTTCCCCCCTTTTTTCCTTTTTTTCCCTCAAACCCACACAGCTAAAAATTTGCCGATTAACGCGAGTTTGACTAACGCGAACCGTTCAGCTTGAAATAGCCGAAGTTCTAAGCCAAATTTCGAATTGCGCAATCTCCCTAATATTCACGTACGGACTTTTGCATCTCTACAACAAGAACCGTCAGCCTGGTGAAGGCGGATTGGTCAATTATCCCATTAGTACTACCGTCATGTGCCTAATCAGGCCGACCGGACCAATATCAAGAATCGTCAAATGAAGCACTCGGCCACTGCTTTAGGATCACACGAAAAAGGCACCAGGCCTATTTAGGACAGAGCATCAGCAGCACCCCAAATGAGCATACAATGACCATCCATCCGTGAGCGCGATGTGTCTTCACTGCAACAGTTTCGGCACAAAAGTCAACTTCCAGGTGAAGTTGGTTTGCGAAACAAGAAACGGGTGTGTCGTAAATGGGGAAGGCCATCAGTGTGCGGCTGCAAATAGTCTGTGCACCAGTATCAGGACACTCTTGAGCATGGCAGTCGCCATCTGCTTGCCTGCTATGGCGTTCCGGTTCATTTACTTGACCACAATCGGGCCAGGCAACAATAAGGTCGACAAGCAAATTGGGCCACCAGGCCAAATTGGGAATGCCCCCAAAATACGCAGGCACAATAAGGATCGCAGCCCGGAACACTCCAAATGTTGGTCCGGTCGGCCTAAATAGGCACATGACGGTACAGCAGTAGTGTGGTGGCAACACAGCAAAGCGTACGAGCAGCACCTGCAACTGTCTTACGCCATGCACACCAGACTGGACCTTGCTCCATGTCTTGCCAAGTGATTGCCTGTGGCGCGTGATATCTTCGTGCAGTTGGTGGGATCGTGCCTGGGCGAATGTCCCGCATGACTTGCGGCAGCTTTCAGAGGCCATGAACAATAATCATCACGATCTCAATAGTGATTAACGTCTGACAAGTGGGTGACGGGTATGTTTCGGCACCTGAATTTCCAACTTAAAGTTGGTTTCACTCAAACGACTGCACCATTGGAACTTCAAGGCTGTAAGTGCCATGAACAGTATGCAACAGATGTATGTGGTGCATGCAGTGCCATTTGCGGCATCGATGGCATCAGTCCCATGCGCATGCCGCACGTGTGGCACGGTGCACTGACTCAGCGACGCGCGAGGCCAAAATTCACATCTGTAGGACACTGACACTCCAAGGTGGGTGCGGTGCACCCCATCTGGTGCCGTAGCCAGCAATGCACTGCCAGTGTGCGCTGATGCCTGACGCACAAGCACGCCTCTATCACGCAGATGAGCCAGTGGCCGGAGTCGAGCATACGCATCATCGATCCCGGCGGCGAGGCGGGCAGCACGTGCACGTGCCCGCTGTGTGGCCACATCGCCACGAGCATCGAGCGCGGGGCCTCGCGCACGTGCAACGGCTGCCTCAGGCACCTGCCACGTGATGCTAGCAGCGCGCGGCTGTTGGTCATGAAGGCGCTGTGGCTGTTTTCCCAGGGGCGGCTGGGCCAGTGACCTGCTGCAGCCCTCAAAAACCCATCCCCCCCAGGTGAGTCACATGCTGTGCTGGGAGGTGTCTCGCGGATGGCGGTCTGCTCATGACTTGCATGCCGCAGCGCTAGGCCTCCATCGGCACATACTGCTGTGCTCGGGGGCACAGCTGCTTTCGATGCCCGATTAAATGATTGATCCACTCTCCAATGCATATACCTCATAGAAGTACTTCTATGTGGATACGATTGGCGACTGCACTGTACCTATGGTAGTAAAGCTGCGACCGGGCTGTCCTCAAGTTTCTGATGACATTTGACATCTGATTGTGATCAAACACATGGTGTGCGTGCAATGCCTGACAGTGTGCGACTCACGGTCTGATGTCCCCCCCCCCCCCCCTTGAAATTTGCTCTGGTTGTTGATGTCGGCCTGCTGCAGTCAGAGGAGACAGGGGAGCCTCGAGGTCATGATGAATGGCTGCATCTAGCATCCAAGGGCAACGCCCAAGGCGGATATCAGACTTTCTGAGACACCTCGCGAGGCGCGCATCCATGACCAGGGGCCTGTGGGGTCTTCACACGCTGTAGCGTTGCTGTAGTGTGTGTTCTACCCAACGTGCTGTTCATCAAGCTGATGTGTTGCAGAGCAGCAGCATACAGATGCAGCACCGGCAGTGGAAGGACGAGCGGAACAAGGTGGGGTCTCATTTGGCCGGGCTATTGCGCGGGGCTGGTACATGTGCGCAATGTGATGTCACAGCGCACTAACAGCACCACTGCATACGCAAGATATATATACAAGGAGAGGAGTGATCTTCAACTTCAGGTCTGCATGCTGGTTGACAGCGCAGGGCGGTCCGGGAAGTAATTCTCACCACCTGGCATCCCCCTTAGCCATACTTTTCCATCACAATCCACAGCCACATAACCAATGTGGTAACGGGTGAATGTTGCAAATAAACAGACTCGCTCGCCAGGTGCCTTCACCTCTGCAAGGCGGATGCACACAACTGCTTCGGACCTGTGCTTACCCTTTGAGAATGTGTGGTAGATGGATTCCAAGCAGCTTTCCACTACCTCCATTTCCACATTGTTTGCGCGGGCACATGCTGCCGCGACTTGCATCCAGGCCGCATCTTGTGACAACTGAGTCAGGAGCTTTTGTTTTCCAGGCATCTGCACGTACGGCTTCCCGTGCTTCATGCTGGCTACCAGCTCTGTGTACAATGCATGCAGAGAGCATCAACGCAGAATGTTTCCCTTTAATCATGTGCTCCACACTCTGCGACCAGGGACATGCTGGTAGAAACAGTTGATGTTGAAATGGCTGGTGACACGATGCTCATATTCTTCTCATCAAACTTTCTGAAGCTCAGACGACATGATACACACACATACACACAGACACACGCAGCTGTTGACCATTGGTCACGGCTCAACACCGTGATACCGAGCAGCAATTGTTTGCGCTTGACGCCAAATTGGTGTACTTTAGTAATGCAAAAGCTGTGTGCCGTCAGTGAGACTTTGATTTGGGAGCAGCGAACTGTACCAAAAGCTATTGTGCAAGCTTCAAGAACCAGCAACATGTGCCACAGGGGATGCCTTCAAGCATTGGACTGCATCAAGGCGCAGGTCGTAAGTTGCCTGTGGCTGATTAAAGATGAACGCGGAAGCTGTGTCGTGCGGTGCGAGCAGCTTGCAATGGGCGAGCTCAAGAGACCGTAAACTCATTGTTCATCAAGCTGACTGCAAAGCTCACATGCACCAAATCTGGTAGAATTTGGCTTGACATTACCATGTGCTGCTCCAGTAGCGTACGACACTGTTTGCTTGCAATGTCACACAGCTCAAGTGCAGTCATTGTATGCCTACTGTTGCTTGAACCCGACGATTGGTGGTCGTATGTCAACTGACGATTGACCCTGAGCACTCTTGAATGGGCCGCACTGCTCTCATGGTGTAATGCCTGGCGCGTGATCACATGCTATTCACCATGGCTCAACAGACGCATCCTCTGCAACTTGTAGTATTTTGCTGAGCTGCAAGGCTGACACGTACTGAAGGGTCCACTGCCCTCAATCATGAAAGCAGGAGGTGTGTATTATCTCATCTGTGCAAACCATGTACTTCGAAGTACTTCTGAGACTGCAATGCTGTCATGCAAGTACAGGCTTTCGGGCCACTCATCGAGTGCGCCTCGGATGTTCCGTGAATTGTTTTGTGCCAGGACCATGTTGGTCATTGCTTCCAGCTTTGCATCCAGTTTCTGATGCACAAGCCAGCACAGCAGCAGATAAGAGGTGAATATAGACGATGAGTCATGACAAAACCCTGCCCAGATTTCTCGAACATCTTTTAAATAAGCACTAGACGCTCAAAACAACTGCCCCTGGGTGCGCTATACTCACATTCACTTGCTTCTGAGCAGCAAGAATCTCGTTGCTCCAAAAGTCGTTCAGCGCCTGCTTCTCCTTGTCTTTGAGGTCGTACAGCGCCTGCTTCTCCTTGTCCTTGTCGGAGAGCAGATGGATGGTCAGATCATGCTTCTCCTGGCGCTCCCTTTCAAAGAGCTGTCGCCAAATGCTTGCTTCGTCAAAAGGTGGGAGTGTGCTGGCACTCCTTGCCGAGCTGTCGAACCTCACAGGCCTTCCGACAAGGCGGTTGTATGTTCCGCCGCGAATGAATCGGGCTACTCTGTGGGCTGCATGTAGTCTGTATACCCTCAACAGCTCATGGCACAGCGCCATTGTCCAAACAGAGTTGTGCAGAGAAAGAATAAACGCACAACACAACACGACACCGAAGGGGGGGGGGGGGGGGGGTCGACTACGCGCGAAAAGGCCAGGCTTAATCACATGCCTCTCTGAATGCAGACGTCAGATGGATTCCCAAAAATTCTGCCCTGCTATATGAAAAATTCGCCCAGCGCGGCGAGTATTTTTTGTGACAGGGCCTCCCCCCGACAGGGATAAGCGATCTGATAGGGTGAAATCCTGCCCTCGTTGTGTGCCCTACGACAGGGACAGCCAATCATATCGCTTGCTTCACGACAAGCACTCCTGGGTGACTCCTGGGTCCACAAACTGTCTAGCAAAAAGCTGCTCGCAACACTGACCACCAGCGGCGATGCACAAGCATCTGATACGCGTTGATCGCCTGGCATCGTTGCTTGTGAGTACATCATCATTTCTGGAGCTCTCGGATGCCTTTGGCATACAGTAAAGCACACAAAAAAGGTGCTGCAGGAGAGCACGCAAATCGCTGGATTCACGGAACTCTGGCTGCTCACGGCGCGGTGGCAAGTGTATAGTGATCTCAGGAGCTGTCCGCTGCTGGTGGGGGTGCTGAAGGTCTCGGAAAGCGTCTGACGGGGCGCTGCTGCTGTTGAGGACAGGAAGAAAGCTAAGGCGAAGGGCTGCGATGCAGGTGGGTTTGTGACAAACCTGGTGAGGCAGTACTAGTAGCAACTCTGAAAGTGACTAGGACGCTATGTCAAAGGTGATGATAGTCACGTGGGGCACAAACAAAGCAAAGATTATTACTGTTGCCGACCGAGGATAGCCAACACATTGGCATCCAGACCGCATCGGCATTGGACTCTGATGTTTGTTGCTGAAATGGGGCTATCCCAACCCGTCGTGCGGGCCACTCGGGGCATTCTTTTGTTGCCCGCGCAACGCCATATCAGTCTGATGATTATGTGCTTGCAGTATGCACTGATGTTAGCTTCACGAAGCCATTTGTTCAGCACATGAGTTGCTTTCCAGTCTCGTTGCAACAGCATGCAAAGTTACATTTTGCCTGAACTCTTGACAATGCCATATGCTAGTGAGGGATCGCAAGAGCTAACTGCCACATGCAGTGCTGCACCGGTCTGTCGCCAACAAGGAGGTGTTTGCGGGACCATAGTATTAACTGCAGTAGTAAAAGGCACTGGCCTGAACTGATTGCGAACGTCTGTGAAAAGCAAGGTCTAGAGCACTACACAACAGC
This sequence comes from Tribonema minus, assembly GCA_017506865.1. Lineage (NCBI taxonomy): Eukaryota > Xanthophyceae > Tribonematales > Tribonemataceae > Tribonema > Tribonema minus. The sequence continues at coordinate 752,023 of JAFCMP010000434.1, forward strand.
GCAGTTGCAGCTCATGTGCTCACTGCAGAATAGACTGCGCCACTGCATCCCATGATATAATGGCCTGGGTACTTACTGAATGCCACTGCCAGAGCACATTCATCAGTCTGCAGCGCGCGTATACAGCCTCGCTGGTGCCACCTTTGCCGTGCCATATACGTCGTCCGTGCAGGTGGTGCAGCACTTTTTGTTTCAAACGATTTATTTTGCACCGGCCCGCCATTGTACAGCGTACAACCATCATGAACAAGTTGCGTGGCGATCAGGCACCATGGCCAGGTTCAGCATAAGTTCAAAGTTGAGCAATGCGCAGGTTGCCCTCAAGGAGAGACACGCTCCAATACTATGAAGTAGCACAAGACAGGCATGCGTTCACAAGTATGTGCAGGCACAAAGTCCTTGCATTTATATTTACACTGAACACAGGACTCGAGCAGCAGTGAAGTAGTTGATGCTGCTGCATTGCGTGTGCTGTGCAAGCTGCTGCTGCTGCTGCTGCCGCTGCCGCCGCCGCCGCGGCCGCCATCGGTGCTGTCACTGCTGCTGTTGGCAGTTGTCCCCTTTCACAGGTTGTGCATGAACTACAACCAGCATTGCTGTACAGGGCATTGCTGGTATGGGCGCGTACCAGAGCACACCTGATTTTTTTCAACAGCACCCACCGCGATGCATTGATCGCACCGTCAGCACGGCCGCCTGGGACTGTCAGCTGCTGTGCAAGAGCAGCACGAAACTGGAGCAAGGCCTTGCGCTCAGCAGCGGGTGTATTGGCATGCCTGCTATCACGGTGTGGCTCGGGCTCGCAGCTGAGCAGCAGGCATGCCTCGCGTGCACTATTCACTCACTGGAGGTTGCCAGTACTTCACTTGGACACCATCAGCTGGTCGCAAGCCACTTTGATGCTGCGTGTGCGTCAGCTGCTTGAGGTTTGGTGCCAGCTAGAATTTCTTACTTTTGTTAATGGCTCCTTGCTTGGCAGTTTCTGATGTGAATGAAGCATAAACTGCTGGTGAATATTATTGGCACACGCACCACAACACCGATAATGAACACTATTCATTTTATGTTCATGATCGCGATTGCCGCCAGTGTTTACTTGTTTTTGCTTGTCTGTTTGGCATGCAACTTCTGTCTGCAACTGCCAGAAATGCTCAACATTGCGCTGCTGTAGCAACTGATAAGCCGAGGCGTTCATGGCTGCTTCTACAGCCGCTGCAAGCTGCATGTGTCATACTGCAGGGCATGCATGCAATTTGTGTCTGCTGCTTGAATTCCCCCCCCATTAGCTCTCCTTCTCTCCCTCTCTTTTCTTCCCCTTTCTCCCTTCCTTTTCCCCCTTCTTAATTAATTCCCAAAAATTCTGCCCTGCTATATGAAAAATTCGCCGTCAGAGCTGTGTCATCCCATCATGATCGTCTGTACCACGTGTTGCCTGTCATTGCAGAAGCAAACCAGTATGCCTCACCGTAGGATGCATGTGTGCACACGGTGTAAGGACAAGCACTCTTAACACCACGACAGGCTAAAGCAATTATCACCCGACATGATCCCAGACATGAACATGTACGCCTTGCAAATGGCTACAAACACCCGCAGCCTGAGAGAGCGGCAATGACAGATGTCCCCACTTCAGATCATTTGGTTTCCACAACTGCGGCCTGCTCCTGCACACACCCGCAAAGCGCATATCATCACCGACCCTCTTCTACCGCTCACTGCTGCTGCGGCTCCGTGCGCACACAGCACAGCTTGTCCGCCAGCGCCGCACAGCTGTCCGGCGCCGCGCTGCGCCGCAGCCGCCCCCTGGCATGCCGCCCGCCACCGCCGCCACACGCCTCAGCGAGCCAGCGCTATCACTGAGCCGCTTCAGATTCCCACAACAAGGCCACAGCGCTTGACTTTGATATGGCTTCAGTTGTTGGATTCTTGATATGATTAGGGGGTTCACCCTAGGTGCAAGCATCTAAATTCAATCCCTATGTGGAGCGTCACCTCCTCAGCCCCATCTGTAAACTACACACTTCTCTCTTCTCTGCCCCGCCACAGCGAGCACTGCTGTTGTGACCCCCCTCCACCACTAATCAACCAGTATCAGCCGTTCTGTTGCTCTGCTTTTGCCTGCGACCCCCCACCACGTCATTCTGTTTGGTAGGACTCACAAACATTACTGTGTAAACTTGACTTGCAGAGAGGTGCATGCACATGGCACAGTTTCATGAACGTCATTGGCGTGATCAAAACTTGAACGGAGTTGAGATCCAAGCCACAGCATTGCCGCCACCGCTGCGGCCTGCTGACACAGCATGACATGATGGGCATGAGCGCTCACAATTGTAAGACATGTAAGTTCGTGCTTTAGTGGAGTATGTAGCACATGCACGCCTGTGTGCTCAGGCTTCGCTGAATGCTTGGCAGATGCGACACCCTTGAACAATGCAATGAATCACAGACAAGGATATAGCACTCTTTCAATTTGGCATGCATCATTCTTTTGTGCTTTAATTCATCAATGCCACCTCATTGCCTCAGAGAACTTTGGTGCATGAGCTCATCAGATAGAGCAGTGCATGATCCAGCGCAGCCAAACTGTCCTTAAGCATATTCTGCTCTCCAGCATGACAGTATTGGTCATACAGTGTCTTGAGGGTGTCACGTTCCAAGGCTACTGCTGTCAGCTCTTGCTGAGTGTTGACGCACAGCTGCTGCAGCACGTCGAGTGTCGCCTCTTCTTCATTCTCGAATGCGTCACTGCTGTACCTTCTGCATTGCAGTGCACCAATTCCCGCTTTCAGATCAAGAATCTGCTGCTGTGCTGCTAGCAATTCGCTGCTTGGGCTGTCTCCATGTCGTGCGTGCATATACAGCTTGTGTTGTCGATGTGCCTCTGCCAGCATGCTGTGTAGGTGCTTCGTCTCCTCCTCGGCCTGCTCTGCTTCTCTTGTCAGCTCCTCAGCTTCGAACAAATCCTTGTCTCGTTGCTGCACCAACGCCTGCGCAGTCGCCACCAAGCATCAATTGGTATACCTTAAAGGACCACATGCTTCAGGCATTGATGTTTAAACACATACTTTCAAAGGCGTGTTCAGGAGCTAAACAATGCCAACCACCTCAGGTGGTTGAAAGTCCGTCCACTAATGCTAACCATTCCTATACCATACTGAGCAGCACAAGCTCAATGCAACATGCAGTGGTGGTGTCGCGCCTGCTGCAGGATTGTCAGCTGCTGCAGCCAGATTGCAAAGTAGAACTAATTTCGTGAATCCCTAGTGCATGTGCTGCAGTAAGAATTCTTACTGGCAGGGGGGAGGTGGCTGTGGCTGTTCCTTGCTGCAAAATGTGAAAATCGTAAGAGCATAGGGTACGCGCAGTGGTACTCTGTTACAACACTGGACGTCAAATCATGCTGGTTTACCATGTGCATGCATAGAGTTAGCGACCTGCCTGCACACAGGCCACCGTCAATCCAAAATCTAGTTTATCTACAAAGCAGCACTTCTGCCCGCTCCACCTGAAATGACGCGACTCATGGACCCCTACAAAGAGACGAAAGTGAGTGACATTATTCACTGTTGTCACGGGCAAAATTGACAATTACAGGGATTTGGTGCCTTGACTGACATGTTGGTGACGTTGACTCAAACGAGCAAAATGCATGCATTGCACACGTGGCATCAGTGCCACCAGTGGATGCAGTGCCACCAGTCTTTGTGTATGTGGATGCCTGCAACACATCTGGGTGCAATTCAGCAGACAAGCACCTGTGCAGCAAGCTAGTAGTAGAAAGTTTTCAACTTGGCAGAGAGTTCGACACGGAGGGAGACAGAAGCGGCACTTTTTTTTGTGTTTCGAAATCATCTCATTTGTATGTCTTGCGCAGTCACACCTTCCCGAAGTACTGTTTTCATGCAGGTGGGTGCTCGCATGCTCACGAAGCAAGGAGGGGTGAGCTGTGCACGTTTTTGGCAGCACTCTGTTAGTCCCAGCAACAGACACACAGGAGCGCACTGCATGCATCATCAGTCACATGACGGGCAACCTATGTTGTCAAGTGCACTTATGCATGATGTTGCCATGTAATGCTGTGCTTGCCAAGCTGCTTACCTCTTGCAGATGCTGCAGATCTTTGAGGTGCTGTGGCGCGTCCTGCTGGCATGCCGGTGTCTGATTTGCTATCGTTTGCCGTTCTCGGGGTCCTGCAGAGGTGTTGCTTCCAAGGAGGTAGGGGTTGTCGTAGTTTTCCAGCCCCAACACGGCCCTGCACGACATGCACATTGATGATGCTCAATGCTGATCTGAGCAGTTTGTTGGAGTCACAAACAGCAAAACATTCACACAAACGCGCTGTTCATTTGCAAAATATGCTGTGGTATGATAGAGTATTTCGATGCTCCTGATCTTTGCAAGTTGTGGCTGCAGCTACAGTGCGTGTCGCTGATGCTATGATTTTCCAGAGCTGAAACGCAGCCGCTGTAGGCTCCAGCAGGTCAATTCCAGCTATTTGTTGCTGCAAGGCATAAGCTCAAGTTGCACATCACAAACTTATGACACAGTGGTGCGGCCATCGCTACTTGCTTCAAGAACGCTTGCCTTGCCCTTGATACCACCAATGGCAATGCCAGCCTTCAGATAGTTGAAGCGTGAATGAGCTCATGAAGAAGGCATCCTGCTGCGTTACACTGAAAAAGGCTTTAGTTCTGAAATGCACAACTGAAATGCACAACTGATATGCTCATGTGGCACCTTGGAATCCGGCACCATCACTGCTTTCTGCTTACAGGGTACTCGTCAAAATGGCAGCTTTGCCCCAGCAGTCAAGCGATCGCCATGGTGCACAATCGCATCATGTGCTCACATCATGAACCGCACATGCCAGTCAGCAAAAAGCACATATGAATCCTGTGCTCATGTCATAAATCGCACCTGCCAAGGCGCTCAATATTGGTTTGCGTATGTGTTGACCTCGCGCGAGCAGCTGCAACACGTTTTCGCAAATCAGCCACCTGAACAAAACAACAAGACACACAACACAAAACAAGAAGAGACACAGCATAAGACGATGCCGAAGAGTGCCCAGAAGCCACTCAGAACAAAGTTTGCTTGTTGAGGTTTTGGTGTGAAGATGCTGAGATGACAGCAATTTGAATTGTGTACAGCAGAACCTGGCTGAATGGTGGCGTGGACATTCAAGGTGATACCGCAGCTAAGCCTTGCAATTGCTACTGTTGATGCAGGTGCCAAACATGGCTGTATCTGTACATACACCGGACATTCAAGCACACTGCTGCTCAAACAAATGTACAAATGCCATGCAGCTTGTGCACACAACATGCCGCACTGGATTGTAGGAGTGACGTACACAATTACAGTATTGCACTTGGCAGCTCTATAGATTATTAAACATGTGCTCCATCACACCAGGCCCATGGGTCAGAATATGGTCAGGCGAAAAGCACAACCCGATATATGGACAAACTCAAACTGCACAGATATGACACTATCATAGACAGCTACTGTGCTGCATCCTGTGGATCAGCAACATGATATGACCGCTGCTGAGGGTCACTGCTGCTGTACTGACTGGTGCCCCAGCAGTGCCGGAAGCACACAAATGCAGTACACGCACATCATTGAAACTGTTCAGCCTCACCTTCTCAGATTCCTGCTGCACCTCTTCAACCAAAATGAGAGGTGGTTGTGCAGGACTGGCAGCACGATGTGTGGGGCTGCGAATGCTCGCAACGGGCTCATTGGAATTGCTAGACTGGTTGCTCTGCTTGCACTGATGATGTGTGCCATCTGCCTTGGCGGATGCTGCTGAGACGGGAATGCCCCTGATCGCTGCCAGGCGTTGCGCGTTATGTGCATTTTCCATCTGCAGCTTCCGTGCCAGCACCTGTTTGCGACTGGATGCAAGCTTGTGTGGCACTGCCAGGGCAGCTGCTGATGTTGGAACTGCAGCATGTTGGGTCTCAGTGCCACATCGAGTGGATGATTGTCGGCGCCTGCGTGCCACTGCTTGCTGGCCCTTGCCAACGATGCTCGTGCCACCACCTGGCATGGCAAAGTTTGAGTTGAAAGCATGTACAAGATCAGCATCAGGAGCAATACCCTGCATGATAACCTTGCGCCGTCGCCACTACTGTTGTCGGTGCGTTGGCAAGGATGCTGCAGTCTTACTACTTGGAAGAATCGTGAAGGAGTTCGTACATTGCAACGGACAAGATAGCATTCTGCCCAAGTTTTCTGCCAAGTGTGATGGCGCCTGCCAGCAAGCAATATACTGACCTCGGCTCGATGAACTATTCCGCCGGCGATGAGCCGCTGATTCAACATCACTCAACGCCAGAGCACCAGCCGCTGTCATGTTCACAGTGTGGTGGTCTTCTTCCAGGCACAGCGGCAATGCCATGCTCATTGACAACACCAGAGTTGCTGTTTTGCCACCAGGCACAGGTGTCCCTGTTCTTGAAAGCAAGGGAAGAGAGGCCTGCATCGACGCCACGAGGGCTGGTTGGCGAATCTGCTCTGGGCCCTCTTGCTGCAGTCGCTCCAGTAGGCTCGAAATACGGAAGCTGGCCTGAAACAATAATACCAAGCGATAAGAAGTAATAGAGGAAGTTATTCAGATGCGTTGCTAGTCGACCATGTGGGTTCACATCGCCAATGGCCACAGATGGGAATGTGACATGTGGAGGTTAACAATTACCTGCCCAAGGAAATGTTGTCGCGATGATTGGTGTTCATAGAGTGCAAACACCAGGTCGGCATGAAGGGCGGTGACATCTCGTTCATGGCAGATCTCAAGCTCGAAACTGTCATTATCCCAGCTTGTAGAGCTCAAGGCTCTGGCCACCTCAGTGGTATGCACGAGGATCTTGCAGCGCAGCATGGCGTTGGCAGCTGGTGCTGGCACTGCCTGCTGTTGCGACCTGTTGAGGCAGGTAAAAACACACAAAAGCAGTTTGAGTGGGGAGCAACTTTGTGGCGCATAAGAAATGATCAGCTGCAAATGATCATTGCAACACCACTCATTTACTTACCCATTAGGTGTCGCAGTACCCTCCATAACGCTGACTTTGACTAAGAGGCCACTAGTGTTGTTGTGTGTGGCAGAGTCCGAGTCGTCGAGTATCAATGCATCCAAGCCTTCCCCGCTCAGAATTTGTCCACGAATCACAGCTGTATCAGTGACTGTTGGCAATATGTCAGCTATTGCGACATTCACCAGTGCTTGCGGATTTGCATTGGCCATTGAAGAGCCTGCTTGTTCTGGAGCTGGCGACCCATTCTGCTCTTGGTGGCTCAGTGACAATGACACCAGGCTTTGAGATTCTCCCGGCTCCCTTCCCATGGCTGCTTTTAGACCGTCGATGATGATATTTGTCCTGTGTGCAGGTGAGCAAGCACAGCTGGAATTAGCATTGTAGGTGTCTGTCATGGACAACCACTGAGTACATGCACACGAACAAAAACAATTCTAGTGCAGCTTTTGATGTTGCTACAGAATGAGAAACAGTGAACAGTAAGTACTTGCACATGGTGACTGGTGCCAACGCTGGGCTTACCGAGCTTTGACGATGATCTACTATTTGTGGCTGCTGTGTCGTAGAGGCTGTTGACTGCGTGTTCATGCACTGCGCCAACCGCTTCAACAACACTCGATAACACCAGTGTTGCCCGCCAAATGTTGCTGCCCGCCATATGTAGTTACCTCAACTGTGCCTCACTTAAACTTTGAGCAGGGCCACATGCGCGACGCTGACACACCTCGACTGAAGACTATGGGGACCCAGGCAAGGTGCCAACCGCGATTGTATACATTACAAGGCCACTACTTGGCATGCATTTTTCTGATGCGATGTCTCCGACAGACATGTTGTGGGTATCGAGTGGTTTAGAAATCAATTGCTTCTGAAGTAATGAGCCACTTCAAATACATGTGTCAATACTGTATGACGTACAAATGCATGAAAACGGAATGAAGCCACTGCCAAAGTCATCACAGCTTCAACAAACACACAGCCTCTGACAGAGCTGACTACTCTAATGTTGTATAGGTAGGAATGATGCATCAAAAGCTTCTACAAGCTGGCATTCTCTGCCACTTGCGTGTACGTACTTGATTTACTTCCGCTTGAGGGGCGGAAACCCTATGACAAACAAAATATGCAACTCATGTACACATGTGCTGCATCAAATATGTAGCACATGTGCTATGTACACTATCAAAAGGTTACTGACCGCCAAGCCAACTACAGATGGGCTTCCAGGAGGACTTCGTCCGCCTCAGAACCCCCACTACTGCCCCTACGAGTTGGCGCCGCTAGATACGCCATCACTCGCTGAGACGACCCCATTTGCAGCGCGATGGAAAGCGCTGCCCTCCTAGCAACTGCAATTCGCTGAAGCGCCGCCTCCGCCGGGCCAAAATCGTTCCGCTCGCGCGCTGCATACTCCTCAGCCACGTACCAGACATGGACCGTGCATGCGCATCAACAAAAGTGTGCGTACCTTGAGTGGTCCAGCTGAGATGGCATCTCAGCAGGGACCTCTCCACCGCCGACAGCAATTGGACCCTCCACTGATGCTTCATCGTAGTCGTACAGCGAGTCTTCTGAGGATTCAACGTTCACTCCGTCTTCGCATGGCCCCCATTCCTGCTCGCCGCATTATGCATGGTGCACGCCATGTGGGCAGGAAGTGAGCAAGCATACTTCACCATCATATGGCTATCATAGATCTGAGGGCATCAGATTCCCTGTCCAGTGGTCAGCAAAAGCTTGCACTGTACTCCTAGAGTTTTGCGTAAGTCAGAGGGAGAGAGTTAAGGCGCTTGTTGTCAATCACCCAACACGAACATTTGTGGCTGGTGCTGCTGTTGTATGCCCACATGACGTGCCCAGTGTTTGGACTTGTCAGCAGGCTTCTCAAGTCCAACATGGCTGCCTGGGGCTACCGATCTGCTTAAAATCCCCTCACGCAGTAGGGACAGTGACTGAGTGCAGCCAAGTGACACATGCAACGATACACCTGCAACAAATTGCTGAGCAGGTAGCAGCTCGATCGACTGTGCATACAATTATCTCACGCGCAGTGTACGAAGTGGAAGTCCTTATACGTGATCTATGTACGGGTCAGGCGTCAAACCGACAAAGCGGCAACTGAAGTCAACATTTGATCAGGAAGCCCCCTGTGACGGATGCAGAGCCAGCGTTTCTGCATTGTTGCACTGTGTCAGGGAGTTGCGTCTCACCTTTTCGCGCTGCTGATCTTCCTGCATCGTTGTAGCGCACAACGGATCACCTCAACGTTACGAACTGAAAAAAACTATTGAAGTTGAGTTTTTTCGTTGAAGTTGCAACTGTAAAGTCCTCCAGCGTCGGTGGCCGGCTCGTGATGTGTGTGGGTGTGGAGAAAGGGGTCATCGTGCAGTGCGTGCAGCAGGTACAAGGAATGCGGCAGTCCTGGCGGCCTTGGTTGCTATTGGCAGCAGTAATCCTGCCCAGGCATACGGTAGCATGGACATGGCATGTGACAGGGGTCCCTTTACGACGCCACAGGCTGCAAGCAGCTCTCTTCAGTCACAAGGGACTTCGCCTAGGCAACGCAGAACTGCAGATCGATTGCAAGCATCCTATCGGCAGCGGCAGCTACGGAATTGTGTATCCAGGTCTGCTTGGGCAGCAGGAAGTCATAGTGAAGACCAGCATTGATCCCGATGACGAGGCGATAGAAGAGCTTGGCCTGCGATATCTTGAGGTGGAGGACCACTGCAACAAGAAGCTCGCCAAGATCCTGCAGAGCGATCCAGTCAATGCCAATTTTTTTGCGCCCTTCCTAGGACGAGCCGTTGACCCATCGTCTGCGAAGCGCTATCTCGTTTGGAAGAAGACGGGAAGTGGGCGAACTCTGCGGCAGGTTTTGCACGATGGAGACCTGGTGCAAACTCTTGTTGGGTTAGGGATTGGCACGGACAGGTCAGTTGTGTTTCCTATTAGCTTGTGCAGCACAACCTCGCCACCTCCGCACCTGAGCTTTCAAGCAGTTCGCCAGTCTGACTGAACTACTGCATGCTCGAACACCACTTTGCCACAGGTCATCTGCACTTCATGCCTTGCTAGGCATTCTGGGCAACATGGTCAAGGTCGCCCACACCGCCGGCCTCGTGCACCGCGACCTCAAGCCGGCGAACATCCTCATCGACGAGGATGGCAGGACCTTAAGACTGATAGACTTCGGCAGTGCCGCAGACATGAAAGCCCTTTTCAGGCGCACAGGCTACGACTACATGCGCTCTCCATGCAGCCCCTTCTACTGTGCGCCGGAGCAGTTCATCGATGAATCATGCCCTTGGGCATTCGATGTTTACTCTGTGGGAGTAGTGTGGTTACGCTGCGTGTTCCCACAGCTACATGACGAAGCAGCCTGGGAGGAGTGGTATCAAGAGTTTCAGGCAGCTGATCACGACCTGGACTTGTGGCTGCAGCGCGAGCTGTCTGATGACGCAATGCCAGGGGGCATGCTGGAGGGGCTGGCCTTCTTCACAGGCGATGGCGGGCGTGGCTGGCGGCTGCTCAAGCAGATGCTTTGCACCAGGCCGAAGGAAAGGTTGTCCTTGGATCTGCTGCTGTCCGACCCATATGTCGTGGGCGCGGGCGGTATTGTGTCTAGGCGCAATGAGAACAGCCGCACATTTTTCGACACCATCGTTTCGGTACGTGCAATGCGGATTGCATGTGCATGTAGCGGCAGTAGGGATACTGTGTGATTGCGCTTGATTGAGGTCCCGTGCACATGTTTTTCACCGCAACAGTGCATGATTAATTATGCTCATTACGTGTTGCTCCCTATTGGCTTAGCGGGACAGCAATGTACAAATGTATATACACACCTACATGATGGCGTCTTTCACAGTCCAGGGTACCAGCTCGTCACATGCTGCTGCATTTCTCATTGCCATGCGCAGGAAAGTGTGGATATCTGCGCTGTGGATGAGCAGCCCATATCTGTACGTGTATCACTTTCACGACCAATGGGGCTTGGCCTGGAGGAAGGGGGAGATGATGCAGGGCATGAGGGGCCTGCCCATGTCACATCGCTGACGCCAGGCGGGGCAGCAGATAGGTGTGGCCTGGTGGCAGTGGGGGACGTGTTATTGATGGTGGGCGACGTGGACTGCACAGGGCGGCCATTTGATGACATCATGGATCTCATCAAGACATTCCCTGGACAGAAAGTGCCCCTGGCATTTGAGAGGGGTGCTGCACACCCTCGACCACAACCTGATACCCCAACGTAAGTGGCATTAGATAGAAGCATATGTTGCTTGCGTGCCTGGCCTACTGGGATGTGTTTGATTTGGTGGCGATGAAGTGCGCAATGGACCTTGGTGCACCTTGACGTCAATCTGATGCGAATTACTTCTGTGGATCTGCCCGAGCAGTTTGAAAGTGTGATCCAGCACACTTGCCATCATTTGGAAGTGTGGGCATATCAATTGTTGCAGTTTGGGGATGGCATGCTTCAGTCATCCATTCATATATTTGATGCTTATCAGCGTCAACACCCAATGCATCCCATTGTGACGCACAATGAACGCAATGCAGGAGGTTCGCTGCCATGCATGTGAGCGACTGTGGTGCAGTGAGCGTCCGCGGCAAGCGCGGTTCTATGGAAGATGCCTTCTGCTTGAGCACGTTAACGGTCACACCTTTTGGAGAGGAGCACATCAGCCCTACTAGGACTTATCTGGCTGCAGTGTTTGATGGACATAGGTGAGTGGTGCACATGAATCCCTTGAAGCCCCACTGCATGTCGCTCATGCCATTCCATGAGTACTGTGGCGTGACTGTATTACTCACTCATTCTAGGCGGCTGAGCCACAGCAGACCTTCCTGATGCTGGTGTGCGATGCCTTGACGCTAACGTGGATCACTGTATTGGCTTTAATCAACGGCTGGTCGGGCCTTAATGAATGGCAGTATGCTTGCGTATGCAAGTGTTCACCATCTGTCGTGATCCAGCTAGCTACTCTAAGTACTGACTGCACTCAACAGTTGAGGCATGCTGAATTAGAACTGCGAATGGCACTTCAACTGTTGGCTGTTGTACTCTTTCATGCAGCAACATGTACTTTGCGTCAACAGGCAGCAGCGCAGAATACGCTGAGAAATTGCACCACAATCAGCCAGAGAATACATTGCAGGGGTGCTTGCTTACACATGTTGACATCATCAAATTAGAAATCATTGCCATGATTTTTCTCTCTTGTGTTGCTGTTTATTTGCAGGGGTAGCACGGCAAGTCAGTTTGCAGCCACCAAGCTACCACAGATGCTCAGGCGCACTATGGCCAGGCGTCATCGCATGGGTGACGCTGCTGCTCTAAGGCGTGCGTGGAAGGCTCTGGAACAGGAATACCTCCACACTGGTGAGCATTTTGTTAAGCAGCCACCAGAGGTTGAGTGACCAGTTGCCGCCATCGCAGTCGTCGTCGAAGATGGACGCGAGCTTGCGGGCCAAGGAGTGCCTCATAAGCCGTCTCCATCATCTGCTTGGCAACGTAAGCACTCAATCCAGTTGACTTCAGCACCACTTGGTCCTTCAGCTTGCCAGCAATGCCTGGATCCGCTGTAAGATGGCAGCAAAGGTACTATTGTCAGTCGTCGCCAGCACCAGGCACTACTATGCGGTTCACAGTTCCCGACTGTACTTTTGAAACACGCATAACGCGCGAACCTGCTGACCGATTTGCTGCAAAATTGATTCATCTTATAGAGTATGTCAGTCTCTAGATGACCTGCCGATGGTGCTGGTCAATTCGATGCACGCGTCAAGCAATGCGCGATGCCGTGTCAAAAACATCGTTTTTGGAGGAGACCTGCACTTCAAACATTCATAACTCGCGAACGTCTCAATGAAATGCTCCGCAAATTGGTGCGTTGCCACCGCTATGTCCCTGTGTACTGGGTTTATATAGAGCCAGCGCGCCACCTCCGTGCCTATCGCATGCCATCTCCATTCTGCTGCATCGGTCGCGCGGCTTTTTGCGTCCTTTCGAGCAGTTTTTCGCGCTGTTTTTGACGATTAGTACTACGCGGAGGTGGAGGTGCTGTTGGCGACTGCAATAACTTTTGACGCGGATCACCAATCAAGAATCGGGCTTCTCTACCCCGATTTCACACATGCAGGCTATGACTTTGCTTAAGACCGCGCAAGCTGGCTGCGCTTGGTACAGGCCAAAAGCTTGTACCCGTTTTGTGAAGGACTCCTTCAGCTGGAATGCTCACAGGACACAAGCCAAAGCATGCGCAGCGCAGGCATCTGGTAGGCTGTTAGATCGTGAGCGTGGCTATGGAATTGCTTGACGCGGCTGCACTTAACTCGGCGTGCATCGCAAGCTGTTGCAGCTCAAATTGGGGCTGTTGGCTTGAATGGTTTTCGAAAGGGCAAAAAATCGAAAAAAATCGCACTGTAAAATTCGCATAGCTCTGCGAGCGCATCGCACTCAGCGCCACCATTGGCTAGTCACATACATTGCGACATGAGCCACACGACACATCAATTTTGACAGGAATCGGTTCATAGGTTCGCGCGTTATGCGTGTTTCAAAAGTACAGTCGGGAACTGTGAACCGCATAGTAGACTTGCCGCTGCAGCTGCAGCAAGGGGTGCCTCTGACATTTGGACTGGCAGATATTGCATGCCAGCACGCCTTGCATGTATGCTGTCACAGTGGTGGTGACAGCTTGAGCGCACGTCATCCGCAATATATGTATGTTTCTCCCGCCCATATCAATCGTCGCCTTTTAAAGGCAGCCAATTGCATCCACGAATGAGCTCGAGATGCCAGAAATGCGTCATGTGCACAACATTGATATCTTATCACAAGCAGGTGCAGCTTGTGTGCTTAGCATTGAGACGCAACTCAGCCCGGTGAATGTAAACTCGAGGCTTGGAAAAACGCGCAGGACGTGCAGAGAGGAGACAAAGGTAGACCGCCGCAGGCAGCCCGCAGGCGCCAGCGTAAGCGCCGCGCCAGACCAGAACAACGAACTGTAGTATTTACTAGGAGAATCAAGAGAAATGTAACCGTAATGTAACGGCCATCCTCAGCAGGTAGTCGCAAGTACGTCATCACGTAACATGCAACTGATGACTGCTGGTACTGAATCAGACACTAGAAATTGAGTGAGGTCCATATTCCAACAGAGGCCTCAAATGGCACCATGCCAGTGATGTTGAGGTCTGATGCAAGTGCCTCACTTTGATGCAATAAAACATTTGTGTGCTGCCCGCCACATATCCACACGACCTAGACTACATAGGTGTCTTGACTTCTGATATCTCCGCCATTAGCAATTCACCAGTTACAAAACTGTTGCGCTTGTAGTGATGCCCACCATTTTTTCAATGTTTGAGCCAATCTTGATTTCTTTTCTAAATGTGCCATCAGGCTGTGCTTGTGCGACCGGTTACTGCTTCACAATCGTCAAATTGGAAAAAAAAAATCAAATGTGCTTGTTCAAGCTACAGTCTCACCGCTTCCCCGTTGATACCATGCTATGAGTTCCCTCAGGGGCGGGCATTTCACATCACTGCTGTTTGTGCTGCATGGCGCAGGAAAGCAAAGTGGCAGCACTGTGGCAGCTGCGTTGGTGGTTAATGGCGTGCTCCACATTCTCAACTGTGGAGACTCCAGGTAATGATACTGTAAATTTTTGTTGTTGCATGGACTCGGTGTTAAATACGTAATGTCTGTCCAGGGCAGATGCCGTCATGTCTGCCAGCGGCATCGCAGCAGTAGTCATGCCGAACTGGCCGCGAAGCATGCCTTTAAGGACTGCGCATGCAAAGTATGCAAAACCATCGTCCAGGCTTCCGGTGCGGCTGGGGCACACTAAAGCCATAGCCAAAGCACAGTCCAGAACCTCCCTTGTCATCCAAACAATTAAAAAATCAATTGCGTCTAATGTGTCATATTCTCACAGACAGACACTACTGTGTATGGCAGCCCCCTGCCCTTTTTTGACGAGGATGGGAGTGAGGGGCTTGATCGTGTGAGTGAGATGTCAGCAGTGATTGCCGACAGACCCTGGCTCCGCACCGACATGAGCCACCAATGTGTTTGAGGCGCATTTCCACCACCGCAAAGCATTGCAGCACAATGCGGTCTGGGTGCCCACTTTCGGCCAATGCTTGTGAGAGACAAGCCGTTCGCTCTGTAATCTGCAACTGCTGCTACTGCTGCTGCTGCCACTTCTGGTGCTGCTGCCAATGCCTTTGCTATTTAACTTGTGCGCTGTGAGGCATACGATGCTTACGATGCACTCTGGTTCCAGCCCCCCCCTCCCTCCCTCCCTCCTCAGCTCCCCCCCCCCTCCCCCCCTCTCACACTCCACAGCAGCAGCTGCTGCGCACTTCGGCCCTCTGTACCATTCAATACGTACTGGTGTATAGTATGCACCACACTGCTGGACAGCTCCATGACGCCCGCTATTGCGGTTGTAAACTTGTATTCAAATTTGCTTTGGTACTTGAACTGTTTCCTCCGTGCAGTAGGGAGATGAGCACTTTGCATGACCCTAGACCCTTGTACATGCGTCGCACGCAGGGTTGTACTTACAGCACTGGGCCATGTGGAAGATGCCAGCAGTGCCACAGGAAGTGCTGCGGCTGCCGCAGTGGCCTTTGCCACAAGGGACCACTCAGCCAGCAATGGTGCTGAGAAAATGAGGATTGAAAGCTCAGGGGGCCAGGTGGTGTGTACCAACAATTCCAAGGTGCAAGTCTGCGTGCCTGTGGGCGACAGGGGAGACAAATGGCTGCTGGGTGTGGCAAGGTCACTGGGAGGGTCTGAATGGCGTGCAGCGGGTGTGATACCGCTGGCTGATATGCATAGGTGAGGGTTGTTCTGCAGTAGAGCCAGTCTCATCTCCACCAGCTGTGAATGTTGTCATTGCATTCCCCCCGAGCCGCTGTCCGGTGTCGGGTGCAGTGTGTAGTATGGCTGGGCATCCCGGCGGCAAAATCGCAGCAATAGTCATGCCAAACAGTGGCCATGCGTGGCATGCCTTGGCCAGTTGTGCATGCACATAATGCAAAGTCTGCTGGTCGCCCACTGTCTTGGGAGCGTCATCAGCTTTGCTGGCCTCACTGTGGCACGTCATAGTGTACGATAAGTCATTTGTTGGGCATGCATGATTCTTGGCAATGCAACACGACACGGCTATGCTTATGTCAACTCAGCAGGACTTAAAACAACAACGGCTGACATGCTGTTGTCCATGTTTTAACCACCAGGCTAGGTGTGTGTGTGTGGGGGGGGGGGGGGGGCGGGCATGCATGCTGACCCTGCGCCATCACAGCTGCTTGGCAAAAATTTGCATGCCAACCAAGTAGTGCTCTTGTCCGTGCATCGATTGGTAGCATCAACAGCATGTTTGTGCGTACATGCAGCAGCACATTGAGTTGAAATCCGTTCTGTCCCTTGTGTGATGATGGAGTATTGCTGCCTTCTGGTCCATGTGCATACATATCCCATACTGTGGATGTCTCTGATGGTTCAAAAGCGTTGGTCACAGTGAAGGAACCTGAGTGGCATGCGAGGAGCAATGCTGTGAAGTACACCCACCCTATGGTGTTGCTGAATGCATGCATAGCTTGCTGGTTACTTGTATTTTATTTGTGCTGCAGGCCCCACCCCACCTACACTGCTCAAGTAGGTACAGTAGCGGACCAATGGCATGCCGAATCAGAAAAGTGTGCATATGACGAGGAATGAGCACGTGCAATTTGATCATGTGCTACATAACAGCACGCAATGCGTTGCCGTTCCCCCCCTCTGTGTGCTGCAGTGTTCGACTCACAGACGTACATGACTCGATTGTGGTGGCATCCGACGGTCTCTGGGAGGTAGTGGATACAGATACCTGCGCAGCATTGGTGCGCGATTGGCGGCACCAAGGGAAGACAGCGTCTGAGGCAGCACAACTCCTTTGCAACGAAGCTTCACAGCAGGGCAGTGCTGACAATATCAGTGCAGTTGTCATGTACCTCACGTCTTCCACAGCAGAGCCTGTTTCAGCAGTCATACCGACACCAGTATTACGTAATGCCACAGCCTGATGTCACATGTGGAGGTACATCACACTAGTTTTGGAACCACACATGTAGAACGGCATTCGCCCACACACGTTTTCAACTGTGTGTAGCCTGCTGTTTTTGCATAGTCCACATGTACTTAGAGTCGTTGTTGTTGTGATTGCAATGCAATACACAGAGAATAAGTGTCCCAAAAAAGCAGCTGCGCTTCTGCTTTGCCGTTAAAAAACTCTGTGTCATGTGGGCAAGCAAGTCTTCACGACTTGTCGCCTTTGGCGATAGGCTGTGGTCTCATCTCAATTCCAGGTTCAGCTGCCATGCTGAGGCTGACTTACTGCATGCACTGTGGATTGTTGTACACTCCTACAAGTGCTGTGCGCTGTCAACCACAACACACACAATGTACAATGTGGCATTGTGGCATGGCCACATCTTCAGCAGCAGTGGTAGGGTGTGCGCAAATGAGCATGAACATCATATGCAGCATGCTTGGCCATCTGTTTGGCATGGCCAGTGCGGGCCTTGCTGACAGCCACAAAGGCCTGGCATGACCAAACAAATTGGGTGCTGTTGCAGGAGCAGAAGGCCTGTTGTTGCAGCTAACCCCTGCCTGAGAGTTTGGCTCAATGACATGTCACATGTCTGCTGCTTTGTGTGGGGCCTCCAATGTGAGCGATGCCGCAGGCGGGTACGTCAACTTCTTTGTGTCACCGGCTGACAGACGCAGAGCATGAGCTTGCAGATTATTGCGCCAGGTACGGCATGCTCTGCGTCATCGGGGCGGCGGATGGTCATGACAGCATCTACTTTGGCAATCTTGTTCGCCGCGCCACAAGTGCCTTGGCGGCCTTCACTTGTTGTACAGGCAGCGCCTGTAGAGGACCTGACAGTATTATGTTGACAGCGGCAATGAGATTTTCCTGCATGGCGTGGCGAGCAAGTCCAGCGTGCGTATCAACGGGAGGCGCTAAACAGCCGTCGAGCAGGCAGTGGGGGCGTTGTACACTACGAGGTACGCAGAAGCCGCCACAGTCAATTTGCCTACACGCAATATGCTCGTTCATCAAGAGGCAGTCGTGTTGAATGTGTACTGGGCGCGTGACGAAGACATAATCATGAAGCGTGCGATCGAGATGGTGCATAAGTAAGCACTGGTGGCCCGTTGTGTCGAGTTTGCGAAGTGTAAGCCAGTTGTGGTGGCGACACACCTTGTGGTGTGCAACATCAACTTAAGATGCAAGTTTAAACAACTTGAAGATGTCGTGATCTGCATGCGCCGGGCGGCACGGCGTGCCGTGTTCTTCGGTGTCGCCGCACCGTGCCGGGCGGTGGCGCGCAGGCATCCTCCCATTCCCACTAAGGCGGTGGTGTCGCAGCTGGCATGCCGTGCAGTCATCATCATAGTGCCAGAGGTTTCACCACCGTCTGCTGCCCGGGGTGTGGCCAGAGCATTCAGCCAGGCGGCGACCAGCACGGCCACAGGAATCGTGTGGAGTTCCACCCTGCCACACCGCGTCTGCCCCATTCAGGCAACCACGCACGACGGGAATCAGGGGCTGATGGTCTTCAACCGCGAGTGCAGCGGTGCCACCAACATGGGCATGCGTGGCGTGTGCACGGTCTGCGGCGTGGAGGACATCATCCCGGGGTACCCTTGGATGGGGCCTGAGGGTGATGGGAACGAGTAGACAAGTGGGGGCGGGGGGCGGATAATGGTGTGGGCAGTGGCTGCGCTGGGTTACCCATGGGGTAGCGCAGGAAGTTGCCAGTGCTGCCTGCCGGTGGTGGCAGCGGCACTTGCGACAGGGGTGGGTGCCTACTAGTAGCAACAGGGGGGGGGGGGGGGGGAGTTGCGGTAGCATGGTAGCTGGTATAGCTTTGCCACGATGTCTAGTTTCAGCGTCCCCTATGTAACTCGCCAGTTCTTCAGGACTCGCTAGGAGCCGGGGGGAGTGGTACCGTCATGTGCCAAATTAGGCCGGTCAGTCAAGAATTAGGAGCGTACCGGGCACCGATCCTTATTGGGCCTGTGTGTTTTTTTGGGCATTCCTCTTTGGGGCACTCAAAGCACAGCATGCAAACAGGTTACAAGTGCCATTGCACTATCAGATGCACACCTTCAAATGCCCATTGCACCCTCTGATGGATAAAATAAGCACTTGCACATCTTGCATGCACAGCATGCATACAGCAAGGTTTTGTCGACCGCAGAGTGATCTGATGGGCAAAAGTCACTGTCTTCCTATCAGATCGTTAGCTGATGAAATCACTCAGCCGGTCTCCCACTCGCACTTCGCCTGGAAAGCAAGCAAGTACCTCCACGTCTGAATGTGAGGATGGAGCTGGAGGTGGTATTGCTAGTGCTGCTGTTGGGGCTCGCGGGGTGGAGAGAACACCCCCAAGATTTTGAGCTGTCTTTGACACTGTGATGCAGCCGCTTGGCGCACCCTCTGTTCACGTAATCGTTTCGCGTCAACTTCAAGAAGGTTCTTCTCGTTCAACAGCGAAACAAAAGCAGCACGCACAAAGTACTGCAGGTCTCGCTGGTCATATAGTGCCCACCTGAGGGTGTTTTGAGGGCCCTGTCCTAATTGCGCCTGGTGCTTTTTTTGCGTGATCCTTATTCAGTGTCCGAGTGCTTTTTTTGACCATTCTAAATCTTTGACCGACCGGCCTAATTTGGCACATGGCGGTAGCATCGCGTGAACCCTATGCTTAAGGCTTGCTGAGCAGTGACAAGTGGAAGTATCACCTGCCTTGCCTGCACTGGAACAATGGACCACTCTTGCACGGGATCTGGTGGTGGGCGTCGTCTGCTGGCCAGTGGGCCTCCTATGGACAGCAGGGCCCGTTGTTTCAACGTCTCACTCCGCAGTCAGGCTTTGACTCATCGCAACCCCACTATAATGACAACAGGCTGCTGCAGCGACGCACTTGCTAGTGGTACGCAAGTGCACACAGATGCGAAAAGTGCACAAATCTATGATGAAAAAAAGCTGCATGATGTCGTCAATCAAGTGTGTGGAGGTACATGTAAGAAACAGTGCAAAGAAACAGTGCATTCGAGATGCAAGAGATGTAGAGGCGTAAGACGAAGGGTGTACAACATAAAAATGCATTGAGATACTAAAAGCTGATGGAACCATCCGAAACAAGCATGGATATCACACGTGGACAGCACACGTTGCTGATGTGGCTAGGGGGCCATGCCCTAGATGTGCGCTATATAGTTCAAGACCTAGGCGGAGAGTCACCGCCACAGCTTCAACTCTAAATACACAATTCAGTCCTCTGCCTACCCGGCAAGCACAGCTGCTGTGGCTCCACCGCCACCCAATCAACCAGTGTCGGCCTTCCCGTTGCTCTGCTGTTCACCTGCAACCGCCAGCCTCGTCATTTTGGCGATCTCGGCTGGACTCGAACCAACAGCCTTCGTCTTAGTATCCGCTTGCAGGCATTGTGCGTCCGCGGCCACACAACACACTGCGCAGGGTGCTCTAGTAGCCGAAGCCACTGTCCACTGAGCTGCGACACCTGGGCGAAAGCCCCGATGCCGGCGGGATTCGAACCCGCGCCCTCCCCCTTCCGAACAACGGTGCTCTATCTACCTGCAGACCGACGCGTCAATGACGGCAATAGCAGGGGTCCTGACTCAGTTTGTGCCGGAAAAAGAAGGCGCTGAGCAGGACGACGCCGCAGAAGACAGAAGGCAGAGCAAACCCGCGGTCACCGTGACTAAAGCCCTACATGAAGGCCAAAGGCTAAGGGAGGTGGTCATAGGGTATTACAGCCATGTAAATTCTGCAGTTGAGGCAAAGATGGCGGCGGCTGAGCTGGAGTGCATGGCGTAAGTGCACGCCCTGAATTTCTTCAGCCCATTTGTGTGGGGCATGCCAATAACGGCGGTCACTGACGCCAAGGCACTGAAGTGGCTACTCACAAGCAACAATGAGGTTAATAATAATGGTCATTCAGCACAGGCCAGGTACGGAGAACGGTAATTGCGACGCGCTGTCAAGGTTAGGGCAGACCCCACAGCTGCGCAAGAGGAAGTTGGGTCAAGTTGAAGATGCTGATGAGCAATGGCACCCATCAACGGAGGTCCGTGACGCGCCACCAGCAGGTGTCACGTTCGCAAGTGACGCTGCAACCAAGGAAGCGCTAGGCGTTGAAGTGGCGGCAACCACGGCTGTGGGGCAAGTGTGGCTCCCAACGATAGGTGTATTTAGGGGCCGTGTGGTCAGAAGTGACTTTGGCCACCCCTACAGTTGCAATGAATGGATGGGCACTGTGACTGCCATGGGGCAGAGCCCGCTCATGGGAGCTATGGCTACAATTTCCACAGAAGATGCAGATGGCGTACTTGACGAAGGGGGTGATGTTGACTACGACCCCATTTCAGGGCCTGGAGTAGAGGCAACCGCAAATGTGCTACTGGAAGCAGTGCAACAGAATGCTGAGAGACACATGTCACGCTGCGGAGAATTTGAGCAGTTCATGCACTGCCTGGACACCACAGCGGCAATGCACAATGCTGAGGAGTGGCGCGTGAGCATGTTGAGCGAAGTACATGACTGCCAGCAGACATTTGCGTGCGAGGCGATCTGGCAAGAAGAGGAGATGGTACGTATGGACTTGTATTTATAAAGGCCCAAGGGAGGCCGGGTTGCCTATGCAATCGAAAAGCTTGCGTCAACGCAGCAGCCTAGTCTGCGCTGTGCCCTAGGAGTTTGGATACCGGCGCCGCAACACAGCCCAGCATTCGCGCTCCACGTGTGTATGCCATGACGCGCTCCGCCAACTCCCGCGCCAGAGGAGATGGTACCAGAAAGTGATGATGATGCACTTGAAGTTGAAGTTGCGGCTCAAACGCTGCAGGATACAGAGCGAATGGGCAGCGTGAGCACTGAGGGCACGGCCACGCCAGCAATGCTGCAAAAGGACGCTGTGGTACGGCTGCAGCGCAGAGACGCTTACTGCGCACAGGTGATAGCGCACCTTGAGAAGGAGAGATGCCAGAGGACAACGATCTTGCGAGCGCGCTACTGGTGACAGGGGACCAGTACATGATTGACGATTCAGGCGTACTGCTACATATGTGCCATCTGCCCGAGAAGAGAGGCCTAGTAGCCGCGCAGGTGGTTGCGCCGAGGGCGCTGAGAGCGCTGATCATGTAGTTAGCTCACAGTGATGCAACAGCCATGCACGCGGGTCGTGTGGCAACACAGGCGAGGATTCCTAGGGACGAATTCACTAGGTCTCCGTTTGTGATACTTCAAGTACAAGCTCTCTGTTTCTGTGCCAGTTCGGTACAGAGCACCAGGGGAGTCGTTCTAGAACCAGACCATTCCTAGGACCGTTCTTCAACTTCAAGTCCTGGCCAGCACAATGCTCTTTTTGCTCACTCTTGGTTCTGGCCCTGAGCAAGAGAGACATCCTGCTGGGAGACAGCAAGCCTTTCTGGAGCTGAGCCATTCAGTGGCCTTCACTCCATGTCCACAGAGGTGTGTCTCATTTCTCTTGCTTTGCTAATGTTTGTCCAGCAAGTTGGCTGCAACTTGGTCTCGCCGCAGCATTACAGCCCATCTGCCTTTGGCAGCATGGAAGCCAGGCCGTTTTGCTGTATCAGATGGCTCAGCTCCAACTTGCTATCGACAACGTTAGCACTAGACCTGGCTAGAACTCGTCACCAGTCTCTCCGCAACCGTGCAGGTAGGCACGAAGGGTATTCCGAAATGCAGCGTCCGCGAATACGTTGTCGCGATGGCAGCACCGAGGAAGCCATAGGGATGCTGAGGTATAACCTGATGCGTCAGGATCCATCAGTTGCTATTGTGTCAAGGCAAGTCGTGGTTCCCTGCACACGACGACATAGTTAGCAACGAAAACCTAGATTCGCGCTCCCTGAAACACAACAGCCGCCGAGCAGAAAACGAAGATGCTGCAGCTGCTTGCAGAATTCCGTGAGCATAGACGTGCGACTATGCAAACAGCGGTTTTCGATCAGTAGGTGTGAGCACCACCGGCTGAAGTGCACTCGATTCCTGGCACAAAATCGCACACGACGTGAAACTCAAATGCTCCGGGACTGATCACCCCGAAGCATCGAGTTAACAATGTGGAGTTGTTGTACGCTGTCTAGACTAGACCTTGTGGATCCTCCAGCACTTTTTAAGTGGAGGGGGGATGATTTCTGCATAACCTTTGAGCAGAACTGCATAACCTTTGAGCAGACCACGCTGCCTAGAGCGAAAATCTTGAGTGCTCCAGCACGCCGCCAACGCGCACGTTTTGAGCTTTTGCCCGCTAGCCACAAAGTGCGCGCTGTGGCGAGTTGCTGTCCCGTTCTCGTGCTTCAGGGAGACGCTGCAACCCTCGCTGGTAACGCCGGGCAGCCTGCGGCCGGCGAAGCGGCCCAAGGGGAAACTGGAGTTGCGGGAGCTAGTGGTGAAAGTGGGAGCAGTAGTGCGGGTACCCAGGCGCAGCTCTGCTCTGCGCAGCCTGTGTCAGCGCCTCCAGCTGAACAGGTCGGTATGTCGGTCGCGGTCACCTCAGTCGTCTTGCCCGCGACGTCTACCACCCCGCCTGCTGTAACTGCCGCCGCTGCTGGTACCCCCGTGACGCTGGGAAACCTGTCGGCTGCGACGTCCGCTGCGGCTGTGCCGACGCCCAGTGCTGGGTCTGTGCATCTTGACAACATTGTCAGCCTGAGGGAACTCCGGAACGCCTCCCGGGCGTTGATGACGCGGCTGTGCGCCATGCCGCGGAGAGCATGCGCGCCACCATGAGCCACGCCGGGCCCCCCGCTCCTTCCTTCAACTTGAACCCCCCGAGCTTCTCTAGTACCACTCTCGCCGTCGCACCTAGCAACTCGACCCTTCCAGTGAACCGCAAGAGCATTAAGAGCGCTGCAAGCGACATTGACGCAGAGATCGAGCGCAACCTGGCGCTGGCCTCCGCTGCTCGCGACGAAGCTCACCGCGGCGTCCAAGCCCTTCGTCATCGAAACAACGCCGGCACTCTTTACCAACGCTGCCCAGCGCGCGCGCCACGAGCTCTTTGGCGCCCAGCAGCTGCCCCCCGGCGCTCAGCAACTGCCCCCAGCGCTCAGCAGCTGCCCCCAGCGCTCAGCAGCTGTCAGTACACCCCAGTGCTCAGCAGCAGTACCCGCCGAACGCGGGCGCCTACCCCTTCGCGCCAGCGCCCAGCTACACTCAGCTACACCACCGGCTACACTGGCAGCTACGACAGCTCCCACGCCCCGCGCCGACTGTCGGCGCAGGCGACGTTCTCGACCCCGCGCGCGCGCCGCCGATTACTACAAGGCGCTGCGCCCCGAGGAGCTCGCAGTCTTCAAGCACAACCTCAAGTCAGCTGCAGAGCTCGCCGGCTACGCCCTCGCCGACATCACCGGTGGCACTGCTATCACAACTGGCTCCAGCGGTGCCAGCTTAGCCCGCAGCGCTGCCAAGTCCGCCGCGATGTCCGCCGCCAAGACCCCCCAGAGGCAGCCTGACAAGTCAGCCGGCCCGAGCAAGCCCTAGAAGCTGCCACACGCATTTCCCCGGTGACGGCAAGCTGCACGAGCACCAGGTGCAGCGCGTCCGTTGGTACGACCAGCGCTTCGAGAAGCTGAAGAAGGAGAAGCAGCCCCATGACCAGCTTGAAGCCAGACGTGACGAGCTCCGCGCCCCAAAGCGCAACCGGACGAGTGAGTCACCTGGAAATACTTCTCATGTCTTGCCTAGTGTACCCATGGATGTTGACGCGCCAGAGCCACTTGGGCTAGTCAAACATCTCACTAGCTCCACGCAAGACATGATTGAAGTACCAGTTGCGCAGCCAGTGGCCGCTAAGGCCAGCGCACCGGTCACATGCGTGCTTGACAAGACAGTTGGCATTTGCATGCTAACCTCGGTCCTGTACACGCATAGTGAATCAGCAGCGTGCATGCCTGACTTTTATGCACACGTGACTGCTCCAGACACTGGTGACACGCCTGGTTGTGCATCACTTGCACAAGATGTCACTCTCGACCCAGACACCGCATCTAGAAGTAAGACCAAAGCTCCTGATTCTAACCCTGGCCCCATCTCCCCCACCACTTCGCCCGCGCCGCGTCCGCAGCCTAAGGAGGTGCCGAATGCCGGCGTGACGTCGTCGCGCAGGAAGCAGCTGAGGGTAGCAGAGTTGTGCTGCGGTACTGGGGGGATGCATAGGGGTTTGCAGGAGTTTGCACGTGCAGCAGACGCAGACGTGCAGGTAATACTTGTGGTAGATAGTTGCAAGACTACGTGTGAGCAGTACATGAAGCTATTTCCAGGCACGGAAGTCATTTACGCAGAAGTAGCTAGCTCTGAGGTCCGCAAGCGGCTCAAGGAGCTCCAGCCAGACGTCATCTGGAACACATCTGCATGTGTTGAATTTTCCCCAGCCAGGAAGGGGATTGAGGGCGATGCAGCGCGCACACTCGTACATGTAGCGCAGATCGCTGCTGATTGCCTGCCAGCCTTGATAGTGAACGAGACCGTGCCTAGGATGCTCCTATCCAACTCGTGGCGCGACTTTTGCCGCATCACGGGAACAAGGGGGTATTCCACCTATGAGGTGCAGTTTCGTGGCACAGCCGTAAATTATGCATCTTCACGCGAGCGCGTTTACACTGTGTCTGCTCCAAACACTTCTCGACTCTCTGAGCGCTTTGCACGCTTGAATGCAATTCTCAATAAGCGCTTCCGCACCAGCAAGCCTTGCATTGTTCGCGAGCATCTTGGCTGCTCCCATGACACGTTTTACTGGGATCCTAGGCAGCCCACGACGCCAGGCGTGCTGATTACTGACATGCCGCTTCCTAGCCCTGTTACTCGTCAACCCGGACGAGGCCCTTCCTCATCTTACCAGCCGCGAAAAAAAGATGTGGGACCGGCCAGTAAAGCTCTTGTGTTGAGCCCTGACCAAGTCATGTCCTTGCTTGGCTATAGCGAGCCCTACCCTGAAGGAACGCTAACCTAGAAGAAACGTTGGGCTGCAAACCTAGTGCAACCCAACTGTGTGGCTGCAATTATGCTTGCTTTGCATGCAGTTGCATCCCTGCCTACAGAATGGCCTAGTCCTAAGGATACCACCGAGCTTGCACCGGGTGAGGTAGTGGTGCATGACCACACCTCTCCCCCTCCTGAATGGCTGGTGGAGTCTAGCCTTGAACAACCTGCAGTGCTGCGCCTAGCTAGTGCTTGCGTGAGAAGCTTCTACCAGTTCACACGCAATGCAGGGCGCATGTTGCTTGCCACGCTAACTTCCGGAAATGACGTGCCAACTTCAAAAACTGCCTGGGTTACGGCGAGGATGAAGAAGAGCCTGCTGCTTCTGATTCCGGCGAGACGTCAAACACAGGCCTTGTTGAGGTACCACTTGATGCCGTGCGCAGTACAGACATCGACTCAGATGCTCAGCAATCTGATGCTCACTGACAGCAACCTGGTCTGAGCGCTGTCGCTACTGACGCGTTTAAAGCCATGGCCAGATGACAAGCACGTCACAAACCGCCTAAAACCTTGCAGAGAGCGCGTGTGATTGGCAAACCCAAGAAAAATGGCTTTGTGCGCATGCCAGTACGCACACAAGTCGGTGATGGCATACAGGAGCTGGTGCTTGACGCGCTAGTGGACAGCGGCGCCGAGGCCGAATTCATCAACACTGAGCGTGCACAACAGCTGCCACACGATTCGATTTGCCCGCTCTCTGATGGTGACTTTACCAGTGTTGAACTAGCTGACGCCAATAAATCAGTGCCGATTACTGGTGTTGTGCACGCCCAGGTGCGCTTCAAAGACACCATTTTCACACATGCTTTCTATGTGGTGGACTTGCTATGAGGCCATCCTCGGGTCTAGCTTCTTTGGCAAGTTTGGCTCATCCATCACATATGAGCACGAGATGCGCTTCCATCCCGCTGGCTCTGCCGGACCTGTTGTGCCTATGCGCGAGCACACAAGGTTGGGGACTCTAGACCCCCCCGCGGCAAACTCGATCAAAGTGGCGCTGCTAAGGTGCAAACATCCCAGAAACCCACTTTGCAAGCGCGCACATACCTTCTGCGCACAACGCATGATCAAGTACTCAATGCTGACACCGCTAGTAGAACCATTGAAATCGTGTCGCACCCGCCAGTGCAGTGCTCTGGACCTGTTGAAGTGCTGCTCACTGCTGACGTGCCACAGGCGTCGGTGACAGTGCAGGCTGGCTACTCAAGGCACTGTGCTCATGGACACGATGAACTTTGCGTCACCGCACAAGCCGCTTGGGCTGCTAGCCAAGAATGCTTCTACCATGCCGGTGTTTATACCAGAAGGCGCGATTGTGGGTGTCATTGAGACACCTGACATGATCTGCGACATGGGGACGTTGGCAGGGAAGATCTTCGAACTCACTGCAAACCTGACTAGAAGAGCGTTGAAGCATCTTGGCCAAGACGTGCCTGCCGTGAACAGGTCTAGTCCTGCATGACAGCCAGACTCCTCATGCGCGCCAGAGCGCAATACATCTGAACCAGACCCTGTCACACAAGCTGAAGCAGAAAGAGCTGCGTTCAGACGCAAGGTGGCAGAGGAGCATAATGCCACCCTGGGCACATGCACAGATGAGGAGTTACATGAAATGCTATCATAACACAAGGACGGCAAGGTGCTTGACGTTCTCAAGCAACGCGATCAACACGGCGTCACCTACTACGAGCGCGCCATGGACGTGCTCCGCCGCCGGCGCGGCGCCTTCGCGCAAGTCCCCAAGAGGTGACGGACCGCTTTGACGTTGACATCGATACCGGCGATGCAGCGCCAATTGCCGACAAAGCACGCAGGTGGGCTGCGCGAGAGGCTAAAATCATCTTTGAGGCCGTTGAAACTGAGCGTGAACGCGGTCAGGTTAGGCCTGCCAGTGGCCCCTGGGCCAGTAACCCTGTGTTGGTAACGCAGAAAGACAAGGTTCGCTTCTTTCTTGACTACAGACCCTTGAATAAAGTCGCTCGCCGCGACGAATACAGGCTATGCAATATGGACGCCTTGACTTTGCATCCAGTTGTAGGCAAATTCCCATGACCATTTGTGTGCCTACACAGGATATTCACTGGATGCATGCATGAGCTGCTAGGCTCAGCCAGACAAACGCATGCATGTGTGTACGTGGATGACGAGCTCGTGCACAGCAAGACGCTTGAAGATCATATTGCTCACTTGGAGGACGTGCTTCGTCGCGTGGAAGAGTACGGCATGAGTGTATCGAGGCACAAGTGTCAGCTCTTTGCCGAGGAAGTTATGTACTTGGACCACAAGGTGGGCAGGTATGGTATCAAGCCCTGTGAGGACAAAGTTAAGGCAATGGTCAACATGATGCCTCCCGTTGGCAAAGACGGGAAGGTAGACAAGCGCCTTATGCAGGTCCTGCTCGGCTGCTTAAATTACTATAGGCGCTACATACATCGCATTGCGCATATTGCAGCTCCGCTAGTCGAGTGTACGCGTGATGGCGCAGACATGTCGTGGAACAAGCGCCGCCAGGAAGCGCTTGCGAAGCTTAAGCACGCCATGTCCAACGCCCCCGTGATCATGCACCCAGACGTTGACTTGCCTTTTGTAGTGCATACAGATGCAAGCAAGCTAGCCGTGGCAGGTGTGCTCGCTCAGTTTGTACCACTTGAGCAAGCTGCGTGAGAGGCACAAAGGTTTCCCTTGGGCAAGCACACGGCGTGCCAAGACGGTCGATGGTAAACCTGCCAGAGAGGCGGTTGTAGCATTTTTCAGCAAGATTAATTCCGTGCAGGACGCAAAACTTGGTGCTACTGCTCTGGAATATCTGGCTGTAGTGCTGGCTTTGAACAACTGCCGTAATTACATCTGGGGCAGGCCTGTAACCGTCGTAACCGACGCCTCTGCGTTCGTTACGCTGGTTGTTAACCTTGGACAATCATAATAGCAAACTGCTGCACTGGACCATGCGTCTTCAGGAGTATGACATCATGGTCCTACACCGCCCTGGAAAAGACAATGGCAATGCAGATTGCACCTCTCGTATGCCGTAAATGACAGAAATACTGGGGCCCCAAAGCTATGAACCTGCTGATGAGCAGTGGCCAGACTGCACTGATGCTGAAGCTGCACCACCTAGCGGTGTACGCTTTGAAGATGAACAAGTTGAAGAATCACCTGCATGTGTAGGCCGCGTAGGCGCCTATGCTGCATATCCAGGTGGCACAAACTTCAAGTTCAACAAGCTCGCTTTAACCTCGAAACTTGACCAGTTGCGTGAGTACACTTGCATCTCATGAGGTCCATGAACTCATAGGCCAAGTATAATTTGACTAAAGTAGGGTATTACGTTACATTGTATTGTATAAGATGATATAGTACATGTATACTAGTAGTAGAGCAGTGTGTAGGTGACATGAAATGCTTAACTCATGAGGCTCAACACACAAGAGTTTAGTGATAGAGCATGTAGGTAACTTTCAGGGCTGTGACCCTTCCTGTACATGAATTGCTTCTCACCTAGTGATTCTACTTTTGAAATGATTCCAAAGAACATTATGCAAAGTCACAAAAGTCCACCGAGCGTCGTAGCGGCGCCGTTTTGGGGCCACAGTGAACATACAGTGTTGTAAGTAAGATGATATAGTGAATGTATAGGAGAGTATAAAATAGACTCAACACACAACAGTTTAGTGAGAGAGCATGTAGGTAACTTTCAGGGCTGTGTCCCTTTCTGTATATAAATTCGCTTCTCGCCTAGTAATTCAACTTCCGAATTGATTCAAAACGATATTATGCAAAGTAACAAAAGCCCACCGAGCGTCGTAGCGGCGCCATTTTGGGTCAGCCTCTTTGGAAAAGTAATATCTGAGGCAGCCGTTGAAAGCTCAAGTATTAACTTCAACAAGGTCCAACATTTGGGATCTGAATCGCTTCTCACATAGTGATATGAAATTTTAGGAGATTCCAATTTAATGTGAATTGCGTTAGTAACGCGCACAATTTAATTTTGTGCATGAGCAGCAGCACACGGCGACATCCAATTCGATTCACTGCAGCTCAATCGTTCTCACTCAGCTGCCAAGTTGCACTCCTCGAGTCATGACAACAGGCAAATTTCAGGCATAGGATACAGCGCATGGCAAGACGGCCGCAAAGCGCACAGCAACAGTGACCAAGTGCGTCCGGAAAAAGTGTTAGTTCATGCATTCCAGCACAGGCGCCCAGTGCGGCAGCTGTGCCAAAACCAGCAAGACTGGCACTGGGGCACCCAGCAGGTGCATCGCTCACGGAGGCGGCAACCGGTGCCAGTACATAGACCATCTAACCGGCGCACATGCGATAACTCGGCAGTGTCTAGAAAGACTGGCACTGGGGCACCCGACTGGCACTGGGGCACCCGACAGGTACGTTGCTCACGGAGGCGGCGACCGGTGCCAGTACATAGATGCTGCCACCGGCGCCACATGTGAAAGCAGCGCCAGAACCAGCAAGACTGGCACTGGGGCACCCGGCAGGTGCAAGCTGCACGGAGGTGGCGACCGGTGCCAGTACATAGACCATCTAACCGGCGCCAGGTGCGGAATCAGCGCCAGAACCAGCAAGACTGGTAGCGGGGCACCCGACAGGTGCGTTTCTCACGGAGGTGGCAACCGGTGCCAGTACATAGATGCTTCCACAGGTGCCACATGCAGCAGCTCGACACAGAGCAGCAAGACTGGCACTGGGGCACCCGACAGGTGCGTTGCTCACGGAGGTGGCGACCGGTGCCAGTACATAGAAGCAGCTTCCAAAGGTGCCACATGCAGTGCGATAGCTCGGCAATGTCTGGCAAGACTGGCACTGCCAGTGGGGCACCCGACAGGTGCGTTGCTCACGGAGGTGGCGACCGGTGCCAGTACATAGATGCTTCCACAGGTGCCACATGCAGCAGCTCGACACAGAGCAGCAAGACTGGCACTGGGGCACCCAACAGGTGCGTTGCTCACGGAGGTGGCGACCGGTGCCAGTTTATAGATGGTTCCACAGGTGCCACATGCAATAGCTCGGCAGTGTCTAGCAAGACTGGCACTGGGGCACCTGACAGGTGCGTTGCTCACGGAGGAGGCGACGGTCACCGGTGCCAGTACATAGATGCTTCCACCGGGTCCAAGTGCGGCACCTCGGCAGTGTCCAGCAAGACTGGTAGCGGGGCACACGAAAGGTGCATCGCTCACGGAGGTGGCGACCGGTGCCAGTACATAGACCATCTAACCGGCGCCAGGTGCGGCAGCAGCGCCAAAACCAGCAAGACTGGCACTGGGGCACTCGACAGGTGCAAGCTGCACGGAGGTGGCGACCGGTGCCAGTACATAGATGCTGCCACTGGCGCCATATGCGATAGCTCGGCAGTGTCTAGCAAGACTGGCACTGGGGCACCCGACAGGTGCGTTGCTCACGGAGGCGGCGACCGGTGCGAGATGCAGTGCTGCACCTCCATCGACGGCTGTACACCCACTTTTGCGAAAGGGTATCATCCCGAAACAGGCGTGGGCTTGTGCACATTTGCTATGCGAGCATACGTAGAGAGCGCACCTGCGGCAGCTAAGGAGCAGCTGATGAGGCGGTTCGGTTTCAAAGAAAAACCTCGTGTTGCGCGGGAAGCATGCATTCTACCACCGCGTATGTCTACTGGCGCCAGAGCTGGCGCTGTCAGAGCGAGTTCTGGATGCTAGTGTCCTCTCCAAGTGCGTCGGCAAGACCAAGTCGACTAGTGACCCACGCCCTGACTGGTTTCACTTTTTCAGTGATGGCCCGGAGTCGTTTGCCATACACGGCGAGTATGACGAACGTCATGACCATGAAGATGATGATGAGCGCCTGGCCGCAATTGCATTGGCGAGCGGTGCAGGCGTTGCAAACACATATGTGGTTCGTGTGAAGGCTCGCCATTACACTGCCCGTGCTCTGTGCGTGCGCAAGACGCACCGTGAGCACACATACTTTTCGTTGACAGATGAGGGGAGCAGGGTTGCTCTTGAAGTGGCGCTGGAAATGCGTAAGAGGGTGGCATGGATAAACAGTGGTCTGGGCCCTGATGATGCAGCCGGCAGGCCGCTTAAGATATACATCAACTAGACATCAGTTGAATCTAATAATAATGATCTGAAATCCTCTTCCTGTCTTCCGATGTCACTGCACCCTGAGCTTGTATGCACATGTCAAACAAATGCGCACCCAAACACAGCAGCAGGGGCAGCAGGAGAGAGACATTGTCTACGTGTGCAGGTGTGTCTTGCATTTACTCCTTGTAAAGCTGCACCCATGCCTCCAGCGTGTCATGTTTCTCAGGAGTGTAGCCGTCTTCAAAGATCTTACAACACAAGACACAGTTATCCTTCGTATAGCCACGGTCGGGATCCTTGCGCCTCATTGTGGCCTCTGTCGGGTCGTAGCGCAGTGCCATAGCCTCGCTCTTGGCCTGGCCTGTCGTCAGAGTACGGGGCATCTTGTGTGGGGTGCCTGCGTGGAGTGAGAAACAGTGGCTCTGTAGAGGCAGATTTGAATTTCATGTACTTCGAAGTATGGGCTAGTGATTCTACTTTTGAATGGATTCAAAAGAATAATATGGAAAGTAACAAAAGTCCACCGAGCGTCGTAGCGGCGCCGTTTTGGGTCAGCCTCTTTGGAGAAGTAATATCTGAGGCAGCCTTGCAAGTTCAAGTATTACTTCAATAAGATTCAAACACAAACAGCAGAAATCAATGCCGGCCTCAGCCAAGTATATCTTGAGTAAATTATAAGGTATACAATTGTAGGATGATTGAGTACTTTTATTAATTTCACTTCGCAAGGGGCGCGAAAAGCCCTCTCTTTGGATGTGCACTCGATGCAACATTCCTTCTCCGAAGAGAGACTCAAACGCAGGCTTCCCCCTCTGCACAACCACCAACACCCCACAACCAAACCCTACTTAGGGTTGCCCAGCCGTGAGGCACACTTGTCCCGTCTTGAAAAAGATTTATGCAGGCCTGGGTCGCCTTTGACAGCGCCCAGAACTGAGGACCATGCTGACACGTCTGAATCGCGCCTCTAGGCAAAATGATCACTGGGCACCAGGCACTGGTGCTAAGGGTATCAATGCTGTTGCTACGAAGAGTCCGACCCAACCCCAACACCCCCCACCCAAACCCTGATTGGTCCCCACTATCATGCTGCACCAAAGTGCCTAAGCTACTGCCTCTACACGACCAGACCCACTTTGAGGCCCCCCGTGTCTCTGCCAAAATGGTCCTAACCGTGAACAGCTTTGTGCAGGCCTGGGCTACTGGTAGCAGCGCCCAGAACTGAGGACAATGGTCATGGATCACTAAGTGCCAGGCACTGGTGCTGCAAAGGCTGATGCCGTCACTCAAGCAAGCATATCTACTAGAACCCGCCCTTCTATTTGCTAGTGTTACCCCCCCCCGTGTCCCCGGCCGCACACTGGAACCCCTGCTGCGAACTCCTTCCTCCTGCTGCTCCTGCTCCTGCTCCTCCGCGCCGCTCCCGCCAACCAGCTGAGGCCGCCTGCCCCGTCGCCGCGCACAGGCGCCACTCTCTAACCACATGCCTTGGACAACACTCTTGCAGGGTTGTATGACTAACAATCAAGGGTGCCGCGAGGCCCCAAGATAGTGTCCTTGTGTCGGTTGTGGGTTGAAGGCGTGCGCCATCGCCGGCGGCAGGAACGGCGGCGGATAGGCTCCGGTCTTCGACGGTGTGGTTGCAGGTGTTGGTGTTCGCGTTGATGATCTTGACGCAGCAGGCAGCAGGCTTGACCTTCGGTCGCTGCGTCGGCGTAGGCCACCAAGCAGGCGAAGCCGCCACCTGCCTGCGCCGTCGCCGCATCGCTGACCCTCCCCACGGACAACACTCTGAAAGAGTGTGTGTAACAACAATCAAGGGTACCGCTAGGTCCCAAGATAGTGTCCAGATGTGAGGTGCTGGGGCAGCAGATGCGGTGTACGGCGGCAAGTGCTGGT
Source organism: Tribonema minus (assembly GCA_017506865.1). NCBI lineage: Eukaryota > Xanthophyceae > Tribonematales > Tribonemataceae > Tribonema > Tribonema minus. Next base: position 786,151 of record JAFCMP010000434.1, read on the forward strand.
GGAGGCAGTGCAGGTTCGATGTCCACAGTCGCTGATGCAGCAGTCGGGGCCAGAGGTGCCAGCAGAAGCTGCGGTTTGCGGCCACACGAACAACACTCCATAGGAGCAGGGTCAACAATCCAGGGTGCAGTGAAGCCCCGGGATAGTGTCCTTGGTGGCGAACTTCAAGCGCAGGTTGGTCGGCACATGGCGGAGAAGGCACGAGCCCTGGCGACGGCTGAGCAGGCGTAGTCTGCAGCAGCTGCGCACAGCTGCATGAGCCCCACTCCTTCTGCTTCAGCCACGGATCAGCTCGAAGAGCAATTGGTATGACAATCAACGGTGCCAAAAGGCCCGGAGATAGTATCCTTGGGTGGCGTGAGGGGAGGGAAGTAGCTGCTCGTGCTGCTTGAGAGGCGAACTGCAAAGCTTTCCATGTCCTTGCCGATGCCGCCAGCTCAATAGTACTTGTATAGTAGAGCAGCAGTTAGGTGACATGAAAAGATACTAAACTCACAACAGTTTAGCCGACCCGCAGCCATAGCTGGCGGTGCATTGTGTGCAGCCGGTGTCTGTGTGATGAAACGCGCGCCTGCGGTGACGTCATGCACAATGATTGCGTCGCCGGTTTCCCCTAAATTTGGTTTGCAACTGTCACCTCGCGAGTCGATCGCATTCGAGAACGCACCGGCACAAACAGTGCTCTCACCGGCGCGTGCAATGAGGGAAGCCTGCGCACGACGGTGTGCACTGCGTCATGTACTGTGCGCCGTGCTGTTCTCCATCCCGTACACCATCGCTGTGTGTCGTCAGACAGATGCGGGGTGGGAAGCATGCGCAAGAATACTTCCAGAAATGTCCTCACAAAATGCCACCTCAAGTTGTGCGCCCAGGTGGTCAATGCAACGCATTTCGACCTGTACGACTGTCGTACAGGTCGAAATGCGTGGTCAATGCAACGCATTTCGACCTGTGCAACGCATTTCGACCTGTACAACGCATTTCGACCTGTACAACGCATTTCGACCTGTACGACAGTACAGGTCGAAATGCGTTGCATTGACCACCTGGGCGCACAAAGTGCACTGTTCCATTGGAGACATCCATTGCGCAGTAGTTGTAGCAGCAGCTGCAAGCAGGAGAGCAGCAGCAGAGCATTCAGAGTAGTAGAAGCAACAAAGCAGCCTTCAGGAGGGCCGCAAGGCAGCAGCTGCAGTTCTTGTGCACCTCCTGCGCATTTGAGCGCTGTGAGACGCAGGGGCAGGATAGTGCAGCCGGAGTGCACAGGAGTTGCGGGGGCCGCCGCAGCACTGCAGCTGCAGCGCATCAGGTAGGCTCTTGAAACATGCCATCTCCGCGACCAAAAGATACTGGGAGCACCACAATAGGAGATGTTGCAAATGTGCAGGCTCTGCAGTGCAGCTTTACCATATCAATGGGCTGTCTAGATTCTGCGTTGCTTGGGTCCTGCAACATTCAATGGTAACATTCAGAATTGTCTGTAACATCTCATGATGTTCAGACTGACGTCCCTTGTTATTCAAGCGCAAAGGAGATGCGCAAGCATACCGGAAGGCTTCTGATTAATAACACTGCGCCACAGCACACTTTCAACGCAATTGGTGTACGGGTTCTCCATATCTTTGATCATCAGAAATAGCAAGCACATAAACATGGTTGTGCGCTTAACCATCTCTGAGACACTATGAGACTTTTGTTTTAACTGGCATTTCTCACTGTTGTATAGATGGAATTTGAGACCCTGACGTCTTTACTGAGATTGCTACCCCTCAGCCATACCGCTGACGACGACTCCTTTGTGCGTGTCATCTCATGGAATGACTCGGCGACGCGTGTTTGTGCTAGTTTCTCGCACTGGGATGTTCCTGTGTACCCCTCAACCCACGCCTGCTGTGTGTTCCTTTTTCTGCTTGGCAACAAACCCGCAGACGTGGAAAACGTTCACCACTGTGTGTTCTCATGTTTCTGCCCTTCAGGGATGGAGGTGATGGGCGAAGACGTGGATGACTTGAATGCGCTGGTGACAGAGCCGAAAACCCTAGAGGGATGGAGAGCGTGTTCCCAGCTTACCTTGCGCAGGTGCGTTGTCAGATGCCAATTTGTCCCATTCGGAATGGTGAGCTTTGATTGTCTGCATTATGCGCAGAGCATGTTTGTTGTTAGCTTCAACACTTCTTGATGTACGCTCATCTTTCAGAGACACATGCTCTGCTGACGCTGTTGCGCAGGTGCGCGGGCCTGCCGGGGTCATTCGGCAAAGTGACAGCGTTGACTAAGCTGAGCATGTGCAACTGCGAGCGGCTCACCGAGCTGCCAGAGTCATTCGGCAAGCTGACAGCGTTGACTGAACTCAACTTGTCCTGGTGCAAGTCACTCAGCAGCATGCATGCCCGAGTCGTTCTGCAACCTGACAGCGTTGACTTCCCTCGACCGAGCTACTGCAGTGCGCTCAGCAGCCTACCCGAGTCATTCGGCAACCTGACAGCGTTGACTTCACTCAACTTGCAGTACTGCGAGTCACTCGTGAGTCTGCCCGAGTCCTTCGGCAATCTGACAGCGTTGACTTCCCTCGACTTCAAGTTGACGCACTGCAAGTCACTCGAGAGCCTTCCCGAGTCCTTCGGCAACCTGACAGCGTTGACTGCACTCGACCTGTCCTTATGTTTTACATTGAAGGGAGTTTCAGTTGGCGGCCTACTGTCGCTTACAACGCTTACATTGGACTTTTGTGGAACTCTTAAGGCTGTGACCTCCAGGCCGACCTCCAGGCTGGCACAATCGGAATATCGCCATAGTGAAGACTGGTTTTCACATTTTCCTACCAGTAGCATGGGCAATACGCCTGCCTTGAGGCACCTTTCACTGCGGGGATGCAGAGCGCTGCAAAAGCTCGACATCAGCGGATGTAGCCAGCTGACTTGCCTACCAGAACATGTCAGCGATCTGAGCACCCTGCAGGTTCTAGACTTGACGGGGTGTGAGAAACTCGAGCTCATTCCGGACTTGCGGAAGTGCCCACTAGTGGCGGTTTCGATACAGGACTGTGGCAAACTAGGAATGTTGCCTCGTTTCAGCACGAAGAGGCCGATCGCAGGTCGCACGTACGGGTGTGACCAAATCGACGCGTCGCTAGCAAGCAATGTCGACACCACATTGAATGCAGTCCTCCTCGCTGCCGCCCTGCTTGCAACGTTGGGGTACTCGTCGCTCGCCAATCCCACCGACTGGGACGACGGCCTCAGCAATCCTCCCGGCGACACGATGGCTATCGGCGCCGACACGCTCCAGGTGCATGGCAACGCGCCTCGTGGATGGCTGGCGGCCTACCTCATCTTCTCGCAGGTGTCGTTCTACGGGTCGATTGTATCAATACTGTGGTGCCTCATCTCCGTGCTGCTGAATGCTGATGCAAAGAGGATGCTCCAGCGCGGCGGAGACCGGAAGCGACTCATGTTGGGCATAGCGACGAGCTTTCTTGGTGTCGCCCTTGTCGCCATCCTGGCCGCGTACTTCTGCGCGGGAATGACGTCGGTGTCACCTGAGCACAAGAGGCAGCAATACCTCGTAGTCATGCCCACCGGTGTGTGGGGTGGAGTCTTTGTCCTGTCGTTGGTAGTGTTCCTAGGCTTCCCTGATAGTTTTTAGGTCGGGCGGGGCATGTAAATGTAGTTGATCTCCAGCATTGTGCAATTGCGCGTTGTCGCTTGCACGCACACCTGTGTGCTGTATCTCTTTTGCATCTCGATTGCATTGAGCTGGGAAGTCAAGTTTGCATACTTTGTGCAGTCATCACCCTGACTGCAGAGCGTCCAATGTGCAGTCGTTACCCTGACTGCAGAGCGTCCACCGCATTCATCTCGACCGCATGGTTTCTTGCATATTTTGAGGTTCCACGTTGTGACTGCATCGCACGCTTCATGTGGAACTCATGCATCTGTGTGCGGTTCGAACATCGTGCGGATCGTGTGCCCTCAGTCGTGTGTCCAGTGAAGTCCGACAAGTCCGCGGCATCATTTTGCATGCATCGCGCCTCGTGTACACGTGTTGATCGATCATGAACGCTGAGCGTCGACGCTGTCGCACACCGCACGGCGGCGTGCTCCGCGTGATGAATTTTAGACAAAGGTGATGCAATCATTGCTGTCACAACATTCATTGGTCGCCGAGCGCCGTGCACGCCGAGTCGCTCGCGTCTAGCGTGGCCTGCGTTGAGTCGACGTCGTGCGCGACCACCCATCAGTGCACTGCTTTCTCGTGCGCAAATCTGCACGTCGCCGCACCTTGAAAGAACTTCACACTACAGGAAGGTGGCGCCGAACCCACATCCGCCATGCGCACTTCGATGCCCTGAACTCTGCGCTGGCGTCGTTCTAAGGTTTGCTCTGGCCGCAGTGCTGACGTCGTGGTCGCACATGTCGTTCGCTCATGATGTTGGCTTGCTGTCGACGATGACCTCGTGTCGCCGATCGTATGTATATACGGTGTACAGTGTAATAGAAAATGACAGCATGCCGCAAGCTGGCGTGTGAAGGTCAGCGCGTGCGGTGCCATCGTGTGGCCTGTCGTGCTGACGCTACGATGGCACGCTTCGGGATGGTGAGTGAATGTGCAGTCGCCACGGCGGTGTGCAAACTATTAGCGTCGGCCACCGTGGTGATGTCATGATCGCTGCGGCCCACGTTTGCACATGTCGCCTTGTCTGCTCGCAATGTCCGGAGCTGTCGATGGCGACCTCGTGTCGCTCGCATCACTGTTCGAACCCAGGTCGTCGATGCACATGGTTTGATGCTGTGGGTTGCAGCTGAGTGGACCAGTCAGCAACGCAGCATGCGCAAAAGAGAAATACACAGCTCAAGTATGGCTTCACAATCATCTTTAATTTCAAAGTTTTCGGCAATTTTGGCACCAAATGAAGCCAAAAACCAGGAACCAGCAGGGGGCACGAGGAGGAGGGGGTGATGGTCTAAGTGATATCTGAGGCATCCTTTGAAAGTTCAAGTGTCAACTTCAAAATATTCAAACACCACAACATGCAGCATCAGCAGGCAAGCTTAGCCCATGCCACAGCGAACCTACAGTGTTGTAAGTAAGATGACATAGTAAATGTAAAGTAGAGTGAAAAAGAGACTCAACACACAACAGTTTAGTGAGAGAGCATGTAGGTAACTTTCAGGGCTCTAACCCCTTTCTGTACATGAATTGCTTCTCACCTAGTGATTCAACTTTCGAATTGATTCAAGAGAATATTATGCAAAGTAACAAAAGTCCACCGAGCGTCGTAGCGGCGCCATTTTGGGTCAGCCTCTTTGGAAAAGTAATATCTGAGGTATCCTTTAAAAGTTCAAGTATTAACTTCAAGAAGATTTGAACACAAACACAAGCACAAGCACAACGGCATGCAGCAGCAGGGCAAGCCTTAGCCCATGCCACAGTGAACATACCGTGTTGTGAGTAAGATGAGATAGTAACTGTATAGTAGAGTGTAAAAGAGACTCAACACACAACAGTTTAGTGAGAGAGCATGTAGGTAACTTTCAGGGCTCTAACCCCTTTCTGTACATGAATTGCTTCTCACCTGGTGATTCAACTTTTGAATTGATTCAAAAGAATATTATGCAAAGTAACAAAAGTCCACCGAGCGTCGTAGCGGCGCCATTTTGGGTCAGCTTCTTTGGAAAAGTAAAATCTGAGGCATCCTTTGAAAGTTCGGATGCAGAACAGGCCAGAGCCCTGAAACTTACCTACAGGCTGTCTTACCATGTTGTTCTGTAGTGAGGGATATAGGTTGAGTGTGTCAGGTTACCTACACGCTGACTCACTATACAGTGTTTCATGATATTGTTGTATACTTACAAAGATACACTAAAGTTATAATCAAGTTATACACAGTGTATGCCTGCGTTACACTCTCTTGTGTGGCGCAAGGCTGGCCTACATGCTGCTGTCCTGTCCTTAGTGCTTAGCGCTTGATTCAATTTCATTCAATTCAATTCAATTCAAGTGCTTCGCTTAGTGCTCGGTGCTTGGCGCTTGATTCAATTCAATTCAAGTGCCGCCCCTCTGGTACCGAACGTTGCGAAGCTGCAACTCACGCCCATCAGGCGGCACCAGCGCATCATCCACCGGTGCATCCGCCATCAGGCACTCCCTACCTACCTCGATGAGACTCTCCCCTCGTCGATCAGGCGCTTTCGCTGCGAGAACTCATCGGCTCAAACAAAGATCGGCCTCATCAGCGGGACCGGGACGCTGACTCGTCAACGAAACGAGTCACGAAGTGAGAGAGAGCCTTCTTCAACCGACCATCGATAGATTCAGAAGCACCCCTCGGCCCTCACAACACACAGTGGTGACGGTGGCGGAAACCCGCTTGCCGGAAGGTCGTAGACTGCAGCTCCGCAGCATTCGCTGCCGCAGGGGCGACAGTGAAGTGCAGGGGGGGGATAGCCCGCTCACTCATCTGCCTTCGCATGAAGTCATCAACTGGGTCAGCGAAAACGAGGGCTGGCGCGCGCTACAGCAACACATGTACCCTGCGCAGGACTTGCAGGACGTCAACACGCTTCTCACCCAGCATACAGACGTCAAGGGGGCGCCGCTCTGCACCCTCGAGGCAGCCATGTTTCTGAATTCACTCCCTGCAAGCAGCATGGCTCGGGCAGTCTATGGCGGCCTGCTGCGCACGCAAGCCGCCATGCTGGCTTCCGGCATGCGAGCCAGTCGGCGCCACCTCTTTGTTCCGAAGGGCGACGGGCACGAGAACGTCTGTTGGGTGGGCCTGCTGTGCCGGAGCGGAAAGCAGTTCGGGTCCCAGATCTTGGGGTATCTGCCGCGAGAGATACAGTCAGACGGTCACTTCGCAGAGTTCAACCCGCTCGCGGGCAGCCCGGGGGCAGTTCCCATGTATGCGCTGGAGACGGCGCGGGGGTCGGGCGCCATGCAGCCGGTGCTGAACCAGGGGACGACGTTCATCGCGTACAGTGCAGACATCGTGCAGGACAGCTGGAGCCACCTGAGGTGGGCGGACGATGTATCGTCGGCGAGGGCCATCGAGCTCGCCATGTGCCGCGACCCGGTCGAGGTAAGAGCGCACATGACGAGACCACTCATGCTCAACTTCTTCGGGAAGAAGATGCTGCAAGAGGTGCCGCGTGAGCATCTCAGAGCCGGGGACGTGCGCGAAGGAAAATCACGCGTGCAGGCTAGCACGCCACACCGCACCAATGCATAGCGCAGAGGCAGACGGAGGCAGCCACAAGGTGACACACACACACTGGTGGTGAAGGAAGCTGAAGGAAGGTGAAGGAAGTGATATTACTATCAATAGCAAACCTGCGCGTGCCAGCTTAGGCTTGCTGAGTCACATACATCAATGATCTGGAGCTGATCTCGAACAGCTCGCGAACAAAACTGCACTTCAACTACAACCTGAAGTGCAAACCTCAACTAGGGCATCCAACCCTAATTGTGCAACATCGCCATATTGTAACACCCTCCCCCAGTCAAAGCTCCATCCCATGAGCTTGACTGACATAACGCGCTGGATGCCTACTTTCAACTAAGCCTGATGCTTATGTGTGAATGCTCTCACTACATGCAGCCAGAAATGCTGCACCCCCGTTTTCAACACCCTTTCCCAGCTGTGGGGAAACAACAGTATCCTGAGGGAAACAATGCCCGCTGTCCTCGAAATCAATTACCTCATGCCAGCTGACCTGCACTTCTGCAACCTTGCTTCTTGTGCTCAGCTACGGCATCGAAACTGTACGCACTGCTGGGTATGCCGCCCTTCTTGTGCGAAGCTCGCCCGCTGCTAATGCTGCACTTCTGAGGCCCACTCTTCTGTGCGAAGCAAAAGCGATACTGCACTGCTGAGGACCCCCTCTTCTTGTGCACTCCTTCAAATAACTCATCGGCACTGCTACTGCCGGCTGCCTATTGCACCCTGCAATGGCACACCGAAAGTGGAAGAGCCTGGTACGCTATCCTCTGCGCACACTTGCCCTTGAAAATCGCCATGGCCTCAAACAGGCCCTCCAGCCAGGGGAATACGCTCCACCCGGACCTTCTGCAGTAGCTCCCGCCACTCCAGTTTGCAAGCTGCTGTCCAGCTCCTGCTCATGTCAAGGATGACATGCGTCGATGCTGCCTCACCGCAACCTCCCATGAAGAAGCGCCTGTTGCATCTCCAGACGAGTTTGTCGTCTCCCTGGATTCGCCATGCGGACCTTTGCTGCTGTTGAGCATGAACGGTACCCGCCGGGACACGCTCGAGTCGCCCAGGCTGAACAACAGAGCTCCAAGTCGCATGCTCCAGCTGCTCATGCACTCCGTGCATGTCGGCGCAGGCGCATGCCGGCCTCGCCTTCCGCTTATTGATGACCCAGTGGCGTCAAAGCTGGGGACTTCCTTCCATATGCTAGCTAGCTCCGTGAGCGCAGGCTCATAACCGAAAGAAAAAATCACGTGCAGGCTGGCACGCCACACCGCACCAATGCATAGCGCAGAGGCAGACGGAGGCAGCCACAAGGTGACACACACACACGGTGGTGTTGCCGGAAAGGAAGCCGGCGAAGGAAGTGATATTACTATCAATAGCAAACCTGCGCGTGCCAGCTCAGGCTTGCTGAGTCACCTACATCAATGATCTGCAGCTGATCTCGAACAGCTCGCGAACAGAACTGCACTTCAACTACAACCTGAAGTGCAAACCTCAACTAGGGCATCCAACCCTAATTGTGCAACATCGCCATATTGTAACAGCGCGGCATCATGTGGCTCGCTTGGCTCTTCGAGCGCTCAGCGGTGGTCACACGATCGACTTTCGTAGGAATTGCGCACGCCACCCCCTGCTTCAGGCACATGACCGTAAACAGCGCGCTGCTGGTGATCGGCGGGGCTACTGAAGACATGCTCACAATGACAGGCGGCGCGGCAGGCGGCGCGGCAGGCGATGTAGGCGACACTGCGGCAGGCATGATGGTGTTGCGGTTAATGGCAGGCTTGGTCGTAGTCGACGAAGCGGACTTCGCCGTCAGCCTTGCCAACAAGGAGGACATCGCCAAAGCCGACCGTGCCATGCAGGAGATGACGAGGCGGGTATATCGAGTGCTACCGGGCATGGCCATGTCTGCCACGGGCAACACGATGGACGCGTACACGCAGCTGTTGTCGGAGCCCTACACGTACACCGATATGGTGCGCAATCAGGCGGGCCCCTTTTGTGTCAGCGCATTGCGGCCTAGCTCTGTTTACGAACTGTTGTACGATCTGTTGTTGGTGAACTTCAATGTCATTTCTCTAACTTTGTCCCGCTCACGACAGGTGCTGACGGACATTCTGGCGGTGCCAATGATGCCGGAGCGGTGGGGCCAGGATATAGCACCGGCAAAGCTGCGCACAGCGGCAGGCGTGCGGGAGCACGTGACACGCTTCAAGTACACGTATGTCAACCAGGGCATCCGACGCCTCACCGCGCTTATCAACGACACGGTCAATTTGTGCTCCTCGAAGACCTTCAAGGGAATCGTGATCTGCTCTTCCCTGGATATCGCGCGTGACCTCAGTTGCGCTGTGACCACCAACCCGCCCGAGGAATCAGGAGGACGCGGCGGCGGACGCCTCTCGTCCACGACGGTCATAGTCGGTGAGCACGACTTGGGAGCGAGACAGGAACGCCGGCGATAAACGGCAGCTGCGTGCGACAGCCGTGGACGGCACCATCACAAAGGGGCGGGATGCGATATGGCGAGACGTGGAGATCGGCGGCGACATTGACATCGTCTTCGTCTTCAAGCTCGCCAGTCGGGGGTTCGGTCCCGCGAACGTGAAGGTGAACGTGTTCATGCGTGCCTTTGCAGACTACGGGAACTCTAAAGCGGACGCACAACAGCGCGCGCTGCGAACGGCAGCAGCCGTCAAGACGGTGCATTTCGCCAACTCGCCATTCGTCTCGGAGGCAGAGCTGGGTCGCATGGTGGACTCCGGGCTGAGTGACGAGTTCCTCGCCTCGGTCAATTCCACGGTTCTGTTACCCCACTCGCTGTGGCACAACGTTTCGGCGGCGTAGTCTCATTCGGGGAGCTGTTCGAGGAGCTGGGCTACGCGTACAAGGAGAGCAATGTCAAGTGCCAGACGTGCTTGGTGCCGATACGCGACGACGACGATAATGTCTTCAGCGGAGCTCACGGGCAACGGTGAGCGCCCCCGCTGCCATTGCATGTAGCTGCCATTGCATGTAGCTGCCATGGCATAGGCTCTGGCACAAAACCTGCAGGACTCTTTCAGGAATCAGGGCATCTTTCGAGCAAAACAGGAAATCATGAATTCTCTGGGGTTGTGCTTCTCTGTGCTTGCATATGATTTGATGGAAGGTGGGTGAGAGGGAGAGTTGGAGATGATCAAGAGTCAGCGGCAGGCGCTGGATGCACAACGGCAGCAGTCATCAGAACCAGTACGTATGACTATTGGTCATCAAGCATTACATGGTGGCGTGTGAAAGGTAAATTTCACTAGGTGGGAAAATAAGCATTTTTTTCAGGAAACAAAACAGGATACGAGCAGGAAATAAGAAGGTATTGTGCCAGAGCCTACCATGGCATGTAGTTGTCATGAACTCCATTGGTGTCAACTGAAGAGAGTGAAGCGGCATCATGCTTTGTTCAGCAACCACACTTCCAAGTATTTGACCCAAGGACTGACCAGTGAAAAATAAATCACAACACTAGTCATTATGGGGATTTAAGCCTCAGACCTCACAGTTAACAGATTGGTTCTCACCAACGGCACCATGCTGCCTTCCCAAAACTGATGTGGAGTATGTTACACCTAAAGGTGACACACCAGTGGAACAAAGCATGATGCCACTTCACGCTCTTAAGTTGACACCAATGATGAACTCACTATAGGTGTTACTGTCTTAGCCGCCGTCGCACCCGTCGCTTCTGCAGCAGTGTGTCTGTCACGTGCTGTTGTCACAGCTTCCACGGCACCTGCAAAGTGGTACCCGCAGCAGGATGCGACCTGGAGAAGGCGCTTGCTGGCAGATGCCGACGCGTGCGCCGCAAGATCAACTACTCTTCATTCGTTGAACCCAGAGAGAAGGACGAGCACGAGCTGGATGCCGCGCCCGAGCTCGACGACATGGACAATGACGCGGCAGCAGAGGATGCGCACGATACGGACGCTGCCGCGCCCGTGTCACATGCGGCGGAGGACATGGCGACCGCGGCGGCGGAGGACGCATGTGACATGGACGACACCGCGAGCGCGGAGCCGGAGGAAACGGGGGAGGAGCCCGTGGAGGAGCCCGTGCAGGATGATGCCGCGACAGTGGAGCCAGAGGACACAGGAGTGGAGCCAGTGGAGGAGCCCGCGGTGCCGGCGGCGGAGGACGCACACGCGATGGACGATGCCGCGCCCGCGGTGGCAGCTGCGGAGGACTTGGCTGGCCAGAGCATTACATGTACCCGCCACGACTGCGGCGCCAACGGGGGCGCAAGACGCACAGTTGCAGCACCGGCTGCTGCTGGTGGCTGGCCAGAGCGTTACACCCGCCGCGTCACAAGCATCCCCGCCGACCCAGCAGCAGAGGATTCGGTGCCGCCGTACGCAGCGCCGTCAGATCTCGAATCCTCGACAGTTGTTTGCCGGCGCTGCGAGTGGTATGAAAGGATCGTCGCCAGTTCGATCGGCATCAGGGTCGGTATCGCCACTGCGCCCGCGTGCACCTGCTCCGCCGGCTCCGCTGCTGCTGCCGCCTCTAACTCACGTCGCATCGCCTCTGCGGCCGCTTTCACCTGCTCCGCCGGCTCCGCTGCCTTGCATCACCTCGCCGAGGCGGAAGCGGCTTCCACCTGCTCCGCCGGCTCCGCTGCCGTCAACGCCGCTGTCTCACGTCACATCGCCGCTGCAGCCGCTTCCGCCTGCCCCGCCGGCTCCGCTGCTGTTGCTGCCGGCTCCGCCGCTGCCGTGTGTCGCACCGCAGCCGACGTCTGCGCTGCTGCCACAGCCGCCGGCTCCGCAGCGTCTCCAGTCGCCTGCTGTGCAGCGCCAGGCCCGGGCGCGCCGTCTGCCCTCCAAAGCTGCTGATGATGCTGATTCGGATTATGAAGAAGAGCAGCGGCAGCCTCCGAAGGGGCGCAGGGCCAGGTCAGCCAAACAGGGACGTCGAACTCCAGCCGCAGATGTCGCTCCGGCCCCCGCTCGCAGCTGTGACGGACTCGAGCTGCTCGTGGCCATCGTGGGCGGAGCTACACGCGTGCCCAGCGCTGTCGGCGATGGCGTGCTCAGGGTTGCGTGCAGCGGCAGCGCCGTGGTCCCCTCGGACAGCGAGACGGACGTTGACGTTCGCTACTGTTGGGCAATGTTGAGAGAGCGCACCTGGGTCCCGCTCGCCGCGGCCAACGGGCCCGAGGCGTCGGGTCTGATGACTGGCAAGTACAGGTGCACAGCGACAGCGCGCGGGGCGACCGGGACCTGCGAAGCCAGTCTTGGACTTCAGATCATCGACACATACATGGCGCGCGCGTCACCCCTGTCGCGCACGCTGGAAGCACCCGTGAGCAGTGCAGCAGAGCCTTCACCTGCCCACGCGGCCGCCGCTGCCTGCGAGGCTGCTGCGCTTTTCACCTGCCCACACGGCTGACGACAATAAAGACAGACTACTCTTCACAGAACGTATCATCGCTTGTCGCTTGTATACCTGCTTGCAAATGCGGCGCAGTGTGGGCGTGGAGCTGCCCCGGCTACTGCTTTTGCCACTGCCCCTTCTGTACACCAATTCCATGTACATGTATGCATCAAATTCAAGTGGCGCTGCAATTGTTCAATCCTTGTAGCAAGAAAGGGGCGCAGTGAGGAGTAAGAAGCGTTACTGACAAACATGGTGAGTCACTATACTTGCTTGACACGGCCCACTTCTGTCAGGCGCACTTGGTGAGGACGCTAGCATCCAGAACCCGCCCTGACAGCGCAAGCTCTGCCGCCAGCAGACACGCCAGCCTTTGACTTGTGGCTAGTATGGTGGCTCGCGTCATCGGTGCTGCGGCGCTTCTTGCGGTCAGTGCGTTCACGCTTGTCGACGGTGTTCTTGTCAGCGACCTTGTCCGGGCAGGGGGCCACCGGCGGCAGCGCGGCAGATGCGACAGCGGTCGCAGTGTGAGGCGCAGCAGATGCGGGCTGCGCCGCGGGGTCGTTGGAGTCGTAGTCGCAAAAGAACATGCCGTCGCTCTCAGACTCTGTGGAGTCGTCAGGAGCTGCAATGCCACCAGGATCAGCGATTATATCGCCAGCAGCTGCAACCTCGCCAGGAGCTGCAACGCTGACGCTCACATCGCCACCTGCACGGGTACGCGATGCGATGGTCAGCAGTCGCACATTCTGTCGGCTGCTCAATGACATACAAAACACATACCGTTGTTAGTGGCGGCAGCGCCAGCGAAACTGGAGGAGCCAGTGCTGCTGGACCCATTGCCGCTGCGGTCACGCTTGTCGACAGCGTCCTTGGGCGGCGCTACGGGGTCATCGGAGACGAAGTTGTCAAAGTACATGTCATCGCTCTCAGACTCTGTGGAGTCGCCAGGAGCTGCGATGCCACCAGGATCAGCGATGATACCGCCAGCAGCTGCAACCTTGCCAGGAGCTGCGACACTGACGCTCGCACCGCCAACTGCGCGGGGACGCGATGCGATGGTCAGTAGTCGTACATGCTGTCGGCTGCTCAATGACATACAAGACACCTACCGTCGTTAGTGGCGGCAGCGCCAGTGCCGATAGGAAAGACAAAGTAAGGAGCTGGACGGGAAGGGCGCCAATGAGTTGAGCGTGCAGGAGTGTCAAGCCCACACGTCGCGAATCTCACACATGTCGATTTTGACTTTGCGCACAAGAGCTGCACACGTCGAAAGCGTTGCACGCACAGCACACACAGCACACTCCGCACGCACAGCACATAGATGCAGTCATTCTTTTTTCATTCAGTTCCCACACACGGCGACAGTCCCGCCTCCATGTCGGCTGTGTCGAGTGCTTCACCACCGTACTACTGCACGGCACGAGCGCTTATGAGGTGGCGTTCTGCCGTGCAGGCGGGCAATCGCATCTGCACACGCCTTCCGCACGTCGGCATCGCTCACGTGGGCGCGCATGCTGTCTGTGATTGCTTCGCACGCTCCAGCTGCAACCAGCCGCGTGCAGCCTGGGGCGTCCTTAGCCAGGCTCATGACCGCCTTTGCGCACCACAACTGCACGTCGGCGTCGCTCACATGGGCGAGCATCCTGTCTGTGATTGCTTCGCACGCTCCAGCTGCAACCAGCCGCGTGCAGCCTCGGACGTCCTTAGCCAGGCTCATGACCGCCGCTGCGCACCACCTCTGCACGGCGGCTTCGCTCACGTGGGCGCCCGTGACTGCTTCGCACGCTCCAGCTGCGACCAGGCGCTTGCAGCCTGGGACGTCCACAACCAGGCGCAAGACCGCCGCTGCGCACCACTCCTGCACAGCGGTGTGGCTCGTGTGGGAGCGCATGCCGTCCACGACGGCTTCGCGCGCCCCGACTGCGACCAGCGAGAAGCCGTGATTCTCAGCCAGCTTGGCGACAACCTGCGCGCCGCGGCGCTGCACGGCGGCATCGCTTGTGTGGGCGCGCATGCAGGCCACGATGGGCCAGCACACCCTGCTGCTCATGGCTTGCTGTCGCTGCTGCAGGTGTGAGCAGTGCCAATGCAGTGGTTGAGTACACAGAAATGCAGAGATCTCGAGAAGCACATGGCGCAGGCTCGAAAGCAGATGCCGAGATAGCTTCAGATGCGCAGGTTAGCCTTCGATGACGCACCTGATGATGTTAAGTGCCCCTGCGCCCTCCTTCGCTTCCACAGCTGCGATGTCAGCTGATGAGACTCTGTATGCGCAGGTGCTGCGCTGCTTCGGCCGAGTGATGCGTTACCGGTGGCGCCGTAGCGATGCTGCAGACGCTACGAGCTCCCCATGCGCTGCTCGCACCCATTCCCGCTGTGGTGGTCACCTCGGCTGTGATTCACTTCAACTACTCTAGTTCAACTTCTTGTCGCAATTCCTTGCTGTGGGGGCAGGAGAGCACAGGTCTCTCGTGATGTATGTTTGACCCTCCCATAAAGGAGCGACAGGACCCACTGCTGACGCTCCCACATGGTACATGCTGTCAACAATGACCTTCACAGAAGCAGCACAAATGTCTTCGGTAATGTATCGTCTTCTACAGGCCTGCAACATAAGCTATCGCATATCGTTTCCTGCCTCATTGAATACCCCTTCAAAGCTAGAGCCTGCAAAATTATGAATCACGTAGTCACATTCATAATCAGCGTTGTCAACTAAAGCCGATGGCTAACTTACACCTAACCTCAACTAGGCGTGAATATTGAATCACACGTACACGACACAAATCGACCTTGAACATAGGAGTGTGTAGGCAAGAAGTGTTTATAGGGGCTTTTCCGCGGCAAATAGTCTGAGGAAACACATAAAATGTTGCAGCCTCTATACAAAGCTCCACCCGCAGCAAGCCGAAATTTCCTCTCGCAATCTAGTCTGCACTATTCATCGCCAAACCCCGTCATCGGCGCATCATGATGAAGACATCTCACCTGCGCTTTCTCCAGCTGCAGCCATCTCTGGTACTGTACAGCGTCTTTTCTGGCACTTGTATTTGCTGAGTTGCTTCCGCTTCGCAACGTCGACCGCACAGAAGTTTAAAGGAATGTTGGAGTTGTTGCAGGTGGAAACTCAGCATGACGGTGACAATGCTGCTGCTGCTGCTGCTGTGCAGCAGCAGCAGCCTAGCTTTTATCTAAACCTGTAGCAAAACCCCTGCTGTGCTTCTTTTTTCAACTTTGCGGGTACGGAAACCTGCGTTGGTTCCATGTTTGCGCAGAGGGTGGGGTACGGAACTTGCGTCGGTTCCGTGTTTTTGCGCAGAAGGGGTACGGAACCTCCGTCGGTTCCGTGTTTTTGCGCAGAAGGGGGGAGGGTACGGAACCTGCGTCGGTTCCGTGCTTTTGCCAGAGGTTTTTCAATTTTGGGGGTACGGAAACCTGCGTCGGTTCCGTGTTTTTGCGCAGAGGGGGGGTCCAGACCGTCTTCCTGCCGCACGACTGCGACCCAGGACCGCCCCGCGCCCGAACCACGTCTAGATGGGCAATGAGTGCCTCCACCTTGTCCGCTTTACACACGACAGGCGAAATTGGTGCAGTTGGGCATATTGGTGCTATTGGGCATATTGGTGCAGTTGCGCGCATACGTGCAGTTGGGCGCATTGGTGCAGTTGGGCGCATTGGTGTACTTGGCAGACTGGCACACTTGACACACTGGCGCACTTGACATACCGGCCCGCTTGACACATATGTGCACTTGACAAAAATGGCGCACACACTTGTGTATTGCGTATTGCCAAACTGGCACACCTGACACAATGGCAGATTTGACACAGTGACGCACTTGGCATTTGGGCAACCTTGCGCAGCTGGAACATTGGCGCACTCGACACGCTGGCTACTCGACACACTGTTGCACATGGCACAGCATCAGCCGAACACACGGTATGCACAGCATCACATGCATGCACAGCATCAAATGCATCAGCCGCATGCACAGCATCGAATGCATCAGCCGCATGCACAGCATCTAATGCATCAGCCGCATGCACAGCATCGAATGCATCAGCCGCACTCACAGCATCAGATGCATCAGCCGCATGCGCAGCGTCAAATGCATCAGCCGCATGCAGAGCATCACATGCATGGCACAGCCTCAAAAGCATACACAGCATCAAACGCATACACTGCATCACAGGCATCAACAGCGTAAATGAATGCACAGCATCAGCCGCATGCACAGCATCAAATATATGCACAGCATCACAGCACATTGTTGGCGTGCTCATTCTCGTCGCATTCCACTGTTACAAAGGTGTTGGTGATGCACGCCACATGAAAATCCAGGCGCGAGCTGAACTTATCGGGATCTGCTACCTCCTATCATCGCCGGTGTCGGGCCTGCCGGGGAGCAATGGCTCGCATACACACACAACAGGCCTGCTGGGGAGAAATGGCTCGCATACCCACACAATACCCACGGCGCACGCGCGTGCACCCCTCCGGCGCCTATGCCTGATGATCGGCAGGGAGAGGCGTCGGCACAGGGCCGCGCTGCGCCGTTGACACGCTGCCGCGGCTGCGGTAACACTAGAAGCGGGTGCCGAATGGCGGCGCGCGGTCCGCGGCCAGTGGTGCCGCCAGCGCATTTCTGCGCATCGGGACTTCGATCTGGTGCACATTGGAAGATCGGAACGCGCCGCCGCTGCTAAAAGCGGCGGCGCGCCCGCCCATCACCGTTGATGGCGCCCCCCCACCCACGCCTTTGAAGCTGCCGCCAGCACCATTGACGGCGGCAGCCGCCGCTGCGCGCCGCGCGTGGGTGGCCGCACGCAGCATGCCGATCATCAGCAGCAAGCTGCCCACGACCGCGAGCGCCAGGTTGCACCAAACGATGACACGCGCAGCGCTGTCGTAGGTGGCGGTGTAGCTCGTGCTGACCATCGCCACCACCTGCATGCCATAGTGTGTGCGGTTTGAACGAGCGCTTTGAGCGAGCGTCTTGAGCAAGTGCCGTGTGCTTTGGCCCGTTGCGCAAGCATGCTGGTGCCGTCGGCGTTGAGTCAGTCGGCTAACTGCACACACTCACAGGTCACACTGCATGTCAACACACGCAACCCAGCACAACGCGCATGTGCTATGCATGTGGCTGCCATTAATGGTACCTGATAATCCCCATACCCGGAGGCGGATGCGCTCTGCCACGTGACAACTGCGCTGTCACCATCGCCGCTCGGGTTGGACCCGCGTGCGTCCACTTCGCCCTTAGCCTGCAGCAGTGCAGGTGTCAGCACCGCAAACACGCTAACCAGCGCTGTCAGCGCCACGGCCGCCGTCGGCGGTGCCACCTTTAAAAACAGGTGCAGGGTGTCCCGACGGCTGGCATAGATGGCGATGAGGGCGACGACGGAGATCGCGAGCGCATAGAGCGCCCCCGCCACCGTGAGCGAAGCGTCCATGAGACCTGCGCAGTAGCAATGGCACCACTGTATGTCAGCGCCGCATGGCATATGACAGCGCGTACACGCAACTTGTATAGGGAGCGACGATCGGTGACCGCTGCTGTGCGCAAATCGGGCACGTACGTGGGGCACGCACATGCGACGCCTCGCAGGTTGCAACATCGCACTCTTATGTGTGTATTATGCCGCACAGCACCACACGGCCGCGCGGTGGCGATGCGCCACCCACCAAGCTGCAGAGATATGCCCGCGTCCAGCGCCTGTGCCGCACCGGCAGCGATTTTGTCCATGGCCGACACCAGCGCGGGCACATCGCCCCGCTCGTAGCCGGTGAAGCCAGGGACGATCGACATTAGATCCACAAAGCTGACTGCCATGCGCGCACGCATGGCGGCGCCAGAGGACGCGGGCGCTCGCACCAGCTTGGGCGACGGCTCCAGCTGTCCCCATCCCTCAGTCTCCCAATCCAGCGCGTCGAGCAAGGGCACCTGCCCCCTCGGCAGCGTCACAACCGAGTGTTGGTATGTTTCCCAGGGTACGTAATCCGGGTTGTCACCGGCCAGCCACGGCAGCGGCTTGACTTGGCCGGTGGCCATGGAGGCGAGCTTGAGCAGCGCGCGCGGCGCCGATTTGTTAACGGGTGGCGGCGTGGCAGCGGCCTGGTTGTCGTAGTCGAACGTGGTGCCGTCGGCAG
This sequence comes from Tribonema minus, assembly GCA_017506865.1. NCBI lineage: Eukaryota > Xanthophyceae > Tribonematales > Tribonemataceae > Tribonema > Tribonema minus. The sequence goes on from JAFCMP010000434.1 coordinate 804,935, forward strand.
TCAGCAGGCCGACGGCGCCGCCGTGGCGGCCAGCGGCCGGACGCAGCGCGGGCTCGGTGATGTCCAGCGCTAGGACGGTAGCGAAGGTGCCGCGCAGTGGCAACACCACGTGCTTGCCGCCGGTGTCGACCTCAGCGTCGGCGCCGCCGCGTGTGTAGGGTACGATGTACGGCGGTTCGCCGGTATGGGCCGCCTGGCTGATTGCCAAATCCAGCGTCGTTGTGTAACACGTGATGTTGCCCGCACCGACCGTTTCACTGTTTTTGAACTGGAAGTCATCGCAGAGGACGGACAGCGAGAGCAAGGTCGGTGATGCACTGTCGTCGAGCGCGGTCTCCCCGGCTACGCCCGTGCCGAACGCCTTCCAGCCCGACCGCGCTCCTGGCGCCGCCGCCTCGAAAACGTACTGTCCCGCATCGTCTTTAGTTGGAGGCCATTGCACGCTCGCCTGAGGGAAGTAGGAGTCGAAGATGTACGTGCGTGTGGGCGGAGCGCCGCTGGCGCACACGACGCTGGTACCCCAGCCGCGCCCGTCCATCCACTCGTGGACGAAGGAGATGATGGTGACGCAGTCGCCGTTGGTCAGCTCGTACGTGCCGATGCGCAGCTGAGACCAATCGATGTTGGCGAGCGCTTCTGAGCCGAAGAGACGCGTAGCGCCGCCCACCTCAAACAGCGTCGGCATAGCTTCAAACCACTGCTCCGTCGCCACCGCCGCCGCCGCCGCGGTCGTCTTTGCCGAGGCTTCCACCGCAGCCGTGGCTGCGTCAAGCGTGGTGCCGCTGGGGTGGGCGGCGACGCCCACCGGCAGCGACCACACCACCTGCTGCAGCTTGCTGTAGGGGTTGCGGGCCGCACCGGTCGCGGCCTCTGTGGTATTGAAGCTCACCTTGCTGTAGTCGTAGAGCGCACCGTGCATGCTATCTGGTATGTAGTAGCCATGCACACCTGTCTTGCTATTCGGGAACCTCGTGTAGGCGGTCGCGATGGTGATGGCGTTGCCGTCGGTCGCCGGCGCCGTGGGTGCGACGTACATGAGGTCTGCCATGACAACACATGTGGGGTCGCTGCACAGGAAAAAATCCACCTGCATGACAAAAAGAAGCACCAGCGGGGTGCACATGTGGGGTGGGGTGCGCAGCCGCAGCAGCGGCGTCAGTGGCGCAACCTTCAGCACACGCGCTTCTGCAAGCACGCAGCAGAGTGCCCCGCCTCACAACCTGGCAGCCCAGCCAGCCCTCCGGTCATCGCCATATGCACCTGCGCCGTGCCCTGCAGAGCCTTGGCGAGATCCACCCTGGAGGTCTTCTTGTTATTGGTGATTATCACGTCCGCCAGGACCCCAGCCACGTTCCTGTCGGTGCTGAGGGCTGGGGCACCCGGGGCGAAGCTCCGGAAGCGGGACATTCCCAGCAAGGCGGTCCCGCTACCACCGAAGTATCGAGTGCCGCTCAGGCCACAGGCCCCCACTGCTTGTCCGGAGATCAAGGCAGCGCCGCAGAAGCCATCCGCTGAGCCATCCCAGGTCATATCGTTGCCATCGCTCCCACTAGGGCTGCCGGGCATGATGAACACCAGAAGGCCTGCGAGCATCAGTCGCCGCAAGCACTCTACGGGCTCCCAGTAGTACGCGCGACCCTTGTAAGGGCGCCATAAAATTGATGATGCCGATGCCAGCCGGGACGGCAGCTGCGTGCGATCACGTTGCTTCACCGCAGATCGCCACAGGATTGTGGCGTACAGCGCCGGGATTCCCACCGGGTACACCACGATCATGAAAGCAGGATAAATCGAATACTTCGTGTGCCAACCCTCCTCGTCGTCGCACTCGAGCGAGTAGTCCGCACGCAGAAAATTGCCTGTGTTCAGCTTGTCGCACCCGAAGGTCTCAAACACCGTGAGCGACACGCCGGAGAAGATCAGGAATATGAACACCAGGAAGGCATTGACATCTCTTGCAACAACCTGTCGAAGCTTTGGGGCGACCGCATGCCTTCGGCGAGATATGAGCCACAAGAAGAAGCGCGGGGTGAAGATGAGGGCGGTGATCGCCAGGGGCGCTAATGTGGCGACGAGCAACCGGCCGTAGAAGTTGATGTCCGCGGCGCACCCGGGCGAGGTCAGCCATCGCGTGTCCAGGGACAAGAAGTCTACCGCACGCAGGAACTCGAGGTACTGCAGCGGCAATGTAAGGCCGGTGATGCTGATGTACTGAGTGAGCACTTGCAGGACGACGATCGGGATTCGAAACCGCTGCATGAGCAGCACTCCGATGCGCGCAAGTTTCAGGCCAGGAGTAGCGGCGCCGACTGCCTGTGCGCCGTCCACCCCGTTGTCCACTCCGGTCGATTTTGACAGCAGCAGCCAGCCGACGAGCAGCTGCTTCCGTCTGAGCACTGCCGTCCACGGCACACACTGCGACGCGCATACGACACAGCGGCAAGCGTCATCACACATCACTCGTGAGCGAGCGGAGCGTCGTGTCGTGCGTGACCACAGACGAAGTGGGCATGTCAAAGCAGCAGTGAGAAGCGGAGTGGCGCCAGGCGAGAACGATTCGTGTGTCATTCGTGTATTCGTTCGGACGAGACGAACTCCGTGTCGCCACCGATGCGGCGTTCACATGTCGCGCAGTGCCGCCTCCACGGCGGCCCGGATCGCCGCCTTCAGGCGCTGGCCGTCCCCGTGCAGAAACACGACGACCCCGATTAACTCGGGGGGGCTCCATTCGGCGACGTCAAAGAGCACGTCGCCGTCAGCCGTGCGCCCGGCGTCCAGGAGCTCCTCGGGGCGGCGCGCAGAGACGGACGGTCCGGGCCTCGTGCGCTGGCCTCGCGTCGCCAGCGGCTGCTCGGACCAATGGATGGCTTTGCCGTACACGAACGAGCCGGGGACGACGTCGCCGTACCGCCGAGGGCGTCGGCGACACTCCCCTCCAGAATATGGGTCCATGCGGGGGTGGTGAGCTGGATGCGGAGCTCGAACGCAACTCCAGAGGACTGCGCGCTCGTAGCGCCGCTGGTCTCCGCGTACATCACCCCGGGCATGCCGAACGCAGCATCGGCGATGTGGTCCACGGTGTGGCCCGGGATCGCCTGCACCTTGACTCCGACGACCTTCTTCCTGGAGCTCATGACTGCAGTGCTGTGAGGTGTGATGTGTGAGTAATGAAACTTGTGAAGGAACAAAAACCGAGAATCCCGTTTGAACTTCTTTTCAAAAAATCCCGTTTGAAGTTCCCATTTCAAAAATCCCGTTTGATGCACACATGGCTGCTTTGCATCACAACCAACATCTCTTCCCGCAGAAGCGCACAGGTACGGGAAAATAGATACACTGCAGTCATCTGCACACGCAATCAGTACGCACCTGCAAATGAATGACTACCGTTCGTCTCATTGCTGCTGCGACAGATGGCGAAAGCGCCACGCAGGCGGATGCTCAGGGCACGCATTAAGGCGCATCAGAGCCAGACCGCCAGCAGCATCGCCGACGCCGCGTTCCGACTCCGCCTGCACAAGAATGTGGACGTCAAGTGCGTCGCCCTGTGTCAGACGGACACGCCGTCGGACGACACCTTCTGGCTTCACATGCAGATCGACGACGCCATCGCTACCGATGCACTTCAGACGAAGGTGACACACGACCTGGCGAGCGTCGGGGTCTGCGACGAGCATACCTTCGGCAAAGCCGTGGAGTGGTCGGAGGGGCCTCTCGAGGTCCGTGGCGAGAGGGTGAGGGCGGGTGCTCCTCCCGCCAGGGTGCGCTCATCGGAGGAGCTGCTGGCCCCCCCGATCAACACCGATGCCTGGACGAAAGCGGAAGTCGCAGGCGTCATCGAGGCGCTCACAGCGGACAACCAGCGTCTGATGGCTCAGCACGACACCCTGGTGGCTCAGCTGCGGCTGCTACTGGCGCAAGTTCACGCCCGACCCATGTGATGACCGTACGATGCAGGAGTGGCCTGACGAGCTGCTCACTTCTGGCTCAGGGTACGAGGGCCACAAGGGGAGGTTCTGGGCTGCGGTAGCGGGGGGTGCCAGCTTCGAGCTGGCGATTGTGATGCTGACCATGGATGACATGTTAAGCGCCATCTAGCAGTCCGAACGGTGGGTTCCGTGCCGCACTCAATACACGCTGCTCATACCTCATGCTGCGCGCGGTGTGCATGACTGTTCTGTGTGTGCACGGTGTGCATGAAATGCTGTGTGTGCTGTGTGCACTGTGCAGTGTGCAGTGTGCGTGTCGCGTTCGCAGGTGAAGCAGCACATGATCGTTTCCCAAGGGGCAAGCGGAGCGATCTCCAGCATCATCGACACTGCGCGCAGCACAAGTACAAACGCAAGAAGCAGGAGCAGAGCGACGTGTGAATGCGGCGCTGCCGTCGTCAGGTCCTGCAGTGTTTGGCAAGACATCCTGCACCGGCGCAGTCGGCTCAAAACCTCCACATGGTCAGAAAGGGTGCCGCTGCGCGATGGAGGCACTCCACGAACAGTCGTGCACGATGACATCAGGAGCGTGCGCACTCGTGTTCGATCGCACATCGCAATCTGCGGCACGCAGTGTCAGCACCGAGCGTGCACGCCATCGAAGCGATTGCGGCGAAGCGTGCACGATGCCAACATATCTCGTCCATCACATCATGTACATCTCACACAAGGCAATGCAGACAAAGTGCAGGGTGGAGAGCACACATCACGGATTGCAGACGAAGCGATCGGTGAATTAAGAAATCGGCGAAGGTGCGAAAGCATCGTCGACCGGAGCCGGGGTGCTTCCCACGGCGCTCCGAGACGATCTGTGGTGCTGATCAAACAAAGAATTTTGACGGAGAGGGCCAGCTGCTGTTCGCACACCTCTGTACACCAGCGCTACTTGGGTGAGAGCCATCACGAGCAGCAGCACATTCAGCGCTATCAGAAGATTTCCGATCGCCTTCTCGCTGTTCCCTTCTACCCACTGCACTTGCATCAGCAGTGACGTGAACATACTGCACACAACAATACCATACCCCAATGTGTACAGCCACTTGTCCATCCTCTCCTGGTGAGGACGAACTTGCTCGTACACCATAGCTGTGAAAAATGCAAACATACACGCGACAGCACTTTGGCCTGGGCTGCCGGGCATGATGAAGACAAGGAGGCCCGCCAGCATCAGTCGCCGCACGCACTCTGCGGTCTCCCAATAATACGCACGACCCTTATACGGGCGCCACAAGAACGATGTTGCCGATGCAAGTCGGGACGGCAGCTGCGTGCGATCACGCTGCCTCACTGCAGATCGCCAAAGGATGGAAGCGTATAACGCCGGGATCCCCACCGGATACACCACAATCATGAAAGCGGCATAAATCGAATACTTCGCGTGCGTACCCTCTTCGTCGTCGCACCGCAGTGAGTAGTCCGCTCGCAGATAACTCTTGCCCGTATTCAACTCGTCGCACCCGAAGGTCTCGAAGACCGTGAGCGACACACCTGAAAAGATCAGGAAGGTGGATACCAGGAAGGCGTTGACATCTCTCGAGACGACCTCTCGAAGCTTGGGGGCGACCGTGCCGTGGCTTCGGCGAGATGCTAGCCATAAGTAGAAGCGTGGGCTGAAAATGAGGGCGGTGATCACCAGGGGCGCCAACGTGGTGACGAGAAGCCGGCCATAGAAGTCCACGTCGGCAGCGCACCCGGGTGAGGTCAGCCATCGCATGTCCAGGGACATGAAGTCCACCGCACGCAGGAACCTGAGGTACTGCAGTGGCAACGCCAGGCCGGTGATGCTGATGTACTGAGTGAGCACTTGCAGGACGACGATCGGGATTCGGAAGCGCTGCATGAGGAGCACTCCGATGCGTGCAGGTTTTAAACCGGGACTAGCGGCCCTGACTGTCTGAGCGCCGTCTACCACGTCGCCCACTCCAGTCGACCTCGAGAAAAAGAGCCACATCAGCAGAAGTATCGCCAGTGCCACGACCGCCAGTACGGTGGCGGTTGCTGCGGTCGCGGCGCTGGTGCACTCGACGCAGCGGTAGCCCGGCAAGCTCGCGTACCCGGATTCGCACACTGCACAATCTGGCGGAAGCACAAGGAGACTGTGTCAATATTCATTATGCACCAACGAAGCTATCATATGAATATTGCCATGACAGAAACAGATTTTGCAGATCGCCTGATGTCCAATGCAGTCCGTTATATGCACCTCCTAGCATTGACTCACATGGGCCCCTGTAGCCTTCACTGCAGTAGATGTCGGTGGGGTCCCGCACGTTTTTTTTGGTGCCCTTGCAGGCTCCAGCGTTCCAGCATGTTCGTATTTCCGTTTGGTTGAAGGTTTCTCTCCAGAACCCGGAGGCCACAGGTAGCGTCTCCACGGTGAGCCCAAACGACTTGCAGTTGAGCTTGTGGGGGTCGCAAGGTACACAACTGTGGTCGCTGTTCAGGTCAACGACCAGATATTGACGCTCACTGCAGCACGACCTGCATTACAACAGAATGAGACAGTGAGTGAGATTGTGCTCATCAATGCAACAAATATCAATACGCATCAACAGGCGCTACTTACCACCCTGTGGCGTATCCAGTCGAAGCGTCAACACATGAACGCTTTGCGCTTGTGTTGTCAGTGCCGTCATAGCAGCATTGCGATGAGTTGTTGAAAAACTCATCGTTGTGCACAGTCACGCTGAACATTGTGCCCTGCTGAATGATGGCTCCTCCGGCACCTACTGAAGCGGTGTTGCCAGTGAAGATGCAATTGGAAATGTTGAAATCGCGTGTGACGTCAGCCGGTGCTAACGACAGTGCTCCGCCGACAGGACTGGTGTTGTTGTGGAAGTCGCAGTTCTGGATGAGCCCAGTCGCCGATGGATCCAGGTACAGTGCGCCTCCCGTCTGCGAGGCACTGTTGAATGAGAAGTTTGTAGCGTAGATGTCGGCCCTTGCATACTGGGCCAGATAAAGGCCAGCACCTTTTCCGCCTGCAATATCATTGGAGCACGGCAGAATTGGAAAGTCAAATATGATCAGCAAATTCGGTTTTCAGCTGTAAGTGCAGGTCCTGAATAGTGCATCCACTTACCTGCATTGCACTCAAATGATGATGATGTGATGGTAACATCCCCCTCCGAGTATATTGTGCCATCCTCTTGGGACGTGCAGTTTTGTACCAAGACCGATAACATATCCAATCTCGACCGTGCCGCCGCGTACACAATTCCGCCTTTACCCGCTGCAGCAGCAGTGCAGACAGCAATCACGACAAACAATATTGAGATGTTCGATGTTTAACACCTTAATCAAGCACATCAACCATCGCTGATGGTGATGAGCCACCAACCATAGGTCACAAATTCCACAGATGTCACAGTTCACTTTGTTGTGTTCATGTGACAGCTTGAGCATGTAACAGCTTGAGCTGCTGCGCATTGCACAGGCTGGCAACTCTCACCATGGCCTCGTGTGAAACTGCTGCTGTTGCATGCTACTCTTGCTCTCTCCTCCACCATGATGCTTCCTCCGAAGTGCGCCGCAGTGTTGTTGTCAGCAAAGATTGACATGAGGTGTAGATGACCGCCAGCACCCATGTAGAATGCTCCACCATCTGCAGTTCAAACAGCAGGTGCAAAGGCTCATCGAAAGGTGCACCAGCTGGTTGGGTACTTGTGGACTTGCTGGTCAGGTACCTACCCAAAACAATGCCTGCGATAAACAGCATGTCTTTTCTGCGGGTGTACTGGCACCACAGTTTCGCATGCTTGTCGAATGTGTTGCGAGCACATCCTGTGCCTTGTGTTGTGTTATGTTGTACAGGTATCATAATGTTAGCAGCAGTATGTCACCTGTCGAGTTGTTGCGAGTGAAGGCGCAGGAGATGAAGGAGGCCCAGCCACGTAGAGATGATGAGGCCGTCCATGATGAAGAACGCGCTGACGAGACGCTTGATGACGTGAAGCTGAGCGACGAGGAGCTCGATGACGAGAAGTTCGAGCTCACAATGACTCTCACAGCTCCTCCTGCATCTGCAGAGACCCAACATACGCATTAATCGAAGCATGGAATACAACATTTAGGGTGGGTATTCGTCAGTGCAGTCGCTGGAAGTCTGTGCAGCAGCTGCCAAAACCGCTACACTTACTGAGAATATGGAATGGAACCGAAACAAGTAGTCATAACACTGCTTGATTCATGCTACGGTTGATCCTGGAATGTGCACTGGCTGCCACACATCTCAAAGAACTCAGGTGCTCAGTGTGCGCCCAGGCGGTCAATGCAACGCATTTCGACCTGATTGTCGTACAGGTCGAAATGCGTTGCATTGACCGCCTGGGCGCACATCAGCAACAACACACTCATGCAACAGGTGACTGCAGGTTGCAATGTCACAATCAAGCATGGCTCCACCAGAATCAGTGAGTAGTCAGGACGCTGCCACAGTTGACATGAAAGTGCAGCGGCTTCGCCATGTGGTTCAAAGAACTAACGTGTGGCAGCACAAGCATTCTCACGTCCTGAAATGTGCGCGCCAATGGGTACGCGGTGCTCCACATCACGACTCACTACTCCCTATGTCAGCATCGAAGGTCAAGTTGCTGCATCTGCAAAGGCCATCAGTGCTATGAACTCTGTCAGAATCTGTAACGGAACGAAAACGAGCAATTCATAACACTGCTTGACCTATGCCAAAATTGATTGCAGAAAGCCATTTCGCGTCCCGTTCACAGCATGCCCACGTCACGGCAAAGCATGCGCCATCTGTCACCGCATTGCAAATTATCGCCACATGTAGAACATTTCGTGACTCACATGCTGCTCTGTTGGAGGTGACAGCAATCAATTCAGGTGTTACAGTACCCGCCACAGCACACTGATGTCACGGCATGAGCGCTCCACACCACCACCTCTGATGGCGACGAGCACAGCAAGATTGACTCACCTGCCATGTTGTTGGTGAATGTTGATGCGCGGCAGGTGAAACTTCCAGCGTTATTAATTGCTCCACCGTTTCCAGCAACGGGACCGGAAGAAGGAGTCAGAACGATGCCACAATTTATCGTGGAATGCAGAGCTGTCTATACAGATTTGCGAACAACATACTGTGCGAAGATGGCACGAAGCTGTCACACCATGCACGTCATCAGGATTGTATCAACACATCACAGAGCACAGAACAGAATTGACGAAACTATAACACCGTGGCAGAGTAGGACACCCAAGGTGGACCCAATGCAAAGTGCAGAACAGCACTAGACCAGGGCAGGCTGGTATTGCAAAGAAGTGATTATTGTGCAGGAGCGTGAGCAAGCGGAGAAATAGCCCTGAGTCAATGGCGGAACAGTACCGGACTGGTGCTGGAACATGCAGTGGTGGACTAACAAGAGAAACTCCCAGAATGGGGAGAAACCTGTGTAGGTATGCATGCACATGCAAGTAGGGTATGTAGGTATCATACTCCGTCACCCTCCCTCAGTACGAAAGCCGTGTGCTGAAGTACTGAAATGCAAACATGCAGGTATGAGCCGGGTGTGCTCCTTGATGTGCAACGGTGTGCATGCTAACTGGTGTAGCAACCAGTGTGTACTCTGAAAACCTGGATTAGGCACCAGTGTGTACTGCAAGTGCGAACGGCGTGCTGCCGTGTGAAATTTGAGTGTGCGCCGCTTGATCCCTGCGGTTGTAGCTGCTGTTGAAGCTGAGCTGATGGTGTTTGACGAAGCTGATGAAGCTGTCGTTGAAGTTGTTGTTGAAGCTGAAGTTGGAGCTTGACATTGAAGCTGAGGTTGCTGCCTAGATGCCCATGATGAAGGCAGTGTGTGTGCGGTGAGCCGGCTTGGGCAGTGGCTTGGTGAAGCCGTCCGCGTACTGCTGCTGTGTACACACGGCCGTGACATCGATGACTTTGGCTGCCACTTGCTGTCTGGTGTAGTGGTATTTGACGCCAATGTGTCTAGTACGCTGCTGCGCGTAGGGGTTGGACGCCAGCTGTAGCGCCCCGGAGTTGTCCTCGTACAAGGGCATGGGCTGCTGGCCACTCACCCCCAGAAAGGCAAGCAGGCCCAGAAGAGGAACCGCCTGTTGTGACGCGTGGTACAGCGCCACATACTCCGCCTCTGTCGTAGAAGTGGTGACGAGGCCCTGCTTCTTGCTGCGCCATGCGACCGCCGCTCCCGCCAGCATGAAGACAAAGCCCGATGTTGAGCGCCTGTCGACCGGGTCGCTGGCGAAGGACGCGTCCGCATAGCCGATCAGTTGAAGCCGCTTGCTGGGCCTGAACGTGAGATTGTAGTCCTGTGTGCCCTTGAGGTACGCCAGTGCGCGTTTGGCGTTGCGCATGTGATGCTGGCAGGGGCTGCCCATGTGCTGAGCCAGTTGAGCAACTGTGTAGGCGAGGTCGGGGCGCGTGCTCGTTGACAGGTAGAGCAAGCCCCCGACCATGCTCCTGTAGAGCTCAGCTTGTGCAGGCTCCAAGGCTGCTGAGGTGATGAGCTTGTCACCTTGGTAGACGGCCGGTGTTGGCGCGGGGTTGCAGTTAGTCATGTTGAACCTGCTGAGCAGTGTGGCCGCATAGCTGTACTGGCCAAGGCTGATGGTGTGGCTGGTGGTGTTGTGAGTGATGTTGATGCCCAAGAACCACTTGAGCTCTCCTAGATCCTTGATGGAGAATCGCTGCTGCAGCTTGCTGGTGATGCTGGTGATGAGCTGGCCGTTGCTCGTGCCGGTGAAGAAGATGTCATCGACGTAGATGAGAAGGATGACGCCGGTCTCGGCGTCGAACAAGACGCACGGGTCGTAGTCGCAGCTGGTGAAGCCCTGCTGTAGTAGGTAGTCTGACACTGTACGATGCCAGGTGCGGGGACTCTGCTTGAGTCCGTAAAGGCTCTTGTTAAGCCGTAGCACAAGTTGAGTGCCGTCTGCTGCGTGCTGCTCGTACCCCTCAGGTTGCTTGACGTAGACCTCCTCCTCCATGTAACTCTGGACGAAGGCGTTGTTGATGTCGATATGGCGAAGCTGCCAGCCGTTGTGAGCTGCCAAGGCGATGACGGTGCGCAGTGATGCCATGTGCACTACTGGCGCGAAGGTATGCTGGAAGTCGACGCCGGGCTGCTGTGAAAAGCCCTTTGCTACGAAACGAGCTTTGTGTACCACTACCTCCCCCAGCTCGTTGCGCTTCTCCTTGAACAGCCACCTAGAGCTTACCACGTTCATGCCGCTGGTCCGCGGCACCAGCTCCCAGGTGTTGTTGTCGATGAGGGCGTCGTACTCCTTCTGCATGGCTGCACGCCACTGCTCCGATACTACCGCCTCGCCGTAGCTGCTAGGCTCCGATGAGCTGGTTTCAGCAGCTGCTGCTGCGAACGTTTCGAAAGCGGTAATGGTACTGGGCTCCTCGGAGCTGACGCCAGCAACAGCTGCGAATGCCTGAAAAGCATTGAGGTCGGCGCGCTTGGCGGCCAGCTCGTCGCGGAGGGCAGCTCGCGTCTGGGCGCGAGTGACCGGCCCACGTGCGGGCGGCAGTTGAGGTAGCTGCGGCTGAGGATGCTCGTTTTGCTGCTGCTGCGGCGGCGGCGGTTGCAGTGGCGGCTGCGGCGGCGCTGCGGGCTGCTGCGTCGCGTCTGCAGGCTGTTGCTGAGGTAGCGGCTGCTCTGGCTCTGGCATGCCGATGGTGATGTACTGCTGTTCAAGCTGCACACCGGTGGGAAGTGCAGGCGCGTCGCGAGGGTCCTCGATGAATGTGACATGACGCGTCTCGATGATGCGCCGCGTAGACTCGTTGTAGACGCGGTAGGTGTTGCTCTGCTCCGCGTAGCCGACAAACCTCCCCCGCCATGCCCTAGGGCCAAGCTTACCCTCCCTGGCGCCTGGCTCCAGGTGCACGTACGCATGTGCCCCAAACACCCTGAGGTGCGCAAGGTCCGGCACCTCGTTTGTCCATGCCTGATAAGGCGTCATGCCGCCGAGTGCCCGCGTTGGAGAGCGGTTGCGGATGTAGTTGGCGGTCTGCAGCGCCTCTGCCCACAGAAATGGGGGCAGCGATGTGTCGTACAGCATGCACCGAGCCATGCCGAACAGGGTGCTCCACGACCGCTCTGCGACGCCGTTCTCCTGCGGCGTGTACGGCGCTGAGTAGTCTGGAGTGATACCCGCGCTGTTGCAGTAGTGGATGATGTCCTCGCTGATGAACTCGCGAGCGTTGTCGAAGCGGATGCCGCGAATGTGGATGCCCTGTTTTGCCATGGCAAAGACGAGCTTGTGCGCGTTGTCGGGAGCGTCGCTCTTGCGCTTGCAGCAGTAGATGAAGCTGTAGCGCGTGCTGTCGTCCTTGAAGCCTTGCGCATAGCTGTAGCCTTGTAGCGACGCAGGCGTGATGGGACCTGCGAAGTCAGAGTGGAAGTGACTGCCGCGAGTTGAAGTACCTGCTGGCTTCGATGCTGCTGCTGCTGGCGGCTGATGACGCGACTTGGCGAGGGCGCAGGTCGAGCAATCCGGAAGCTGCGCCTTGCTGACTGTTGTGCTGATGCCTGTGCCGCGGTCCTTGGCCAGGGCCTGTACGTCCCTCCAGTTGAGGTGACCCAACCGTCGGTGCCAAAGTTGAGCTTCGGCAATTGTAAGTACTGCCGCCAAAGTCTCGATCGGCTGCTTGCGGCGAGACGGAGGACGTAGGCTGATGTAGTATAGGCCGTTGCGGAGCGTAGTAGGGATGAGCACCTTCCCTTTGCTGATGCCTTGAACCTTCTTGTTGCTGAACTCGAAGGTGCCACCTGCAGCCTCGAGCCGCGAGTAGCTGATGAGGTGCGAGCCTGCACCTGCTGCGATGACCGAGTCGGTGAACTTGACGTCGGTGTAGCTGCCGTTCTTCGTCCGTGCCGACAGCGTGACATCTGCGATGATGTCAACTTCGCACAAACCTCCGACTCCTTTGATCTTCTCGCTGCAAGGCCGCTTGTTGGACAGGGCGATGCTGAAGTCCCAAGGCAGGAGTAGAGGATCGAAGACGTACCGATTGCTGCCTGTGTCGATGGCAGCTTGGAAACCGTGCTGGTCGCCATTGGGGTGGCTGCTGTTGATGGCGAAGCCGAGTGGGCCATCTTGTCCAGCCGAAGAGGCATCGTGACCCTCTGATCGTCGCCCGTTGCGATTGCGCCGCTCACGAGCGAGCAGCTCGCATTCGCTGGTTGAGTGCGTGTCACTCTTGTGTCGATGACACCACTTGCCGCTGGCACCAGCGCTACTGCTGGGAGTGCTGGGGCGATGGCGCTGGCCCTTCTGCTGCTTCTTGGCGTGGCAGTTGCTGGCCTTGTGTCCGAACTTGCCGCAGGAGCGGCAGGAACCTCGGAATGCCGGCGTCGAAGCTGAGAGGGCTGTGAGAAGCCCCTGCTCCCGCTGGCTGTCGTGCTCCGTCCGGAGCGCTTGCTGGATGTCTGCAAAAGACATGGCGCCGTTGACCATGATGATCTTCTTCACGGTGTCGTAGGCGCTAGGCAATCCCCGGAGGATCTGCCCGATCAACGTGGTGTCCGTGATCGTTTCTCCTAAGGCGGTCAGCTTCGCCTTCAGGTTCTGCAGCCGCATGAGGAACTCGTCCGTGTCCTCGCCTGGCTGGAGGGAAGTGCGTTGGAACTCGCTGGTCAGGGCCATGGTGCGAGCCCGCGTGTTGCCCTCGTACTTGGCGGTGAGTGCCCGCCATGCTCCGCGACCATCTGCTGGTGGCCCTGCGGATTGCCGTGTCACTGCGTGCGCAGCGCTGGCTGTGAAGCTGATTGATGCCACCAGACAGCCGAAGAAGTGTTGATTCATCTTGGCGTAGTCGTCCTTGGCTTTCAGCTGCGTCTCCTCTGAGTCGGAGAGCCGGAAGTTGAGAAACTCTCCGGAGAACCCCTTTGATGCCATGATGGCTAAGAAGAGGTAAGAGAACTGGTCCCAGTTCTCGTGCTGCCCATCAAACTGTGGCAGCGGCACCTTGGTGTCCATCCGCATGGAGGCCATCATAACCTGACGAAACTATAACACCGTGGCAGAGTAGGACACCCAAGGTGGACCCAATGCAAAGTGCAGAACAGCACTAGACCAGGGCAGGCTGGTATTGCAAAGAAGTGATTATTGTGCAGGAGCGTGAGCAAGCGGAGAAATAGCCCTGAGTCAATGGCGGAACAGTACCGGACTGGTGCTGGAACATGCAGTGGTGGACTAACAAGAGAAACTCCCAGAATGGGGAGAAACCTGTGTAGGTATGCATGCACATGCAAGTAGGGTATGTAGGTATCATACTCCGTCAAGAATGATGACTTACCTTCCGCTGTGTTGAAGTCGAAGGTCGAGATGCTGCAGGAGAAACCGCCGTTATTGTAGATGAGCACGAAGTGCAAACCACAAGTTTTGACTTACATGCTGCTGTGTTGGATGTGAAGGTCGAGTTGCTGCAGGTGAAAATGCCATCATTGGAGATGGCTCCGCCGCCGAAATCTGAGGCACGTCATGTCACGGCATGCGCGGCCATTGGGCAGAGCATCGCCTCACATTGAAACGTACAGAATGAGAAAGACTCACCTGCTGCTGTGTTGTTGATAAAGGTCGAACTGCTGCAGTCAAAAGTGCCACTGTCGTTGTCGATGGCTCCACCAAAAACTGCATCGAAACGGAAACGAGCAGACATCATGATGCCACGATCAATTCCAGAACGCACCGACGTCGCCACTCGTTTCAAAGAACTCATGTGCGCCGGAGGCACGCTCATGTCACGGCATGCACGGCCGTTGGGCACAGCATCGCCTCCCTTTGCAACGTGCAGAACGAGATTGACTCACCAGCTGTGTTGCCCGTGAATGTCGATAGGCTGCAGGTGAAATCACCAATGTTCTCGATGGCTCCACCAGCATCTGCAGCGGAACGGAAACGAGCAGCCATCATGATGCCACGATCAATCATTGAAAGTACAGCCGTCGCCACATGTTTTAACAAAGTCATGTGTGCCGGAGGCACGCTCATGTCACCGCATGCGCGCACCATGGGGCACAGCATCACCACTCATCGCGATGCAAAACAAGATTGATTTACCTTCTGCTGTGTTGTCGGTGAAGGTCGATGCGCTGCAGGTGAAACTGCCAAAGTTGGTGATGGCTCCACCATCTGCATCGGAACGCAAACGATCCGTTATCACAATGCCACGATCAATCATTGATAGCACGGTCGTCGCCACGCGTTTCGAAAAACTTCCGTGCGCCTGAGGCACGCTCACGTCATGGCATGCTCGGCCATTGGGCACAGCATCGCCTCACGTTGCAACGTGCAGAACAAGATTGACTCACCTGTTGCGTTGTTGTCTTTGAAGCTGGAACTGCTGCTGGTGAAATCGTCAGAGCTGGCGATGGCTCCACCATGAACTGCAATGGAACAGAAACGAGCAGCCATCATGATCCCACAATCATTCCCAGAACGCACCGCCGTCGTGTGTTTCAAAGTGCTCATGGGCGCCGGAGGCACGCTCATGACACGGCACGAGCGGCCATTGGGCACAGCATCGCCTCACATTGCAACGTGCAGAACGAGATTGACTCACCAGCTGTGTTGTCCTTCAATGTCGATGCACTGCAAGTGAAAATGCCACTGTTCTCGATGGCTCCACCATTATCTGCAGCGGAACGGAAAAGCGCAGCCATCATGATGCCGCGATCAATCCCAGCACGCACCGCCGTCGCCACTCGTTTCAAAGAGCTCAAGGTCACCGGAGGCACGCTCATGTCACGGCATGCGCGGCCATTAGGCACAGCATCGCCTCACATTGCAACGTGCAGAACAAGATTGACTCACCAGCTGTGTTGTCCGTGAATGTCGATGCGCTGCAAGTGAAATCACCACTGTTCTTGATGGCTGCACCGTTATCTGCAGCAGAACGGAAATAAGCAGCCATCATGATGCCACAAGCAAACCCAGAACGCACCGCCGTCGCCACTCGTTTCAAAGAGTCGTGTACGCCGGAGGCACGCTCATGTCACGGCATGCGCGGCCATTGGGCACAGCATCGCCTCACATTGCAACGTGCGGAGCAAGTTGACTGACTTGCTCGGTGAAACCGCTAAAATTGAAGATGGCTCCACCTCATCTGCAACGCCATAACAGCGAGCAGTCAGAACGGTGGTTGATGTATTGATGCCACAGAGTGCACAGACGTCACGCGCATCTCAAAGAACTCAGGTGCACCGCGCCGGTCACGGCATGCTCACGTCACAGCACGCGCGCGTTGTTAGGCACTGTATCGCCTCACATCACCAAAACTTAAAAGTGCCAAACACAAGCTTGACTTACTTGCTGCTGTGTTGGAGGTAAAGGTCGAGTTGTCGCAGGTGAACTCGCCAAAATTGGAGACGGCTCCACCGAAATCTGCAACGCCACCGACGCGAGCAGTCAGAACAGGTGATTGATCGGTCGATGCCACGATCGATCCCGGAGTCACTGTGCACAGACGTCGCCTCGCATCTCAAAGAACTCAGGTGCGCCACGCCGGTCACGGCACATCCCAGCACGTGGGCGCCGTCGGGCACATCATCACCCTCACAGCACAACGTGGAAATACATGACGACACCACTGCACCATAATATTTGCTGGGTGACTCATAGCGCTCCACAACTGGCAGAATTTGAATGGGTAGCGTGGATTTTTGAACATCTAATGTATTGCAATACTCACCCGCCCAATTTTGATCGAAAGTGGAAGAGCGGCTTGTGACATTGCCACTGTTGTAGATAGCTCCACCTTCTGCACCGCCAACAGCTGTGACAGTTGCGGCAAACATTGCGGCAAACATGAGGGGATGTCGCAAATGAGAGCTTTCCATGGAGACGTCCGAGACTCATTGCCTGAAATTCCTGGACGGTATTGTTCCGCAATTGCTAACAACAAAGTGTAGTTGCGAGGTCGGTGTGACAGTCGCTCACCTCGGTTAAACCATAATTGACAAGCCGCCAGCAACAACTCTCCACCTTCGAAGATTCTTACGGCTCCACCTCCGCCATTGTCAACCATCAGAGCACGTCCATTTCTGAGCCGCAGGCTTCTGAGCGTCACAAAGCACCCATCTGTACGCGAAGCAGCTGCGTCTCATTACGCCCTGAAATTACAGCAGGCTCCGAGTCCATGCCAACGCCAGTGATGTCAAGGGATGTTCCGGCTGCCACGATGATCGGTTCGGTCAGCCCCACAAATCCTCGCCACTTCACAGCAATGTTCTGATTAGGGCACGCCGCCGCCGCTGTAAGCTTCAGCGCGGACGCATGGTCATCGATGATGTCAGGGGGTGCCTTGCAAGCCGGGGCAACAGGGGCCGCGATCGCTCTCATGAGCAGCGCGGCCAATGCCCAGAGTGTCACTGACAGTGTCCGACTCATTGCAACTGCTCCCCCCTGCGCAGCTTGGGGGATGCCTGTACCTCTCACTCCTCTGCACCACCTGAATGCGACAAACACAATCGCAAACATACATTGTCAAGCCAGCCATTCACAAAGTACTCTTTGCACCTCTGTCACCGAGGCACAGCGGATTGCAGTCTGAACAGTCCGGAGCTGGCATCTCCGGGCACTGCGCTGAGCAGCTGCGGGCTGCGTGCTCATTATACAGGGTGCATCCATCTCCGGTTATCATTGTGATGCGTGCACAATGCGGCTGCTGCGGGCTGTCGAATTTTACATGAAGAAGGGCCTACCTGATGCGCTGCAGCTCCGCTGCGGCCCTCCTGTGCCCACTGCTGCTGCGCCAGTCCTGCGTTCCTGAGCTTTAATGTGCAGGAGATGCAACTGCGGCTGCTCAGCGGCCTGCGCTGCGGCTTCTGGCACTCCTGAATGCGCTGCTGCTTGCGGCACCCCCGATGGCAGCTGTTCCGCAACTGCGGGATGCGTGTCTCCTGTGCGATGAGGTTCACTGCGGTGGCGCTCCTGCTCAGAGAAAGTTCTCAGAGAAGTTTCTTATGCGCATGCGCAATTGCGTCCGGCCGAATTCATCGACATCGCCGGCTTCCGCTGCTGCTGTTCGACCTTGTTTGCAGTCAGATTCATTTCAACAAAGGCTTTAACGTGATGGTAGGCTCTATTATACGATTTCGAGGCTTCGCAGCAGTTGGTTGCTGTGCACAGTGCATAGTCGCTCCACACTCACCTGCGCCTGCACAATCTGTGGACTGCGCGTCAGCACACACCGCTGTGCATGACCGCTGCAGCGTACGGCTGCTCCAGTGCGCGACGGCTCGAGCGCAAAACGTTTCCTTGTGCTAACGGCTCACGCGCAGAACGGCTCATGTGCACGACAGCTGAAGTGCACGACGTCGCCAGTCTGTGAGAGCTGGAGTGCACCTCGCTGTAAGTGCACCACGTGAAAAGTGGATGATAGCTCACGACAGTTTATGGTGGAGGCTAAGGCGACGGCAAATATAAAGGTGAAAGCAAGGACGAAGGCAAAAGTGAGGACGAAGGCGAAAGCGAAGGCGAAGGCGAAGGCGAAGGCGAAGGCGAAGACGATTTGGAAGACGAAGACGAAGACGAAGGCGAAGGCGAAGACGAAGGCAACTCGAATGCGATGGCAGAGGGCGAGCTACGCCGGCAGCCTGCTCCAAAAGCTATGAAGTCGCCTCATACGCCATCCGCTGCCCGCTGCAGGCTGTGCTGTTCGCCCCTCGTGCGCTGTGGACGACGCGAGGCGCTATTCAAGCTGCCGCCACCGTGCCGGCTTGCACGATTCATGCGCCGCATGCCGCCACGTGCTCTGCGACCTCGATGCAGACCATGCAACGCGTTGATGGCATGGCACGACGACGACGCACACAGCACGGACGAACACATGAGAGCGAACGCAGACGATGCGCACGGGCAGTCGGGCGAGAGGCACGGGCGATGGGAGCACGGCGTACGCGATGGGGAGCGAGCGCGTCACGTCGAAGGTGAAGGCATTGTCTGATATGGCGTACGTCGAACGGTGGCGCGCGCGCGTCAGCGAGTGCGATGGCACCCGCCGGCAGGCGCATCAGGTCCGACCGACGCATCTGCCATGCGCTCAGCGCCGCTCATGCGCAGAGGCGGCCGCGGTTTGTTATTTCTGTCAAAGGGTCAGGTGACCCACTCATAAACGCTTGTGTTCTCATCGGGACGCCACGCCTGCTGCATCCGTTTCACCGGCGACTCATCACCTGACGCATACATTGCGCTGGGCGACGCAGAACACGCCACGCGTCGGTGGCATGGCATGATGATCGTCGCACACCACACGAAAGGACGCACGTAGGCGAACGCAGACGATGCCGGCAAGATGCACGACGCACGCAGAAACGTCGACGATAGGTGTGCTCGCCGACCCGATTCGCTGCTACCCATCCTCACTTCCAGCAAACACGAGTCATCGATGACGGCACGCTGACACCGAACTCATCACCATCTCATACCGCGCAGCGCACTCATTGACGATCGGTGTGCTCGCTACACACAGCATGAGGTACGACGCACGAGCGACACTCGACGATGGCGTGCTAACATCGACGCCGGTATGGCACTCATTCACCACATGATGAGGAAGGGTGTTGCGGCGATCGAAGCACTGAGTCTAAACGAACAGTCGTGCACGATGACATCAGGAGCGTGCGCACTCGTCTTCGGTGCGCACATCGCAATCTGCGGCACGCAGTGTCAGTACCGAGCGTGCACGCCATCAAAGCGATTGCGGCGACGCGTGCACGATGCCGTCATATCTCGTCCATCAAATCATGTACACGATACATTCCACACACGGCAATGCACAACAAAATGGCAGAGTGGAGAGCACACATCACGGACTGCAGACGAAGCGATTGGTGAATTAAGAAATCGGCGAAGGTGCGAAAGCATCGTTGACCGGAGCCGTGGTGCTTCCCACGGCGCTCCGAGACGATCTGTGGTATTGATCGAACAAAGAGTTTTGACGGAGTGGGCCGGCTGCTGTTCGCACACCTCTGTACACCAGTGCCACTTGTGCGAGAGCCATCACAAGCAGCAGCACATTTAGTGCTATCAGGAGGCTGATGATCGCTTTCTGGCTACCCTCATAAACCCAACGACCCTGCATCAGCAGCGATGTGAACATGCTAGCAACGAGGATACCGTAACCCAACATGTACAGCCACTTGTCCATCCTCTCCTGGTGAGGGCGAACTTGCTCATACACTATAGATGTGAAAAATGCAAACATACATGCGACAGCACTTTGGCCTGGCCCAGTGCAAGCTGCTGCGTTTCAGAGGTGGCGGCGCCGGTGCCGACGGCGGCAATCAGGGCGAACTGCGGAACCAGCAGACGCCACATCGCGTGCAGGAGTGACGACCGCAATCTAACGTGATTGCGCTAGGCAACTTTCGGCTTACAATAGGTTTTCCGAATACTCTAGTTCGGCTCAACAAAAGCGAGCGTACGAGGACCCGAAAGGTAGTTTCTAGAGCTCTTCAATCAGAGAGGCCTGGAGGTTCAACTGCCAATTTACAAAACGGTGCGACCAGCACGCGTAGCAGCCATGGCGCGCCTCGACCGAGCGAAGGTGACGGCGAAGTGGAGACGGCAGTGCCTCACTCGTGGGCTGCTGGCCCTCACCACGGCGCTCGTTTGTGAGCCTCTGAAGGAGTCAAGGTCAGAGGACAACGCTCCTGAAGAAGCTCTAGTATTCCCTATGCTGGCCGTATGGTAGCGTCGCACACAGCGCTACGTGAAAGACATCAAGCCAAGCAGCGGCAGGCCATTCAACTTCCTTTCGCCTGAAATCGGAGACCTTGATTTCAGGGAGTTCTTTCGCTTCCACAAGCGAGATTTTCTACACCTGGCTTCTGCTCTCGAGATACCTGGCACCTTCAAGCTTCCCAAGGGCGGCAGCAAGTCAGGACTGCGGTGCTTCGACTGCGGTGCTTCGCTTACATGCTCTGGAGGCTGGCGTTCTCAACAACTTTGCTCCATGACGAGCTTCAGTGGGGCGAGGGGCGGGGAACGCTTTGCGAGATGTTTCAGGTGGCCCTCACATTTGCTATGAGAGGTGGGCGGGCGCACGATCTGGTGCATGAGTTGCGTGTAAAAGCTGTGAGGCCCAAATGCAAGAAGTTTGCGCAGGCCATCAGTGACAAATGGTCTCCCTTAGACAGGTGTTGGGGGTTCATAGACGGTACCATCAGAAGAACTTGTAGGTCCGTTGCTGGACAGCGCGAGGCATACAATGGTTGGAAGCGTACACATGGGTTGAAGTACCAGTCAGTTGAGACTCCTGATGGCATTTTACGTCAGGTCTGGGGCCCCATCCTCTGTTGTCGCAATGACAACTACCTTCTGCAACAGTCTAAGTTGCTGCCTCTGCTGCTGCAGCATTTCAACTCAGCAAATGGTTTGCCGTACTACTTGTACGGTGACCCAGCATACCCGCTCTTCCCCTGGCTGTTGCGTCCATACAAAGGCAATCTCGCTGCTTGGCAGGCAGAGTTCAACAGAAAAATGAGCAGGGTGCGGGAAACAGTAGAGTGGGGATTTGGGAAAATTGTGGCAAACTGGGCCTTTGTCAATTTTGTCCCGCAACAGAAGATATTCGGATCTGCAGCTGGTCTAAGACTTGGGCCTATGTATGCTGTGGCTGCACTTCTCACTAACTGTCACACATGCATGTACGGATCTGAGACTAGTGCCTACTTCAACTGCACCCCCCCACGCTGGAGGAGTACCTGGCAGGGCAGAGCTGACGGGCTTCCAAAGTTGGCAAACTTTGAAAAGAATTTACTTCGGCAATGATAAGAAACGCCAACTCTGTCTGGACTGCAAACCACAATTGTTTTTGTTTCACGTTTGCTGCGCGGTCCCATGCTCTCTGTGATGGCAATTGATACATGTTAACTGGCTGGTAGAGTGCACAATAGTACATCACCGCGAACGCTCATGCACTCTTGTACACAGCATGACGGCATAAGACAACAACGCTAAGCTAAACAAGCTACACCAGAGAGTCGATGCGGAGGTGCTGCAGCTTATTTTAATAGTATACACATTTTTGGTGGCAGACACACTGCGCGCGCCAAGACGCATGGACATGACAAACCACAATGTTGAAGTATTACCGATCCTCACATTATGCATGCATGCTGGCACTACAATGTGACTCGTGGCGCACTCTCAGTAACCTGCATGGAACATGCATGGCGCACACGTTGCATGCACAGCTGCATAGTTCAACGTAGTGAAATACCTACGGTACACTAAATCACCGACAAGTCTACACATATTTTTTTTTCCCAAGAAGCCACCATGCATGAAGCACCACGCCACAACATAAACTCCCCATGACTTCTATTGCTTAGCTTACCGTAGACTAAGTGCGCATGCATCATGCTGGCCAATGGACATGGCATGCTGTGGCCACATTTACAACAGGTCACATAAGCTGCCACAACTGCCAAGACTGCCAGTGAGTGCTGTGGCAAACACGCATGTGCACCATTATAATACAGTAACTGGTACTGATCACAGCGTTCACGAAGGCATCACCAGACATTGTCAAGTAACATATGCATGCACACAACGCAAAAACACGCCCCAGGATGGCTGCTGCTGCAGCAGCCACAAGCCTGGAGGTGTAGTGAGTGGATGTAATTTGGCCTATTCATCATGAACAACACCTATCAAATCAACCTAACAGTGTGCTGAGCTTACAACCCGTGACAGCACTCAGTTTGCCACGTCACCCCGCATCAAGCACAGCTGCCTGCTACCGTTCAACAGCAACATAAAGAGCGCACCTAGAATCTGTTCAACGGCAACGATCAACCCAAATTGAATGTTGTTACTTCGTAGGAAGAGCTGCAGTCACTGCCGCCATCATGGACATGAACATCTGCTGGTTAAATGCGTTCAAGGAAGTAATCAGTTCATGCGTTGCCTGCCTGTCAGCATTGCTCTCGGCCGCGGCAGCCTCGCGAGCATGCTTTGCATCTTCAAGCTGAAGTCTCTGCGTCTCTCTCCTGAAGGCTAAGTCATCTGCGTGCACCTGCTTCTCGTACTCGAGGCGCTCTTCGTCGCGCTTGGCCTGTGCTTCGCGAGCCACCTCCGCTGCCTTTGCTTGCTGCTCCCGCCCCTCCATAATAAAATTCCCCCCGTTCTCTAGAAACTCGTTTTCTAGCGCAAAAACAGAGTACTCGGAAACCCTCTATTGAATCAGTAGGTGAGATCGGAATTCATTACAGGAAGGCCAGAGCCCTGAAAGTTACCTACAGGCTGCCTCACCATGTTGTATATGCTGAGTCAACAAGTGAAGTATCTAAGGATACCTGCACTCTGCTTCACTGTACTTTGTATACTCACAGAGTTATACTAAAGTTCTACACAGCGCAGGCCTGCATTACTCTTGTGTGGCTGAAGGGTGTCCTACATGCTGCTGTCCTGTCCTATGACTGTTTGTGTTTGAATCAACTTGAAATTCATAGTTGAACTTTCACATGATGCCTCAGATATTACTTTTCCAAAGAGGCCGACCCAAAATGGCGCCGCTACGACGCTCATTCGGTTTTTGTTGCTTTGCACTTTATTATTTGGGATCTTTGTTCGTATTGAATCAGTAGGTGAGATCCAAATTCATTACAGGAAGGCCAGAGCCCTGAAAGTCACCTACAGGCTGCCTCACCATGTTGTTGTGTACTGAGTCAATAAGTGAAGTATCTAAGGATACCTGCACTCTGCTTCACTGTACCGTGAGGCATACAGGGCGAGGTGTGCCCATGGCGGTGCAGTGACGTGAGCCCCACCTCCACGCATGCGATCAGCTGCTCCAGCCAGCACATACGGGGGCACAACGCGACACACACTGCCCAAAAGCGGTGCCTACAGCGCATCTTGAGACAGCACCATGTCTCTATTGTCCGCAATGAGGACGCTAGCGTCTTCAAGGTACCGGGGTATCGGGCGGACACAGTCATTGACCCAGGGTGTCTGCACTTTAGCAGTGCATACCGTAACAAGGGAATAGTGCTAGACACAAGTGTGCGCGCGCCCACAGCGAGCTCGTACCTGACAGGCAAAACAAATGCCTCGAACACGGACGGCTATGCTGCTGGGGTGGGGGAGGACGCGAAGGTCAAGCACCACACCGGCACCTTGACGTCATCTTGGGCTTTTGTGCCATTCGTGCAGGAGTCGTACGGACGGCTGGGCAAGCAGACAAGCCTTTTTGTTAAGGAGTTGGCAATGCACTCAGCACTGTGCTCAGGGGGGGGGAAGGCAGATGTGTTACGCAAGGCCGGGTTAGCTAAGCGTCAGATCCACATTGAGCTGAGCATATCGCTGGCGCGGGAGTTGGCGGAGCGCGTCATGGCATACACACGTGGAGCGCGAATGCTGGGCTGTGTTGCGGCGCCGGTATCCAAACTCCTAGGGCACAGCGCAGACTAGGCTGCTGCGTTGACGCAAGCTTTTCGATTGCATAGGCAACCCGGCCTCCCTTGGGCCTTTATAAATACAAGTCCATACGTACCGTGACTTTGTATACTCACAGAGTTATACTAAAGTTCTACACAGCGCAGGCCTGCATTACTCTCTTGTGTGGCTGAAGGGTGTCCTACATGCTGCTGTCCTGTCCTATGACTGTTTGTGTTTGAATCAACTTGAAGTTCATAGTTGAACTTTCACATGATGCCTCAGATATTACTTTTCCAAAGAGGCCGACCCAAAATGGCGCCGCTACGACGCTCGTTCGGTTTTTGTTGCTTTGCACTTCATTATTTGGGATCTTTGTTCATATTGGATCAGTAGGTGAGATCCAAATTCATTACAGGAAGGCCAGAGCCCTGAAAGTCACCTACAGGCTGCCTCACCATGTAGTTGTGTACTGAGTCAATAAGTGGAGTATCTAAGGATACCTGCACTCTGCTTCACTGTACTTTGTATACTCACAGAGTTATACTAAAGTTCTACACAGCGCAGGCCTGCATTACTCTGTTGTGTGGCTGAAGGGTGTCCTACATGCTGCTGTCCTGTCCTATGACTGTTTGTGTTTGAATCAACTTGAAGTTCATAGTTGAACTTTCACATGATGCCTCAGATATTACTTTTCCAAAGAGGCCGACCCAAAATGGCGCCGCTACGAAGCTCATTCGGTTTTTGTTGCTTTGCACTTTATTATTTGGGATCTTTGTTCATATTGAATCAGTAGGTGAGATCCAAATTCATTACAGGAAGGCCAGAGCCCTGAAAGTCACCTACAGGCTGCCTCACCATGTTGTTGTGTACTGAGTCAATAAGTGAAGTATCTAAGGATACCTGCACTCTGCTTCACTGTACCGTGACTTTGTATACTCACAGAGTTATACTAAAGTTCTACACAGCGCAGGCCTGCATTACTCTCTTGTGTGGCTGAAGGGTGTCCTACATGCTGCTGTCCTGTCCTATGACTGTTTGTGTTTGAATCAACTTGAAGTTCATAATTGAACTTTCACATGATGCCTCAGATATTACTTTTCCAAAGAGGCCGGCCCAAAATGGCGCCGCTACGACGCTCGTTCGGTTTTTGTTGCTTTGCACTTTATTATTTGGGATCTTTGTTCATATTGAATCAGTAGGTGAGATCCGAATTCATTACAGGAAGGCCAGAGCCCTGAAAGTCACCTACAGGCTGCCTCACCATGTTGTTGTGTACTGAGATGTGTTACGCAAGGCCGGGTTAGCTAAGCGTCAGATCCTCATTGAGCTGAGCATATCGCTGGCGCGGGAGTTGGCGGAGCGCGTCACGGCGTACACACGTGGAGCGCGAATGCTGGGCTGTGTTGCGGCGCCGGTATCCAAGCTCCTAGGGCACAGCGCAGACTAGGCTGCTGCGTTGACGCAAGCTTTTCGATTGCATAGGCAACCCGGCCTCCCTTGGGCCTTTATAAATACAAGTCCATACGTACTGAGTCAATAAGTGGAGTATCTAAGGGTACCTGCACTCTGCTTCACTGTACTTTGTATACTCACAGAGTTATACTAAAGTTCTACACAGCGCAGGCCTGCATTACTCTGTTGTGTGGGCTGAAAAGTGTCCTACATGCTGCTGTCCTGTCTTATGACTGTTTGTGTGTGAATCAACTTGAAGTTGATAGTTGAACTTTCACATGATGCCTCAGATATTACTTTTCCAAAGAGGCCGACCCAAAGTGGCGCCGCTACGACGCTCGTTCGGTTTTTGTTGCTTTGCACTTTATTATGTGGGATCTTTTTTCATATTGAATCAGTATGTGAGATTAAGTTCAAGTATCAACTTCAAAATATTCAAACACTAGCACAACAGCATGCAGCAGCAGCAGAACAAGCTTAGCCCATGCCACAGTGAACATATAGTGTTGTAAGTAAAATGAGATAGTAAATGTATAGTAGAGTGTAAACGAGACTCAACACGCAACAGTTTAGTGAGAGAGCATGTAGGTAACTTTCAGGGCTCTAACCCCTTTCTGTACATGAATTGCTTCTCACCCACTGATTCAACTTTCGAATTGATTCAAAAGAATATTATGCAAAGTATTAAAAGTCCACCGAGCGTCGTAGCAGCGCCATTTTGGGTCAGCCTCTTTGGAAAAGTAATATCTGAGGCATCCTTTGAAAGTTCATGTATTAACTTCAAGAAGATTCAAACACAAACACAAGCACAACAGCATGCAGCAGCAGCATGCAGCAGCAGCAGGGCAAGCTTAGCCCATGCCACAGTGAACATACAGTGTTGTAAGCAAGATGAGATAGTAAATGTATAGTAGAGTGTAAAAGAGACTCAACACACAACAGTTTAGTGAGAGTGCATGTAGGTAACTGTTAGGGCTCTAACCCCTTTCTGTACATAAATTGATTCTCACCTAGTGATTCAACTTCCGAATTGATTCAAAAGAATGTTATGCAAAGTAACAAAAGTCCACCGAGCGTCGTAGCGGCGCCATCTTGGGTCAGCCTCTTTGGAAAAGTGATATCTGAGGCATCCTTTGAAAGTTCAAGTATTAACTTCAAGAAGATTCAAACACAAACACAAGCACAACAGCATGCAGCAGAGCAAGCTTAGCCCATGCCACAGTGAACATACAGCGTTGTAAGCAAGATGAGATAGTAAATGTATAGTAGAGTATAGAAGAGACTCAACACACAACAGTTTAGTGAGAGTGCATGTAGGTAACTTTTAGGGCTCTAACCCCTTTCTGTACATGAATTGATTCTGACCTAGTGATTCAACTTTCGAATTGATTCAAAAGAATATTATGCAAAGTAACAAAATATCCACCGAGCGTCGTAGCGGCGCCATCTTGGGTCAGCCTCTTTGGAAAAGTAATATCTGAGGCATCCTTTGGAAGTTAAGTATTAACTTCAAGAGGAACCAAACACAAACAGAAGTGTGTAATCGCAACAACACGCATCGTAGGGCCAAACTTTCAGCGATGCTTTGCAGTTATGTGCTGGTAACAGGCTGCTGTGGTGTCAAAGAATTTGTTGCAAATTGGGCATGTGACCCCCCGAGCGCTTTCGCCCATGACAGGCAGGCCGTGACGCGTACCTCTCAGCAAGCTGAAGCTCTCAAAAGTGTTGCGGAACTGTGCTTCCACCTCCTTATATCGCTTGTCACCCCCAGAAACGAGGGTGACATCTAGTGTGCACGCCGGCGCAAAGCGCAAACCTTGAAGGGGCGCGGGGAAGGACTCTTCTCTGTTTGGCATGTATGCCAGCATCGTCAGCGCAACGATCAGACAAGTGTCTGCTGCCTGGCCCCAATATGTCAGCGACGTCACGCCCCGCACCAGCGTACCCCCTTCTTCACCTTCACGGACATACACAGAGGACGTGCAACCATTATTAAATAGAAGGACGCATCGCGACTGTTGGGCGCCTACAGGAGCCTTAAGGCTGCCGTATTGCGGCACAAATGCCTGGCAGCTGTTGTCGTAGTCCACCAAGTAAACTGAGGGGAAGGGGCCAGATACCATGTGTGTCCACCTGCACGACAGGCAGAAGGGTGAGCAGGTGGTGAGGGCTTACCACACAGGTTACACGGCGTCCTTGTGTGTCATAGGCTGGTAAACACTTTGTGTAATTGCTCCATGACCGTGGTACCTGCGCACTTTGCTGTCAAGACTCAAAAAGCAACAGGGCATAATGGTGCTGCTTGGGTGTACCAGAGCCGCGGCCTCGGCTGGAAGGCTGTTTTGTTTGTACTACACCTTTGCCGACTGCATCAAAACTTGTGTTGACTTGCCTGAGCGCAGGGGCCGGTCGTTGGCAGGAGGACCCTGCACCTCCTATGTGCAGCAGGCTCGGGTGCGCCGGCTGGGCCATGAAGGTACTGCTGTGTGGTATCAATGCACCGACTTGGACGGCCACGGCTGCTGTCATAGCAGCCAGCATCAGAAGCTTGGGCATGATCGTTTTCAGATTCCAGGTGGCTCTCTCGAGGTGGCGCTCTTGTGGACCCGCGCCAGGCGGATTGCTCAGACTCCTGGCGGACGGTAGGTATTGCTTCGTGCGCTGTGGACGTTGGTGGCTGTGCCAGCTATACTGTGGAACGTGGACAAAACAATTGCAGTGTGAGCTCATGCTCTGCAGTTGTTGTACGTGGTGAGAGTACTCAAGTATGTCATCAGCTAATACAGTTGATATGTGACTAAGGACACTACACAAGTTGCTGATAAGTACGAGTATGTGCACGTCAGCTGCCCAATTGCCTCTCCCAGCATGATGTTTGTCGACCGCACGTTGCTGATAAATACAAGCAGGTGAATATAAGAGCCACGTGCATGCTGGGAACAGTTATCAAGAACAGCACCAGTTGCTGATAAATACAAGTGGGAGCTGGAGTCAGGCACAGTATGAGTTGCTGATGATTGAGAGCAGGAGCACATTGGAGCACCGCACTCAAGATGACGCGCCACGTGTGCAGCGCTGCTCAATGCTTGCCTAGCGAGCACTGGTGAGGAGGAGTGAGGAGCAACATGCTGTTGTGTACACACACGCAGCTCACATTTCACATAACTGCGTGGTAGAAACCCCAAGCCGTTCCACTGCGCTTAGGTCTGCCGACCACCGGGAAAAGCAACCGCTTGCCACTTGGCAGGGTCAGCAGCCGCTGGGTGGGCTCCGCAATCCTGTGGCAGTGAAATGAAATATACAGCAGCCTCAGCCATACCATTGTGAGTCGCAGCACATTGAGGCACGGATGTCTTGACTGGTTGACTGGCTGGAATTGTAAGGGTCGGCACGGCCCCGTGCTGCTGAGAGTGGGACACTTGTGGCATGGATAGCACACGTCGGCACTTGTGTCTGCTGACACTGAGTGATTGCATTGTTGAACTTAGAGTTAGGGTTAGGGGAGATGGTAGCTCTGCGTTGTGTTTCATGGACAGCAAATAAAATGTGGCATGTGTGTATCCTGAGCTGAAATGAATGAAGTTGAATATCTCGCTTGCATGGAAAATCGCAGACAGAACCTTAAACAGAAGACGAGGGAAAGGGCGAGACATAAGAGGCTAAACAAGCGCAAGAATGAAGCTGAAGCCCGCTTGAAGACTCAAGTGCCATCCGCTGACGCCACGCCAGATCATGTGATCCCTTCAAGAGACATGAGTCACACGACAGGATCCGCTAAGACCGCACACATTGAGATAGACATGACATGCGTTCTATACTCGATAGAGCAGATGCGCCATCCGACGGTGCCCGTCACCACACACACCTTTGCAACGCCCCGCCTCTTCCACGTTGAAGATGTCAGAGCAGCAGACATTCCTGCATTGGCAAAAGCGGCAGACATGGACGCAGCGAGAGAGCAGTGTGCAGAAGAGGAGCGCACCGCAAGGCGTGTGAAAGCTGCTGCAAACGAGGAGGGGATCAAGGAGGCACGAAAGGAGGCTGTTGTGGCTGTGCCTGTCAACAAGCTGCTGGTAGAGGTCAAGACTGCCAATTTGTGGGATGCGCGAGAACAAGAGGAGCATACCTTGGCATGTTTCGCATATACACAACGACTTGCAGAAAAGAGGCGCGCTGCAAAGCGTGCTGCAGAAGCTGCCAAGCAGCAGGTGAGTTATAAGGCACGGGAGGAGCCTGTTGCATGCGACGCTATCATGGACAGCTGCAGTGTGCGCGTCCATCCGACAAAGTGCAAGAGGAGCTTGAATGTGCTGGTTAGCATGGACGATGATGTGCCATGTTGCACGAAGGGACCGGTTATGATGCGGCTGATCAGGAGGTGGGCCACTCGGCAGTACCTGCATCGTTTTATCGATGCGCTAGCTGTGCCCATCATCCCCGCCCCCCCGTTTGCCGAGGTGACGCTCCTCGGCAACGCTATCCAACCTCCCTGCCAAGATGACTGCTCCGGACCATCTGCACCAGGGCAAGACGGCGCGGTTGGGGGCAAACGTAAGCGAGGCAGTAGCAATCCTGGCAAGCATGCCAAAGCGGCCAAACAGTGTGCTGTGAAAGGCTGCAGCAATCCAGCGAAGCGCAAGTGGTGTGGGGAGCACGAACACTTTAAGGTATGCCGCCAGCAAGGATGCAGCACGGCGCCGTCCTACAACATCCCTGGGGGTGGAGCACAGTGGTGCACGGAGCACAAGACTGGAGACATGCTGAATGTTGTGTCCAAGAAGTGCGATGCGTGTGGACTGAAGATACCCAGCTTTGGGACAGAGGACAGCAGCCCCACCCACTGTGGTAACTGCAAGACGTCAGACATGCGATCTGTCTGCAAGAAGTGCGAACAGTGTCGGCTGAAGATACCCAACTTTGGGGTGGAGGACGGCAGACCGACCCACTGCGGCGACTGCAAGACGCCACACATGCGAGATGTTAAAAACAAGAAGTGCGAACAGTGTGGGCTCAAACAACCCAACTTCGGAGTGGAGGACGGCAGTGCCACTCATTGCGGTGACTGCAAGACGGCAGACATGCAGGATGTTCGCAGCAAGAAGTGCGAACAGTGTGGGCTAAGAAGACCCAGCTTTGGCACGGAGGACGGCAGCCCCACCCACTGTGGCGACTGCAAGACGCCACACATGCGAAATGTTCACAGCAAGAAGTGCGATAAGTGCACTGCATCAGTGCATCAGCCGCTGATCTATGACATCCGTGATCGCCCCCCCCCCCCCCCCCCCCCCCCGCGTGCGCCATGCCGCGCACGGCCGCCAATGCAGAGCATTGGTTCAAAGCCGACTCATAACACGTCAGTGCCCCACCCGCTGATCGCTGAGTTGCGTACGTGCACCGCCCCCCCACCCCCCCCCTCTCCCCCATCCTGTGCAGAGGCCTCACGTGCATCACTGCTGCAATGCCCATTCTGCGCAAGTCACCACCGCATCAGTGCCTAGCGCAGAGTTGTCAACTTGACAGACTCCCGCATTCCCTCCCCCCCCCCCCCCCCCCCCTTTTTCACCTGCCGTGCAGGGCCCTGAAGCACCCCAGCTTTGGGGTGGAGCACGGCAGGCCCACCCACTGTGGCGATTGCAAGACGGCTGACATGCGAGATGTCAAGACAATCAAGTGCGAACAGTGTGGACTGAAAAGACCCAACTTTGGGATGGAGGACGGCAGCCCCACCCATTGCGGTGACTGCAGTACGGCAGGCATGCGAGATGTCAGGACAAAAAAGTGCGAAGAGTGTGGGCTGAAAATACCCAGCTTTGGGGTGGAGGGTAGCCCGACTCACTGCAGCGACGTCAGACATGCAAGATGTTCACAGGAAATGTGAGGGGGCGGTCTCAAACGAGCCAGCTGCGGGGTGGAGGACGGCAGGCCTACCCGCTGCGGCGACTGCAAGACGTCAGACATGCGAAATGTTGTCAGCAAAAAGTGCGAGCAGTGTAGGCTCAAATGAGCCAGCTTTGGAGAGGAGGATGGCCGCCCCACCCATTGCGGTGACTGCAAGACGTCCGACATGCGAAATGTTGTCAGCAAATCGTGCAAACAATGTGGGCTGAAGATACCCAGCTTTGGGGTGAGGGCGGCCGCCCCACCCATTGCGGTGACTGCAAGGCGGCAGACATGCGAGATGTTCACAGGAAGTGTCCGCATGGTCGGAGGCTGGAGTTATGTCGAGGCGAGACCTGCCATATCAACAACATCGGCACACGATCTGTGGAGGAGATCTTCCCAGACGCTACAGCATTTGTGGTTTGGAGTGGAGGTGATGACCTGCCCAAATTCATCGAAGCCATCAGTCAGCGGTTTACGTGGGATGAGGTGGTGATGCCAGACATGATGGTGGAGCAGCGTGCATTCTTCCACGACGGCTATTTCTGGCATAAGCACAAGCCCAAAGACGTGCGGGACACGCTGGCGCTCGCGCAAAGGGGCTACCAGGTCGTGCGCACACGAGACAGATTGCCACCAGTGGAGGGGGCTCTCAACATCGACGTAGATGCGTCAAGGGGGTTTACGGAGATCTGCCGCACCCTGGCTGCAGCGCTAGGGGTAGCAGATGAGGCATGGCCCACCTTGTGGAAGTGTGCCGACAGCCTCGCGCAGCGTGCCATCATGCATCTCGGGCAGCAGCATGCGCAGGTTAAGCTCCTCCTCACGACAAACTTCTTCGAAATCAATGGAAACTGAGTCACAAGTGCACGGATCTGTATGTGTCCTTGCATGCTGTTGTTCTTGTGTTTGGTCTGACATGCGTCACATCTCACCATCCGTGCAGCGGCACGCTTGCTTGCTATGTCTTCACTGGCTGACACTGTACGAGTTGGCGCCGCAGCATGCCCTGCGTGTGGGCACAAATATTGAAGACCATGCAATTGTTATACATGTTGGCGCCAGCAACGTTGTCAATAAAGTATTCTGCAGCGCCATCGGCTACTCTCCCACCAACGCGAAACACCTTACAGATGAAGCTTAGCCAGGTGAGTTATTGTGGTTATTGAACAAACAATAGAACAAGAGGGGCTCTAGGGGACTTGATAGATGGCCTGCAGCGCCATCCGCTCCTCTCCCACCAATGCAAAACACCTTACAGATGAAGCTTAGCCATGTGAGTTATTGTGGTTATTGAACAAACAATAGAACAAGAGGAGGGGACTTGATAGATGGCCTGCAGCGCCATCCGCTCCTCTCCCACCAACGCAAAACACCTTACAGATGAAGCTTAGCCATGTGAGTTATTGTGGTTATTGAACAAACAATAGAACAAGAGGAGGGGACTTGATAGATCGCCTGCAGCGCCATCCGCTCCTCTCCCACCAACGCAAAACACCTTACAGATGAAGCTTAGCCATGTGAGTTATTGTGGTTATTGAAAAAAAAAAAAACTGGAGGGGACTTGACAGATCGCCTGCAGCGCCATCAAGCCCAACGCCAAGCAGCACCAAAACGAAACACCTTACAGATGAAGCTTAGCCAGGTGAGTTATTGTGCTTATTAAAAAAAAAAACCCAACTGGAGGGGACTTGATAGATCGCCTGCAGCGCCATCAAGCCCAACGCCAAGCAGCACCAAAACGAAACAACTTTAAGTTACAGATTAAGCTTAGCGAGGTGAGTTATTGTCCTTATTTACCAAAAAGTAAAACAACTGTAAGATACTATACAAATCTCCTGCATCGCCATCACCCTCGTCATGCCTACCGCAAGCAGCCCCGCTTGCACTTAACATGCCGCAAAAAGAACCGTAAATTCTTAGCGAGGCCGAATACCACACTTTTCTGCAAACAATCAAAGCAAGTGGAGACGACATCCTAGCTCACCTGCAGTGCCATCGCCCTCCTGAACGTCCATCGCCGGAAGCACTGCTTGCAATCACCATGACGCCAACGACCTCAAAAAACTTAGCGCGGCGAAATACTCACCCAATTAGCTAACACATAAGTCAAGTGTAGGCGACTTGATAGATCGCCTGCAGCGCCATCGCCCTCGTCAACTCCTACGCCAGTACCACGCCTTACAATCAAACCGAGGCAACATGTTGATAAACTTCACGAGGCGCATCGATTGGCGTTATTGCGTTAAGATAAAAACAAGTGGAGGCGAGCTATTGGCTTACCGGCAGCGTCCTTGGCCTCCTTAGCGCCAGCAGCAGACAGCCCGCTCCACCTCAGGTCGATAAATGTTTATTGGTATGTTGCAAAAACCCCGTCACTACTATTCGGTGCACAGTTCCCGACCCCGTTGGTCCAACAGTCATATCTCGCGAACCTATGAACCGATTCTCGTCAAAATTGATGTGCCGTGTGGCTCATGTCGCTATGTATTAGACTAGCGAGTGGTGGCGCTCAGTGCGATGCGCTTGCAGAGCTCTGCGAATTACAGTGCGATTTTTTTCAATTTTTTGCCCTTTCAAAAAACCATTCACGCCAACAAATTTGCGCGCCCCAATGTGAACTGCTGCAGCTTGCGATGCAGGCCGAGTTAAGTGCAGCCGCGTTAAGTAATTCCATAGCCATGCTCACGATCTAACAGCCTACCAGCGGCCTGCACTGCGCATGCTTTGGGTTGTGTCCTGTGAGCATTCCAGCTGAAGGAGGCCTTCTCAAAACGGGGGCAAGCTTTTAGCCCTTACCATGCGCCATCAGCACGCAGTCTTAAGCAAAGTCATAGCCTGCTTGTGTGAAATCGGGACCATAGAAGCCGATTCTTAATTGGTGATCCGCGTCAAAAGATATTGCAGTCGCCATCAGCACCTCCACCTCCGCGTACTAATCGTCAAAAAGAGCGCGAAAAACTGCCCGAAAGGACGCAAAAAGCCGGCGCGACCGATGCAGCAGAATGGCGATGGCATGCGATAGGCACGGAGGTGGCGCGCTGGCTCTATATGAGCCCAGTACACAGGGACATGGCGGTGGCAACGCACCAATTTGGGGAGCATTGCATGGAGACGTTCGCGAGTTATGAATGTTTGAAGTGTGGGTCTACTCCAAAAACGATGTTTTTGACACGGCATCGCGTATTGCTTCTTGCACACATCGAATCAACCAGCACCAACGACAGGTCATATAAACACTGACATACTCTATGGAATGAATCAAATTTGAAGAGAATCGGTCAGGAGGGTCGCGAGTTATGAATGCTTGAAAAGTGGGGTCGGGAACTGTGAACCGAATAGTAGATTATGCGTTTATACACATAAAACAGGGTCTCCCCGGACCCTGACCCGTCGGTTCAATTCAGCCGGCCAATCAAAACTCGCCGTTCCCCCGTTCGCCCAATCACATTCGAGCTGTTCGGCACGTTTTTTCGAAAACAAATTTACGTGGCCTCAGAAACGCGTATTTCCCATATGTGTGCGTGTTAGTTATCTGAACTCTTGAGTATGACCGGATACCAGAAACTGCTCATCATATACTGCGAAGTGATTCATTCGTGCAGGATACATATATCAAACCGTGTCAAGCAGGAGGAGCACAATAATGGTGGTTTCGATGACTTGCAGATATCAGCAAATTGTGGTGGGTTACTTGGCAGCCCATCAGCATTGAACCTCCATAGCTGGCGCTTGCCAACTGTTCGCAAGGGCAACTGGCCTGGCTGGCAGAAACTGAAGTCAAAGTTCAACAAACGAGCCTGAGGCTTGCAGATGTGTATGCTGTCAAATCGAGCAGTGAGCACGCAGCAGACTTCGGTCAAGTGACTTGGCGACCCATTAGTCATGAAGATCCATGGCTGGTACTTGCCAACTGTTTGCAACGGCGACTGGCTTGGGCTGGCTGCAGCTGATGCTGTCATACTGGGGCCATGTATGCAGTGAGCACGCAGCAGGTTGCGCTTGACTGACTATGAGCATCAAACAGCCATGAACGGTCCTTGCCGACTGTTTACAATGGTGACTGGCTTGGGCTGGTTGCACCCGAAGACGTAATCCAGCTTTCAGGCTTGCAGAGCGGCATGAACTAGCACTGAGTGGCGCCCTCTCCCAATATGCCGCAAAGGGTGCCAAGGGTTTAACCTGCATGCCACTGCCATCATCGTGGCATAGGCTGCATGCCACTGCCATCGTCGGGGCATAGCTGCTTCTGGCAGCAGGTGCCATGGTAATGCATTCTTCATGTAGAACAGGTGATGCCAACAATGCACTGGCGTCAACAGCATCATGTGGTATGAGAGCAGCTGAGGCGCAGCCCAACCTTGCCCAGCAGGATGTGACAGCATACTTCTGATATTGCCATGAAATCTGCATGGAGTAAGTGCATTCCTCTGGACGGTGTACCTGCAGTGTCCAATGAAGCAGGTTGAGTGTCTGCTGCTGTGCATCGCCTGTCTACATGGCCAGCTTTCCGACATGTTTGCACACAACACCCTGATGTGTGAAATTTCCACAGTTTGTGAGGTAACACAATGCTCTTGTCGATTCTTTTGTAGCACCAAGGTGCCCTCTGCTTGCACGCGCGTCCCTAGGACTTCCCCCCAGCCCGCAGGGCTATTTTATATGAGAAGTACTACTGGCCTGGCATGGGACAGGACATCAGGCGCTTCGTCAGTTCATGCGTGGATTGTCAAAAGCGGAAGGCGGCAGCCACGGGCAAGACAGATGCAATGGCAGTGCCGCCAAGACGAATATGGCAGCGCATACATGCTGACATAGTCAAGCTGGGAGTGCCGAGCGCAGATGGCCATAAGTGTGTGCTGACGGTGGTAGAAGCGCTGACGGGCTCGTGTTTCTGTACCCTATGTATACAGCCACAGGGCGGGAAATTGCCGACAAGCTGCTCAAAGTGACCCTGGAGGTGGGCGCAGTGGAAGAGATATACACGGACAATGGTCATGAGTTCATCAACAAGGTGGTGAAGCACCTGTGTGAAGCAATGGGCATACGGAAGGTGGAGTCAAGCACGTATCACCCTCAAACGAACGGGCAAGCAGAGAGGGTAGACAGGCGAATTGAAGAAGCGCTGACGCATTGGGTTGATGCCAAGCAGAACAACTGGCATGAGGGCATTGAAGTGCTACAGTTTGCCCTCAGGACCACGCCCAGGTCAAGGCTAGGGCTTACGCCCTTCTTCATGGTGTATGGCAGAGAAGCACGCCTACCCTACGACCTGCAACTGGTGCAAGCTGAGGAGCGCTGAACTTGCTCGGATGGGTTGAACTACGCAGGGACTGGATGATCATATCCGACAAAGCGGCTAAGCAAGCATACGAGACTGAGTGCGTTAAAGTAAATGCGGCAAACGCAGAAATAAAGAGGAAGATGAAAGTTCACATAGGTGACTGGTACTCATGAAGAGGCAGCGCTCAGAAGACAGAAGCACCAAGCTGGACCCTAATCCTTGGCAAGTGATAGCCTACACAGGACGTTCAGGTCTGGCTTTCATTTGCAAGATGCAGGGGACGAGAATTGCGACGTGCAAAGCGCACTTGAGTCGCATGAAGCACTTTCATGAGCGCGACAAGGAATGGCTTGACGAAATGCGCAACCCCAAGCTACAAGCGCCACAGTTGAAGGCATTGCAGAGGAAGATAAAATTGACAGGATCATTGATAGGCGCGCCAATGACAAGCGCGCATGGGAATACCTGATTTGCAACAGAGACGGCGAGACGCAAGGCTGGCTATCGGAGAAGCAAGTGACCAAGTGGGTCAAACCGTCAGAGCTTGACACGTTTCATGCACTGTATGAGCTGAGACATAAGCAGCAAACGCCGACCTACGCGAAGCGGCCAGTGCCAAAGAAGAAAGAGTGCCTCACTGCTGAACACGCCGCAAAGATTTTTCCTGTTCGGACTGAAGTTGCGCGGGAAGTTGACCCCTTGAGGGCATGGGCCAGCCTAGGTACCAGTGGGGAACGATCCGCGGTTTTCAAAACCAGAAGTGGCGAGTGCGATATGGCAACGCCGAGTGGGAGAGGCT
This sequence comes from Tribonema minus, assembly GCA_017506865.1. Classification (NCBI taxonomy): domain Eukaryota; class Xanthophyceae; order Tribonematales; family Tribonemataceae; genus Tribonema; species Tribonema minus. The sequence continues at coordinate 842,718 of JAFCMP010000434.1, forward strand.
GACAAGACGACAGGCCGAGAAAGCAGTCAAGCTGAGCCAAGTGCTGTCTCGCAGGGGGCTACGAGGAGTTGAACCAAGCAAAGAGCAAGCAGGCTATGTTGAGGCAATCATGCCACAAGTGCCTACAGACTTTGGAAGATCGTACGAAGGGGCTACCGTACGTGTTATGTTCTCCACGGGCTGGAGTCAGGGCAAGTTGAATGCCACGCCTGACGATGTGCGCGCCGGGCACTACATGGTACAGTTCGAAGGGGAGCAAGCCCCCAGAGAGATACGCCTGCGCAATCAACAGTACTGCGGCAAGAAGTGGGCGCCGGTGGGCGCGTGGTGCATTATACAGCCCGCTGTGAGCGAAGATTGAGTGCGGTGGTCTGACTTCAGAAAGTCGCCAACACTCAGTGCGTGTTACTGACGCAAGACGGAGTTTGCGGGTTTGGACAAGCCCTGCCGAGATCGCCCCAAGCCGAAGGACGAGCTTTTGTCCTGCCGAGGTCAAGGGCGCCTGGACCAGCTAGCGGGGCGCGGGCACCACAGGAGAGCCAAGGTCGTTCTGCGCTGCGCCACAGGGCGAGTGCGAAGGTCATTCCGTGCTGCGCTTCGCAGCGAGCGCGAAGGCTGCGACGCCATAGGCTAGTTAGAGGGTACCGTTTTCCCCTGCCGGGCAAACGGAAGGTTTTTCATCGGACCCCGCAGCTCTTTCTTGTCGAAGAGGGGAATTGATATGGCTAGGGGGCCAAGCTGTGCGCTATATAGTCAAGACCTAGGCGGAGAGTCACCGCCACAGCTTCAACTCTAAATACACAATTCAGTCCTCTGCCTACCCAGCAAGCACAGCTGCTGTGGCTCCACCACCACCCAATCAACCAGTGTCGGCCTTCCCGTTGCTCTGCTGTTCACCTGCAACCGCCAGCCTCGTCATTGCATAATCTCTAGTTCTCCTTCAAAAGGGCTGGCTAGAGTGCTGCTGTAATGTCTGTACAGTCAAATACCTCTCATTACAGCATTGCTGCTGGTGCCGCATTCACCTAAACTTGTGGCGTTGCGGCCGTGGTGTGTCCACAAACTACTTACTTGAAGGGCGGGGGCCATATGTACAATGACCAGATCCATGAGAGGTGAGCTTTCAGCTTGATTCAAGCTGTACAGTGATAATCAGTTGCAAACAGCGCAGCATTGCTCAGCGCATCACCACGCGTAACCCTAGCCCCTATCTCAGGGTTACTTCAATTTCAAATTGAACTTCAATTTCAGCTTGAAGTTGAACTTGCAACTTCAACAAAACATGCAGAGAATGTGCAGCACCTGCTCATCAACCATCACGCATGTGCTGTCGCACTTGCATCCGTGCATGCACCGCTGCCACATACCCGCCCTGCATGGTGCTCTCTGCATCCATGCACACAACCGGCAGCTGTCAATTACTCCTCTATTTTCTTGCGCATGCAGTGCCTGTGCAGAGCAACTGCATGAATATGTGTGCAAAATGGTCTGTGGCTCGCTGGCAAACATCACTGCGCGAGAGCAGGTACCACATGCTGCAGCAATTGTGCAGGGGGCCGCACATACACGGAACTACACTAGGGCCAGTGACAGATTGCCCGGCGACGGCGAAAAATACCCCCCCCCCCATCGCTGAGCCGGTGCAAGAACTATTGCGCTGCGCGTCTCCTCCTCTTGAGGCCACACCTAATGCTGCTATCATCCGCTTGCTCGGCCTCAAGTGCATAGTCTGAAGTACCCTTGCCGCATACAACACGAAACTGATTGCGGCATAACGTGCATAGGCAAGTCAAATGACATGCTCGAGGTGACAATAACAGCTACACGCCAGCAGTGCTACAGCATCAGATGGGCTCCTCTATCCAGCCCTAGCACCTCAGCGCTCTGGAAGGTCGGCGTCAGGCCGTTCACTATGGCTACATATACGAAGTGCGATTACTCTCTTGGTATGACTCGCACCCCTTAAATTCCGTGTTGCCAGAGCTCCTCCGCTCGCGCCCCTGCGCCGCCTGTAGCTGCTAGCTAACCCGAACACACTCTTTACCGCAGCGGAACGCCTCTCCAGTCCCTGAGCACTCGCCGTGCTCCCGCGCTTCAGAGCAGGTCCTGTTCTGCTGTGGCCTGCACCCCGTCCATGTGGCTCTCTACTGCGTTACGAGCCGCACGCATTAAGGGGTACATGCCACATACCCCCCCCAGGATCCAGACGCTGGATGCTGCCAACATGGCCACCATCTGTCCCTAGGTTTGCAACGCTTGCATAGGTATGGGTGCGCGCCGCTGACCTCCCAACTGTTAATAAAATCACTGGTCACGTTGATCAAGCTGGAAGCTTACCTCTCATGGATCTGGTCGCTGTTTACCGTAGGAAACGGATTACAATACTGTGGCCTGCACCCCGTCCATGTGGCTCGCTACTGCGTTATGAGCCGCACGCATTAAGGGATACATGCCGCATGTATCCCTTAATGCGTGCGGCTCATAACGCAGTAGCGAGCCACATGGACGGGGTGCAGGCCACAGCGTCTCAACTTGGGATGCAGCTTCCAGCAGCGGGCACATGATGTCCGAGCATCCCACAATGACTGCTGCTGCAGTATCTGGCACCACTGCTGCAAACAGAGGGCGCATTTGCGACTGAAGCACTTCAAGGCGCACCAGCTGCCGATGGCTTCGTTACAGCAGTGAGTGAGTGCAGTGCGAGAGCCGTCAGTTGCCATGTCGCGGCCGCTTGCATGCTGAATCCCAGCATCACCATTGGTGCTGAGGCATGTGGGAGGCACATGCTCAGTACCGTAGTCGCAGCTCGGTGTCGCTATTGCCATTACGCACTGCAGGGCTGTCCTTCTCATCAGGACTCAGGACTGCTACCAGTGCTGTTGACATCCGACGCCGTTGTTTCGACTGGGCTCGCCATATCGATGCTGACTGACCCCAGCAATACCGCCACCGACGCCGTACAATCGGCACCAGGTCGTGTCACAGTGCCTGCGGTATTGTCGCCTGCTGAATTTGGGAGCACAGAGCAAATTTCCACGCTGGCTGCCAAGGCAGCACATATATCCTCATGCAGAATGAGTGCGGCACGCCGGCTGCAGCTATGAAGTTGCAGGGCACTGGCAACATCGCTGCCTTCCAAGCTGCGCGGCACAGATGTGATGGCATCACTGCTGAGAACTGCTGCATCGCAGATGTAGTTGCACGATGCGCTGCACTGCTCAGCAACGCCATCACCGCCGTTGAGCACCCTTAAATCGCCATTGACAGTGCCAATGCCCACTGAGTCGTGCGGCACAAAGGCGCTGCCTCGCCGCTGAGCCGTGTCGTGCTGTGGCAGCTGCTGCTGCTGGGGCTGCATGATGCGCTGCATGATGCGGTGCGCGGATCTGTGAGGCACTTTGTGCCGTCTGTCAAGGCCCCGTTTCCGCCCTGCCCTGCGCTGGAATATAGTGGACCGAGCCCGTCACAGGTTTTCAGACACGATGGGGTCAGTTTCAGTGGACGATGAGCACCATGAAGCTCATGCGCATGCTCGCGACGTTTCAGCGCATGACGGACTTCGCTGTGGGACGATGCTCTTTGGCCGCATGCGTTGGTATACGTCGACAACGCACATTCCAGGAGCACTTAGAGCGTGTGGAGAGGTCTTCACTCGGCTGGCAAGAGCAGGAGTGGTGCTGAAACCCACCAGTCGTCATCTGGCTTAGCTACAATTGCAATCCCTCGGCCACATGTGCGCAGCGGCGGTCGCGAGGTCGACGCAGCTAAAGTGGCAGGCTGCTGGAAGCAACATATAAGCTCGAACCCTAGTATGCAGAGGCTCGCTGGAACCTTCTTAGGATACAGAGAGTACATACATACATCCCACTTTACAGTGACATCGCGACGCGTACGCAAGGAAGCAATGTATAGCTCACTGACGATATGTGACGATGGAATGGCAGCATGGGGGCCATGTTGACGCACTGCGTACACCTCCTCTCCTGGCTCACCCCGATCATAAAGGGATTCGCAGCGGCGTGACTTAAGTGATGCTGCAGACAGACGCCAGGGACGTGAGTTTAGGGGCGGCTTTGTTACAACAGCGTGCTGGGTGGAGCAACCACTTGCTGACTACAGCAGGACACTCAACAAAAGCAAACGCAACTCTGTTTGAAACTGGGAGGGCCTAGTATTTATATCGCAATTCCCGACCTTATACGTCGGACAGTCATATATCGCGAGACTTTTGTTGAACGATTTTTGTCAGAATCGGGGCAGAAGTCACATTGTATGCAATCTGGATGGTATGTGATGGTATGTGGCGTTCATTCAGATGTACAAGTGCGTGAGCAAATGTACGGTGGGTAATGAGATGCGTGGTCACGCGATGAGCAATGCTGCGCGCGCTGCTTGCAATTTTACTAATTACTGGTTGCTCCGCCATGTAGGGCTAGGGTTATGCACTGAGCAATTCTGCGCTGCTTGCAAATCGTACTAAGGGCCGTTCTGTACAGCCGTTTTTTGTGTGAATGTGCGTGATTATGGATGAAAACACGTGAATGTTGTGGCATATTGCAGATGGATTCACAGCACGAATTGGAGGGCCGTGAAGAACAAGTAGGTAAGTGAATGAATCGGAATCCAGCCAATTACATCGCGCACAGCTTGTGATGAGGGTCGCTGGCCGTGCGTCACTCAGCATGCTCAGGCATGGCGAGAGTGGCTATGCTGCGCCATAACTCCTAGCCTTCGAGGTGCCGCTGCTTGCGCCACGAGCGGTACGCTGAAGGGCTGTACCTGCGCTGGTCGCTAGCGCTGCGAGCGAAGTTGCGTTTGCCACGTATGTGAAAGAGTGCGCTGTAAACAATGCGGTTCACTTATCAAGCCTGGATTCACAGCGCAACTGTACGAAACGGGTCTAATCATGGCAAACCTTGAATCTGTGGCCTGCACCGTCCATGTGGCTCGCTACTGCGTTACGAGCCGCGCGCATAAAGGGGTACATGCCATACTACTGCGTTACGAGCCGCATACACAAGTTCTTGTTGAAAGAAACTATAATTTACTCCTCAGCTGTGATGAGTTGATGCATTTGGCGAACATCGGTAGCTGTTGGTTCAAAAGACCGGGCGCGCGCTCGTGGAAACCAGCGAATCAAACCCCAGAATTAGGGCACCGGCCACTGAAGTAACTTTCCTCGCTGCTCCGCCCCTGTTGCTCCAGACGTGTGTGTGGGCTACTTTAGAGCAAGGAATGTGGCGCCACATGTGTGTTCTGCACGAACGTGCCAGCAATTTCCTGTGTACTGCATAAACTTCAGAAGTACCTGACAGGGTGTGCGTGTGCGGGCATCGGCACCAGACGGGTGATGCCGCTCAAAACGATCGAGCGCCTGTCGTGGGATGAGATGAAGCTACGGAGAGGCCGTGAGGCTCAGAGGCTGGCATTGGGTACAAAGGAGAGCTGCTACAGTCAAAATGCATAAATCGAGACAGCCGCCGTGTGGGGTCTTCCTGTTTTCCTCGTCCAGATGTATCTACCTGGGGCCAACATCATGGTCATTTTCGTCTGCGCAAACCTACTGATCGGACCCCGAGAGTCCCTGATGGCGTTGGAGGTAAGCCATAGCGCAAATGCCGTCCTCAGCGAGTCTTCAGCTCTCCAGGCGCCAGCGCTCTCAGCTCGGCGTCGATGTGTTGCGGCATTAGAGCACAAACACAATTGTGAACATGACAACCAACGCCCACATGATTCAACCATGCTGGTGCACTACGGCAACACTAACTGCCAACGGCACAATATTCTTAGGTTAAAAGCATGATAATACGCCTGCCAGCTTGCCTGTTCCTCAACGAACAGCGCACAGTGTGGCCTAGCGGCCGTGATGTGTCTAAAAACTACTCATTCCCACAGCGTTTGCCATACGTACAGCGACCAGATCCATGAGAGGTAAGATTCCAGCTTGTTCAAGGTGTCCAGTGATTTGGTTAACAGTTGAAAGCAGCGCAGCATTGCTCAGCGCATCACCACGCGTAACCCTAGCCCCTACCTCTCAGGGTTACTTCAATTTCAAATTGAACTTCAACTTCAGCTTGAAGTTAAACTTGCAACTTCAACAAAACATGCAGAGAATGTGCAGCACCTGCTCATCAACCATCACACATGTGCTGTCGCACTTGCAGCCCTGCATGCACCGCTGCCACATACCCCCTGCATGGTGCTCTCTGCATCCATGCACACAACCGGCAGCGGTCAATGACTCCTCTATTTTCTTTGTGCATGTTTCAACACAACAACTGCATGAACAACTGCATGAGCGCAAAACGCTCCGCGGCTCACTGGCAGACATCGCTGCGAAAGAGCTATTTTCTTTGTGCATGTTTCAACACAACAACTGCATGAACAACTGCATGAGCGCAAAACGCTCCGCGGCTCACTGGCAGACATCGCTGCGAAAGAGCGAAAGAGCAGGCGCCACAGCAGCAATTGCGCAAAAGGCCGCACACGCACAAACTAGTTGTACTGAGGCTAGTCACAGACTGCCCAGAGACGGCAAAACATGTCCGCCCCCCATCGCTGAGCCGGTGCAAAAACTATTGCGCTGCGCGTCTCCTCCTGAGCTAGTGCAAGGGCTGACTACTGCGCCGCGCGTCTCCTCCTCTCGAGGCCACGCCCAAAACTGCTAGCACTCGCTGGTTTGGCCTTATAAGCGTAATCTGAAGTACCCTTGCCACATACAGTACGTAACTCATTGTGGCAGATACATAAAGCAAGTCAAATGACCTGCTGAAGGGTGACAACAGAATGAAGGCCATATACAGCGTTGCTACAGCATCAAGTGGGCTCTCCAGCTCCATCTCCTCCCTCGCACCTCGGCGCTCTGAGAAGTTGACATAGGGCCGCCCTTGTGTATATGAATTGTGCTTTACTGTGCATACACACTGAATGTTGTAAGTACCCTTAAAGCTCCACCCCCCCTCACTGCGTGCGCCCTGCTATTGGTGAGACACAACCTAGTGCATCCCACAATCGGTGGCAGTGCATGGTCGCACCGTCGCCTCAGCAAAGGACAAAAACCCCTTGCATCCGTCCGCCCCGGAGTTGATGCCGCAGATGAGGTTGAAAGCCTGGCAGAAAGAGGCCCCGAAACGACGACAAACGTCGTCGCTACACCGCCATTGCTAGTCCACCTCCAACGCTATGGCTGCTCCGTCAATTGGCACCAGAAAAACGGCTCCTGCCTCCGGCACCTCCCCTGGCTGGTTGCTCACGTCCTAAGCGTCCGCTGAAATCTCCAGCCGTGGCTGCCACCACTCCCGCCAGTGTGGTAGCTGCTTTCCTGCGTATAGCTGTAAGTACCTGTAAGTACCTCGGCCATGCCTGTAGAAAGGCATCACGGTCGCGGAACTCGCGAGGGCAGAGCACATGTAGCAGCCGGCTCCTCTGGTCAATGTGAGCTATGACCCCTGGCACCAAGTCCTCCGCATGCAGATCTCCACCGTCAGGCGTTATGGTACGCCAAAACGCTCCTCGTATGTTAATCCACGCACCTTTCTTGAACACCTTGCCAACACTGGGGCCGTTGAACCATCCTTGTCACTCAGTCTGACAGGCTCAGAGGATGCTGTTCCACGCACAACATATGGCCGTAGGCGTATCGCATAAACATAGGGGTTTGCCATGGCTGGGCCTGGTAGACTATGCCCAGGGGCAGGACGGACCAGGTGAGTGTCGCTGCCTTGCATCCGCCGCTCAATGACGTAAGGTCCAAACCAGCGCTGGGAGCTTAGGGCTGCGCCCTTTGCGTCTGAGAAAGTGGTATACCCAGACCCGTTCTCCCACAGCATAGCGCCTGTGCCGTGCCTCAGGTGAGTTGGCTGCAAGCTCACGCAACTGCTGCTGTTCTCGTAGGAAATCCCTCACCAACTCATGAGAGGCGGTAAGATCTTCCTCCAATACCTCCATGTACTCCGCCACATCGCGCCAGCGTGCTGGTAAGGTGCGCCGATCACGATTTACTGCCGCCTCGAAGGGGAGCACCGCATCTCGTCTACAAAGCCGCGAAAAGGGCTGATGCCAAATGTCAGGTTTGGGAGAGGTGCGGTGTGAGAAGAGCACCATGAAAAGCCGTTCGTCCCAGTCCCTCTGGCCACTGTCCGCGATCATGCTGAGCAACGCAACCAGTGAACCGTTGGCCCGCTCCGTCAAGCCGTTAGTTACACTGAGGATGGTATGGGCTTGATAATAGGCGTGATGTACCCACGACCTTGGTCACCTCTTGCAGGAGTGGGCTGCGAAAGTCCGCTCCATTGTCAGACAGCAGTACTCGGGGCACGCCGAGAGACGATCTCCTCGGCCAGCAGTCGAGCGATGACGGCAGCTGTGTGAACTGGCACCGCAAACGCTTCCACCCAGCGTGTGGGGTCGTCCGTGAACACCACAATGTAGCGGTTGCTGCGGTCTGACACTGGAAATGGGCCCACAACATCCACTCCTTCGATGTCAAAGAAGGTCCCGCGTAGCTCCTCATTGCCAGCATTGGCACGTTGGTTTGCTGCCGAAGCTTCCGCGCCAGGCAGACCGGGCATTTGAGGACATGCTCCGCGACACTGGCATACATACCCACCCAATGGTACTGCTGCGCTACTGCGCTACTTTCGCGTATGCGCGATCAAATTCACAGTGCCCACCTCCTATTGGGTCATTATGAGCCCCGTGTAGCACCTGAGGAATCAGTGCTTTGGGAATGACCAGCCGGTCCTCCTCTGCCAGTCGCCGACCGCCCCGGCGCGTGGAAATGTAGAGTCTCCCGCCAGCGACATAGTAGCCTGCATGCTTGGCCGCAATATTTCCTTGAGCTGCCGGTCTGAATGGCCCGCTGGCACCACCCGTCCTTTCAAGTAAGCCATAATAGCGCCCAGCTCGGCATCATTGCGTTGTGCCGTCGCTATTTCGTCCACCGACGGCAGCCCTGCCGCTCGCCGGCCCACCACCTCCTGTGCACCACAGTGAACCACGCCATGCCGGAAGCACCCGAACACAGGGACAGCACGCAGTGTGTTGTGCAAGCACACGGTGCTACAGTTAGCGCCACACGCGATGATCGCGGCTCGTCTTCCTGCCAAGAGCCCTCCACCAGCCGTGACAGAGCATCGGCATTGGTCTTGTGCCCAGGCCTTTACACGATGGTCATGGCGTACTCCTGCAGCACTGTGACATAGCGCTCCTGACGTTTCGTGCGCATGTCGCTTGTAGGGTTGAGCAAGTACTTGAGCGCCGCGTGATCAGTCTCCAGTATGAAGGGCCGACCATTGTGAAGAAGTGGTCTGAGATGCAGCACCGCCTCCACTGCTGCGAGGGCCTCACGATCATAGACAGAGTAGTTGCGCTCCGCCTTTTTTAGTGTCCTGCTGTAGTAAGCAAGTGGTTGCTCTCCTCCAGCGCGCCGTTGAGACAAAACCGCCCCCAGTCCCACGTCACTGGCGTCTGTCTGCAGCACCAGTTGATTCGTGCCGTTACGAATCCCTTTATAATCAGGGTGCGCCAGGGGTGGAGCTGAGCGGAGTGCGTCTTTCAACATGGCCCAGGCTGCCACCACATCGCTAGAGAGCTCATATGTTGCCTCCTTGCGTAACGTAGCAGTAATTGGCTCCGCGATGTCACTGTAATATGGGATGTACTCCCTGTAATATGAGGCCATCTGAAGGTACACGTTTTGGTTTAAATCCTATAAAATATCTTAAAAGTTTTTACGGCAATAAAAAAGTAGTTCAAAACAAAGGTCACCAACATATACGACAGCTAGTGCTAAAGGCGCATATCACAAAATGTAATATATATTCACTATACAATACTTGACCTAGTGTGCTTAAACTTGATGCGTCATCATATGCGGAGCTAGCCTCCGCTATGTTGCGCGGGGGTTGCAGCTTGTTTATTGCTGCCACCTTAGCTGGGTCCACCTCTCGACCGCCGCCGTGTACGATGTGGCCGAGGAATTTTACTCGAAGTTGAGCGAAATGACATTTGGTGGGTTTCAGCACCACCCCTGCTCCCGCCAGCCGGGTGAACACCCTCTCCACGTGCTCCAAGTGCTCCTGGAATGTGCGACTGAAGATGAGCACGTCGTCAATGTATACCAATGCATACACCCAGAGAGCATTGTGCCCCACAGCCAGCTCCATCATGCGCTGAAACGTTGCGGGCATGCGCACCATGCCCACGGTTCACTGAAACTGCCCCCATCGTGTCTGGAAGGCTGTGATGGGGCGAGACTCACGGTCCAGCTCAATCTGCCAGAAGCCGTCCTGCGCATCTGCAGAGGAGAAGTATACTGCACCGTCAAGAGCATTGTGCATCTCGTCAGTGCGAGGCAGTGGGTAAGCGTCCACGCCATCCATCAAAACGGCCTTGTTGACGGCGCGCAGGTCCTGCACCACTCGCAGACGCCCATCCGGTGTTGGCACCAGAAGGAGCGGAGAGTTCCATGGCGACGCTGCCGGCTCAATGACTCCTAGCCGCAGCAATCTATCTACCTCCTTCCACAGGGTCTCCAGCTCCAGGATCGAGTAGCGGCGCATCTTGGCACGAAAGGGCCTTGCATCCCCCACGTCAATGTGATGCCGCACCAGTGGAGTCGGCCGCGGGAGCTTGCCGTCGAAGCAAAACGCGCCTGCCTGTGCCAAACGTAGAAGCACAAGGTCCAACACCATCTGCTCCTCATCCGTGAGGTGGGCAGTCTGTTCTCGAGCGAAGCAAGCCAGACCAGAAATCTCCTCCGTGGTGGGTGGCACTACTGAATCTGTCTGCAGGCGCTCTCAAAGTCGGTGCCACCTCAGCTCACTCCCAGCAGGTAGCTCCGAACGAGGAATGAGGCGGAGGAACTGGCAACCCCGGCTGCTGATCAATATCAACATGCTCCACCTTCTTGTCTGCCCCCAAGGCTGATGCTTTCAACCCCGGGAGGCCAGTAGGAGAAGATTGCTCCTTTGATGTTGACCTACTTGGCTGAAGACTTCCTGTGGCGGCGAAGACATTGGCCACCCCCCCCCCATTGCTGACTCCGCAGCTCGCACCGCCATTGATGCCGCCGTCTGCCCAATGCACCCTTTTTCGTCCTTCACCAATCGCAAAGGTGTAGTTGCGCTATTTTCCCCTCCTGCGCGCACACCGCGCACACAAGCGCAACTTATGGGCGGGGCGGGTGGCAACCCTTGTCGGAAGGGTCATCATCCTCACCAAGGGGCTCCGCCAAGTTGTCGGTGTTTGTGTTGGTGTTGCTCCCATTGAAGTTTGCCGTTGAGGTATCGGCTGTTGCAGCACATGACTGCGGGTCATGTTGGTAGCGGCAGCAGGCATGCGTATATGCATATAAATAGTTGTACATCCATACATGACAGCGTACATGGGGGCGATGCATGCTTGCATACATGCAGCTGCAGCTCAAGAGCACGGACGGCATCACTCCCCCAGCATCATGGCAGAGTAGCACAGCACAATCACATCTGCATGGTAGTAGCACAAATGTATCAGAATGCTTTAAACATGCACAGATGCATGCTTGAAACAGATGAAACAGCAGTATTACAGCGTAATACATCTATAGCAGGCATAAGCACACAGCACCCCGTGACGCCATCTCCCAAACTAAGTTCAGGTGTCAATTGCCTAGCGAGGGGAGTAGTGATGCATGGAACTGATTACACACTGCACAAAGCCAGTTTGATTGTATTTCAACAGTAGCTGAATGTGATTTACATGAGAGTCAAGGTAGTGGCATGGTAATTCTCACTTTGTGTTTCACTTCAAGGTTCGACATCAAGCTGTAATGGTCTTGACTATCCTTTTCGTGCACATTTGGGCGAGCTACTGGGCGCCCTGCCATGTTGTGGCAGGCGTATCAGCGTGCAGATCAATGAGTGTGACAGCCTGCCGCACATAGAGCAGTGCTCGCCCCCGAGTCGCTCATGTGAATCACTACGAAGGGGTCTCACAGATGCGTGTCCAAGAGGCAGCAGGACGAGCTGCAAGCAGAAAACGTAGATGGCGGCGTATACAGCGTGCAGATGGTACATGTATACTGTACACGCCGTAACAAACACGAACGGACTTTTTGCATCCCTAAACGCTGTGACTGTAACATCATCATGCTGCAGGCATCTAAATATCAAGCTATCAGCTTTGGCGCCACACTGCTGCTGGTTATTGCCGGCCACATTTGGCCCCAAGCTATTTGTGGAAGTTGGAGTGCAACCCCTTTCTCGCGGCATTCGGGTGTAGGCTGGGTAGAAATAGAGCATGTCGAATTTCACAAGTACTTGTACAGTACGAGTACTTGCGTACGAGTGCTTCTACGAGTAGGAATAACGAGTAAATGACTTGTATCGTCCAACGGTGAAGCATTCATCTGCAAGGGCCACACCATGTTGTGCTAGTGTAAAAACATGTAGCATGAGCCCAAGGCTGCATGGTATAGATCCAGCAGTCAGCCCTCCTGCAAAGTGCAAGTGCCACATGGTGTGAGCAGCAGCAATCAGCCATGCACAGCAACAGCAGCAGCAGCAGCAACCTCAGCAGCAACAGTACAATAGCAGCAGCAGCATCAACAGCAGCAGCAACAGCACAACAGCAGCAGCAACAGTACAACAGCAGCAGCAACAACAGCAGCAACATGACAACAGCAGCAAAATGACACCACCAGCAGCACCGACACAGCTGGCTGCAGCAGCACAGGCTGCTGCAGATCACACACTAAGGCTCGGGAGCGGATTGTCCTGTAGAGCAGCCAAGTTGCTGCAGGGACTACAGCGCTGGCTGTGTAAAGCGCAGACAAGAAGCGGCATGTTTGTAGACTGCATCATGTAATGCGTCCCTTGTAGAGTGTAGATGTGTACCGCTTGCTCAAGTGTCAACATAAGCCGCACTAGCCTTGAAGAGTGTAAATTTCCTGCTGCCGCTGCGTGTACATTCCATAGCAAGCTGCACGTGCGGTAAAGTGCGCACACTAGTCATGTTCTGCACCGACACTAGTCCTGGATCAAGCAACCTCACGCACCTTTTGACATGGCACTTACCACAGGCCTTGCGGTCGACGTCTTGGGTCTTCGACGCAGGCCGCGATGCCGCAGGACTATGCCGCCGGTGCCAAGGTTTTAGAGCACACACTTCACGCCGCGGCGGGAAAGTGTGGGGGTGTGGAAGTGTGATGGACGCAGTAGTGCACGCACTATTCGTTAAGCTGCCAACTGATCTGTGCATTTCAGCGCAGCGGGTGTGCAAATTGCGGCACTAGTGTCATGCCACCTTGTTTTCTCAGGATCAAACCGCCAAAACCTTTCAAGTGCCGGAATACTTTGCGCCACCCCTGAGAACCCCCAACTGGCCCACGTCACCCGCGTTACAAGAGCCTGCACTTCTCAACTTTGACTAATGGTCATCTTCTAATGCGCAAACTGCAGCAAAAGTGACAGCTCCAACATGGATGTCAGAGCGTAATGACACTGTCTATTGCACGCGCTTACCGTGGGTGATGTATGCGCGGGAGGTAGTCCTAGACGCTGGGCAGCGGGGGCGGGCATGCTAGTCTCCTGAGCAGATTGACCGACAGGGGTGTGCGTAGTCAGTACGCCCGAGCTGCCGCTGTGCTGTGGCCCTGGCTCGGAACTCACACGCTTGGACGGAGGGGTATCACCCCACAAGTGTGTCCTCTTGCCTGACCTCCCCGCTGCACGACCTGTACCCGGGCCTGATGGCGGATCTGGCTGTGCCTGGGTCATTAACTTGCAACACAAACACGAGTGAGGCAGGGCAGCATTGGCTTCTGAGAGCACACGGCGCACCTACAACCAGACATGGTCGAATACACCCATCTTGCTTATCAGTGACAATGAGTTGACCCACTTTTGACTTTGCGGACAGTATTTGCTTGGTCCCTGTGTAGCGTCAACATTCAGTGTAGGATTAGTGTCATCAACGAGCAGCAGTACGGATGAATGTCTACTTCAAGTAAAATACTCGAGTAATTACTGCAGTTTCATCAAGTAAAAATGAATACTTACATCAATTGCGATCACGAATGCTGCAGTTGGGTCTGACGGGTACTTTGCACAGAACATTCCGAACCCCCCATGTCACCCAAGTGTACTGTAGTGCCCAACAGATGAATGGCGACCAATTGCCCACGGAAAGCATCTGGCGTCGATGCACAAACAGCAAGAGTACATTGGCAAGCTATACCTAAGCAAGGATGCATTGAAAGTACATATGTTTTTACACTAACAATTGCAGAGATGTTGCGTGCAGTGCAACACATGATGCGCCACCATACACAAAACTGGGAAATTCCAGTCGTCTATCATCATCACGGATCTGAGGTTCGACCGTTGTATTGTTGCATCATCGTGCACCATGAATAAATAGCACATGCACTGTGGCCAATGACACAAGCAGGAAGGGTGCACTGTAATATCATGCATCACCCCCCCCCCCCCCCTGAGGTTGAACTGGAGTAGCAATCACGCACATTCACTCGTGGCAGGGAAAGGTCCGCATCAGGCCCATTCACCGCAGTGAGTGAGTGCTCTATGGATGAACATAAGCAGCTATGGCTTAACCCATATCGATATGGTACACTATGCTGGTGACGTAGGCTCACTGCTGTGTGCAGCCGCAGACTGCGCATCTATGAAGTGACTATCTATCCGGTGGTGACATTCGCTCACTGCCTGTGCACAAAGTTGACTGCAAAGCTGCTGACAACCCATACAGAGAACATTGAGACAGCTCGGATTGCCATGCCTGCAAGGCACTGACAGCTGCTGAGTGCTGCATGACGCCATCAAAGTCCCTGTGCAGTGCATGAGCTGCTGGTGCTGTTGTTTTTGGTCCACATTGCCTTGCGTGTCCAGCGTGAATGCAAGCTATGAATCAAAATATACTGTTGGCTCTTCCGAACGTGAAATTGGGATCCGTGCCCTTTGGTTTCACGCTCCAGAGAGACACGTCAAACATGACCGGCGTGTTTGGGGGTATGAAAGGCTCCCTTCCCTTTTCGCCAAATGCCAGCTCCGGAGGGACAGTGATCTGTGATGTAAGCATGCACCACCAGCGAGCGATACATCGACAGAGACAGGTCAGCCACATGGCAATTGTGAGCTCCTCCCACATGTATACTTTTGTATTGTGTACATTGACAGGAAACAATACCCCCCCGACAATGTGATATTCTCAGAGATGACGCGTTAACTTGTTGCACCGGTACGAGTACAAGTTTTTGTACCGGTTTTAACCCATGACCAGTGGCGCGCTGCTATGAACGCGTTAACCGGTACGTGTAACTTGCCGTGGGAGGCAACGCGTAAACATCCATCGGTCCCGTAGCTGATGATTTGCGTACACGTTAAATTTGCCTGTTCCGCTTTTTTCTGTCGGTGCTCGGAGAATGTTCTGCCGAGGGGAGTACCACGTTGGTAGCGATGACACGTGCGATGTTTGCCAACTTGATACGGTTGCGCAGCTAAAAAGGCCTTCAGCTGTGAGCAGGGCGAGGTTGAGTCTGTAAACCTATGTATAGAGACGCGCACGCACTGCTCGGCTGCCTACAGTACAACAGGTGTCGTAGTACAACAGGTGTCGTACAGAAAGCAGCGATGGTGCACATCACAGCGGCTTTCAGCTTGATGGGCTTATTTCTTGAGTCGGTCATCGTGCAGGATATTCCGTGCTGGAATACTTGTACGCGTACTTGTCAAAAAAAATTCTCGCGCGTAGACCGGTGCAAAGATGGCACTACGCGCCATCTCTGGATATTCTACATTCATTCAACACATGGACGGTATCTTGACTAAAGCATGTCATGTGTGGCACGGAAACACTGTAACCAGCGTGCGTGATCCTTCTCTGCCTGTCAGGCAGCTTTGCATGTGAAGCACAAAGGCGAGAATGTCCATGTCAAACCTCTTCGAAAATCACATCAACATCAAGCTATGCTGTTCATGACTGAATTGTGAAAACTGCACGACGCAACACACTGTCATCCTGGTCCTGACCGCAGCCAAGCCAGATGTGTTGATTGGGTAATTGAAACCTGACCCCTTGTATTTATGTGCGTTACAACCACAATCCCCACCTACCTTGCGGCGGCCTCCAACCTTCATACCCTCCATGCCAAGCTGTAAACCTTTGGGCACAGACCCTGGCCCTGCTTCAGTGCCGTAATTGAATCCCAAAGGACGAGCTGCGAGCCCTGAACTCTCACGGGAGCTTTCCACCTGGAAACCTTTGCAAAACAGGCTGTAATGGATAGCCACTCTGTCACCCTCGCGCGGAATAACCCCATCCCCAACCGTCATGTCCTGGTAGATGACCCCACTGCAGCAAGTAAACAGACAAAACATGCGATGACAATGTATCCGCCGCGTGCAGGATGTGGGTGTCGGTCACTGTAGTCTACTGCTCAGCAGCCTCTGAAGCCATAACCTCCACTTCATCAATCATTCACGGCCAGCACAACAATTATGATATTGACACACTCTTAAAAGAGTTGAAGGAGTTTGTGTGCATGAACCAATGCTTTGCCGCTCCTTTGTCTTTTTGCATAGGCTACTCATTTGTGCCATTGGCTGACCATCTATGCCGCACTTTGCTGGTACTCTACGAAGTTTTCATTTCTTTCTATGCGTCGACACTGAGATAGCATCTGTAAAAAATAGAGACTTTACTTTACCTTTCATGTTTACAACATGAACCGCTGAACGACTGTTGTGAGGAAATGTAATCCAAACGACCCCATCGGTGGCAGCTGCATGTAACTGATTGCATAGCCCTGAAGCTCTGTGTAGCATCTACTTCAGCTTCAGAAGCTTAAGCTGCGTATAGTTTGCATGTAAGCATCGTGTCGCCCACCCCCAGTTCTGCAGTTGCTTTTTGAAAAGGGACAGCACGGACGCTGACGCTATCACGTGGGCCATGGCCGGCGCAATTTACCTGGGCAATGCGATTTTAGGCCCGTCTTTCACTCTGGTAGTCTTGGCGCCAGCGCACGTCGGGGCGAGAACCGCAACAGCAGCAAATCCTCCTGCTTCAAGGAATGCGCGCCTGTTTTGCGGGCACGACGACATAGTTGGAGCCCATCTGAAGGCTGAAACTATACAGCTGCAGCACCAGACACCGGCTACCAGCAATGAGGGCCAATACATGGTTGCAGAGGCTCCCTCACTCTGATGTGTTGGAAAAAAACTTCAACTATTTGGGAGGGGGGTGAAGTTTGCGCGTCGAGCAAAAAGATTTCTTTTTCAGAGATCCCACCATTAATGACCAGAATTGCTACACTTTGGCAATCGGGTCTTTTGGCAGCATCGGGGAGCAGGGGCGGAAGCTGCTGGAGGCTGTGGCGACGGAGTATGCCAGCAGGATGTCAGTGCCCGGAGGAAGTCGCCCGAGAGCTCTTAAGGGCATCGCCCTGGCGCGCTTACGCTCGGCACTGTCGGCAGCGCTCCACATGGCGTACTCTGGCCGTGTCATGACACACATGGCAGAATCCAGGGGGGGGGGGCACATGGAGGAGGACGTAGGGGAGGATCCCGAGATGCCATTTGGCGGCGGCGGCGTTTGAGTGGTTGTCGTTGCGACACTTTCAGACTGTCATATGAGTGGTTGTCGTTGAGACACTTTCAAAAGTCACACGACATGCAGATTCCGTACAGCAGCATCAAGTTAGACCATCATCTGGGCTTTTTCGCGCCCTGAGCGAGATTTAATAAAAAGTACACAAGTGCTTTCGCACTCCCCTAGAGTGTTTGTGCATGCACGTAGTTACTTACCGCATCAAAAACATCTTTCAAATATAGTATCAGTGGCCGTTTCCACGGGCCGCCATTGGGGGATGGCTGCTCGCAGACAGAGAACTGGTGGTTCTATAACATGACACTGTCGTGCACATGTGTTTGTGTGTGTGTTCGTGGTTGTGTGTTTTCATATGTGCTTGTGACCAAGTGTTTTGCCGCGTGGCATTAGCGTTATGGTATGCCCAGAGGTATAGGGTAAAAGTACACCATGCGCCAGCGTTATGGTATGCCCAGAGGTATAGGGTAAAATAAAAGTACACCATGCAGAGACACGGGAGGCCTTAAAGTGGGTCTGGTCGTGTAGAGGCAGTAGCTTAGGCACTTTGGTGCAGCATAATAGTGGGGACCGATCAAGGTTTGGGTGGGGTTTGTTGGGGTTGGGTTGGACTCTTCGTAACAACAGCATTGATACCCTTAGCACCAGTGCCTGGTGCCCAGTGATCATTTTGCCTGGAGGCGTGATTCAGACGTGTCAGCATGGTCCTCAGTTCTGGGCGCTGTCAAAGGCGACCCAGGCCTGCTTTTTCAAGACAAGACAAATGTGCCTCACGGCTGGGCAACCCTAAGTAGGGTTTGGGTGTGGGGTGTTGGTGGTAGTGTGAAGAGGGGGAAGCCTGTTTGCGGTTGAGTCTCTCTTCGGAGAAGGAATGTTGCATTGAGTGCACATCCAAAGAGAGGGCTTTTCGCGCCCCTTGCGAAGCAAAATCAATAAAAGTCCACCATGCGCCCTGAGCGAGAATTAATAAAAAGTACACTATATGCTTGCATTTTGACTACACACCAAACTATAACAATGCGGCTCATGTCTACAAGCTGTTGATTTGGCGCGCCAGCTTTGAGTCAACAGCAGGTTGGCGCACTGCGCGTTGCAGAGGCTGATCAACGAATAAAAAATAGACAACTTCACCGGTGAAGTTGCGTAGGGTGTGAAAATGTCAGTGCTAGCATGCTTTTACACTCCAGGGTGTCTACACGCACGTCACTGACCGCATCAACAACATGTTTGAAATATTTAGCATTAGTAGTCGTTCATGCGGGGGGCCATTGGGGGATAGCTGCCGCCAGTCGCAAACAGACAAGCTTAGCAGGATGGCTGAACTGCGCATTGGAGGACAGCTCCATGACTTCAACCGATGTGTACATCTACACGGTCACACCGTCGGGGGCGTCCAACCACATGTGGTTGCAAGCTGAAATGCTGATGGATGCGATGAGTGGAGGCATGTTGCTCGGGTTTGCTGCGTAGCTGACATGCGTGTAGCGCTACTTTATGTGTTCAACCTGGGAAGCCTTCAAAAGCCGTTGGGACAGACAGTCGCAGGCGTACATGCTCGTTCAATGCTGCAGCAAACCTTAGATGTAGAATCTGACTGGCGACAAAAACCAAGCAAGAGCAGATGGCAACAGCTTTGTGGTGTCTCGTACATTCGCGCTGCTGTCGACAGCCCTCGTTGCTGGCTGTCGAGAGCATTCGAAATGAATATTCATCTGCAGCTCACTCTGAGGCTCTGTGGTTGCCAGCAGTGATGCGTCATCTGATGCAGTCTGCCACCATGCGTGAAACATCTGGATCATCGCTCCTGACGGCTATCTTCAGCACACACCCAATCGTGTCGTTGCTCTGCGTGATGGCAAGTTGCGCCCTCACCAGCACAGGCTTGCTGCCCACAAATACACCGCTGAGGTGCAAAGTATGTGGCGGTGGCAGTCCGGCGCTGTTGCAGCACAAACATGCACAAAGCCATGGTGCATTAGTCAAGCACTAATACCATCTGATATGTCCTACACTACGCAAGCCATGCAGGTGACTAAACTAAATGCAAATGTAGCAACAAAGAAAACCAAGCAGTGCCAAACTATTTCGCACACTGCAACCCATGTGCACATGCTCTGTTTTTTAACCAAAAGCGTCCAAGACACGGTACCTAGTCTGCCTGCAAGCGCTGTCGTGCAAATCAAGCAATTCTGACACCCTTGCCACCGCGCTCTCACCTGGTTCCAGTGGGTTTGATGGCCGCCGTGCCATCACAGGGCTGCATGCCCAGAAAATCAAGCACACCTGCGACTGCTTCGTCAAGTCGCCTGAACTGCAAAGCAAACTTCTCCAGCACCTCTCCTTCAGGGCCCATCTGCTCCCAAGAACGCCGGAAGTCGCCCACATTGACCTTGGCCATGAAGTCAGATGTGCTCAGCTGCAAACGAAGAAAAGCAAGTACAAAATATGTCAGCATTACTCGTGTGCGCAACAGACTATGGTGGAGTCGCATGTGACCAGACTCTGAAAGAAAAGCGTACGCCTCGATAACGCAGTCTCACGAGTGGATGATTCCTTTGTGACTCAACAGATGCGCAACGCTGGCACTGCAGGTATGGTCCATGAAGGAACAACTGACTCCGCACTCCACAAGATTATGTTATGTGTATATGAGGTGAAATTTGCAAAAACATTTTACTGAAGATTTCTAGATTGACCAACCCATTGCCAGCAGCGGGCAGGGAAAAGGTGTATCTGCCCAAATACCAGTAGTGCGCTGTTGTGCACATGAAGCGCCAAAAATCCACATGAAGCTGTTCGCAGGACAAGGACCACAGCAGAAGCAGGTGAAAAGTGACTTACTTCAACCTCCTCCAGAGGGTATTCCTCTGGGAAACCCTCAGCATCTTCATCTGCCTCGCCACTTTGAGGGTCACAGTCCACCACCTACAAAACAAAAACAAGACAGGTGTGCAATTCTAAAATGAGTGGATCACATTGCGCAACCGTCAAGAGTGTACGACCCCACGGCTGTCGAACAACGTGGGGTGCAAGGAACCTGGCCAGCGACGAAGAGGCAACAGAATTTGCAGCGCCCAAGTTCAAGTTCAGCGGATCATTCACAGCACATCACGCTTTCAGAATGACAGACAGGCACTTGTGTGTGTGAATTGTGCTCAACAAAGTGCTGGTGAAGCAGTGTGCCGCATCCCTGTGCATTCAGTCATTGACAGGCTTGCGCCGTCATGGCTTTTAAGAGTTCCATTAAGAGTTCCATCTGCATCTGCAGTGCAACAAACACAACTGTACAAAAATGTCATTTATGACATACTTCCAAGCACCATATTCATCTTAGTGACGAAATGAATCACCAAGTACCAATGTGCCTGAACCCCGAAAGTGCGTGTTCACAGACCGAACAGTACGACAAGATAGCTATGTGCATCATGCAGAATAAGCATGATACTGATTATGCGATGCAGTGCTGAAGAATGCCAGTATTGACCCTGTTGGTCTAGACCACCAGCAGATGCACGGGCACCAGCACTGAATGAAGTACATGCAACATACTGAAGCAGAGAGACACATTGAGATAGCCCTGTGTGGCAGTAGTGCAACCAACCTACACCGCCCACAGTAGCTGAGCCCATCGTTTAAGAAGTAGCACGGCGTTCCCCATTGAACGCCACACCCATGCCAGGATACACCATCACTCGTGTATTGCAGAGCTGTAGTTCTGATGACGCAGGCTGAAGCAAGTGTGACTCAGACCTTCTTGCTAGATGGGAGCCATGTTGCACTGCCATGGTCAGGCTTGTACGAAATGCTTTCAGCTCCATACATTTCAGAGATATACTTCAAAAGTACATGCGGCATCAAGAAGCCTCAAATTGTGAAGTATGGTGACGTCCACATGGCTGCATGCCGCATGCTGGCTGCTGATACATAACCACAGACTGCACCCGCTTCAGTGTGTGACACCACACCCATAAATCTGCCGTTGTGGACTCTCGCGTTGAGCGCGGTGCATTTGGCAAGCAGTTTGCTACAGTTTGCCAGTGGATGATTGGGGGGGGTACACCCAGTCCCAGCAAGAGTAGTTGCTATGCAGCTAGAACGAGAGTTGTGTCATGTAGACCTGCAAACCGCTGCCACGTTGTGTGTGAGGTTTGGTATCCTTTTGCCAACAGCAGCAGCTGGTAAAACTGCCGGCTCTCTTAAATGCGTCTACCACCAGTACGATGCAACTTCAAGGGATAATAATGCATTTGGCTGACCTTGAAGTGCAGCTCACACGTGAAGGTCACAGGCTCGATAGCCACTTCAGTAGCCCGGCTGAGCACTACGTAACAATGGCCTGTTTGGTCGTACTTGAGAGTGGGGAGGGGTATGCTGCCCACCACGGAGTACAGCTCTGGTTCGCTGCCTTCCACGGTTACGCCAACCTGCAAGTCATCGGCATCGGAACCAACACCAGCAATAGTGCATCTGATCAGCATACCATCAACGGTGAGTCCTGAGATGTGAACACACTTGAATCACATGGCAGTCAGGCGTCCACCTACCAACTGTAGCTCCTGGTTGTGTGTGTGCCCAGTGCTATGCTTGCACACAAATCCTAGACCATGCAGAATGACCACAGTTCTTAGAAGCAATGTGGAGGTGCAGCGCAAAGCCACTGTTGAAAAACTGCCGCTTTGTCAGTACACAATGGGTGGGTTTGCAACGCTGCTGCCTAGCAAACATGAAGCGAGATGCAAGCAGCAAAGAACGTCAGCAACAGGTTGCCCATGACTGATCTTCAGGCTTGTGTATGGATGCACCAACAGCCGCCAGCAGACCTTGACTGAGCAGCAGCAGCGTCCAGTAGAGCAACCTTAGACTCCTTCGTTTTCATGGAAGGTCACATATGCTTACGCGAGCAACTTGCAACATGCATGAGTCGTACTTGTACAGCCATGGCGGCGTGCAGCAGTGCATCACTTGGAACAGCTCTCTGTGCATGGCAAGGTGACTGTTTCTGCGCTGAACGAAGATCAGGAACTTGGACTGTCATTGACACTGCCAAGGCAAAGTGCTCTTTACGAAACAATTTGATGCATCCGTTTGCAGGCCATGCAGTAACAAGTCGATCATGTGCGTCCAAGTCAGAGGAGCGATGTGTGCTGGTAGCACTTGCATCAGATTTGTCACTGACGAGAATAATATGTTCATGGTCTGTTGTCAATTCATGTCAAGCCACTTGCCTCAGTCAGCATCTGGTCCGCGATGGTGTTGTGCACTGAGAAATCCAGTACCACGTGTGCGTCGAAGATGTGCTTAACACATCGCACCACGTACTCTGTTTCGCTTTCAGTGAGAGGCACAGGCGCGGTGCTGCGGAATACGCGACCCAAGGCTGCAAGCTCTGGTATCTGAGAGCGAAGATTTTGGCAATAACATGTCGCAAGGCAAGCAGAATCACTGTTGAGATGTTGTCAAGTAAAGTTTGGTGGCAATGATGTGCTCTGAATGCAGACAGGCCACAGGCACAAGTTGACAAGCACTTCAGCTAATTGCGTGCGCACTGGGCAAACCAGTGACTGCAATAGGTACTGCCTACCACTCAAGACCAATGCACTTCAAGGGTAGCGAGCACATAGACGATGGGGTCCTGGTTGATGATGCACTGATGCTTTGCCATTATTGACTGGAAGATCATGGAGTGAGTGTTGTCACATGGAGCACTTTTCTGCTGCAGGTGACCAAGCGCAACTGCACGTCATCACTGCATAATGTCCAAAACAACAATCCAGGACACGTTTGAGCGCCGAGACCATTGCCCCCCCCCCCCCGCCCCCCCTTCCGCTACTGAACGGCATGCGACAGCAGTGGCAAACACAAAGATGTTGACGTCTAGGATGCACAATGCAAACATTCCAACAATGATTGGTGGTCATAGGTTACGCCTGTCCCTGTAAGACGACCGACACAAGGCTGTGCCTACATACAAGCAACTGTTACTTCACAAGTTTCAGGCAACAGATGTAATGAAACAATTGAGCCTGAATGTAAGCTCCGTCAAAAGCGCATGGCGACATTCAATTACTCACCATAAATATTGGTATCATTTATAACTGATGGTGAACACCAGCAAACTTCTGGTGTTGACAAGGCATCAGAGCGAATTTCATGTCCCATTCAAGGTAAATATTCAACCAACATCTGCTTTCTGGCACATGAGTGTCGAACGAGAAAACATTGTTGCTGCCTATGTAGGTCCCCAGGTTAGCTGCAGGATGACCATGCACATCAACAGATGACAAGACATCTCCACCTTGCCAAATGCTGTACCACTCAATAAGCACCCACCTTGTACAGCTCCGCGGTAGGGTCTGCGGTAGCAGGAGCAGAAGCTGCTGTAGGTGCAACACGTGAGTCGCCTCCGCCAAACCCACCGCCTGCACCCGCCAGGGGCTTGGAAGCGGCAGAAGTGCCTTTGGTCAAAGGTGCAGGGACATGCTCCTCGACCACTGGCAGCGTGCTGAAAAGTAGTGGCTGCGCTTGAGCAGTCCCTGACTGCATGGACAGTGCGTACAGCCCCACTGCCCGCTCCAGGCTTGCAAAGCTCATTGGCAATCCGTCCAGCATCAGGTGCGCTGCCTCACTGGTTTCCGCATCACCATCCAGGGCATCTTCTTCCACTGGTTCTGACTGGTGGTTTTCATCCCCGCCAGCATCAGCCTCACCATCGCCAGCAGCGGGCATTGATGCAAGCAGCTTTATGGCAACTGTAGCCCTGTCCCTGACCTGCAAAGCATTGATTACAAACAAAGGAACCGCCATGTAGGGTGAGTCTCTCACAAAGGGTATTGGATAAAGAGATGTTCACATTGTCGGACTGTGAAGCTAGTTTGCGAGATGAGCAGATTTCTCTGTAGCGCTTTTGTGTCATCACAGCGCACCATCAGCGTTGGAAGTGCTAGGCAGTCGATGCCCTTCTGAACCTTGACTGTCACAAGCACTTAAATATACACCAGAGCTTGGTCTGTAAAACTACGAAAACGGCATTAATGACTGCTTTTCACCAAAGTAGCTTGCAGCTCTGGTGCTGTGGATATAGTGGGATCATCGTAGGCTTCACGGTGAGTCCATTCTGATCACATGAAGCAAAAGTGCAGTCCAGGTCCAGCCATGATGAATCCAAGGCTCCTACCATCATCATTATTGGTACACTCTGCCATGAAATCACAGCACCAGTGATGGCAGAACTCAAGATGCACAAGCCTGTGGAGACATGCGTCTTGTATGGGCAACACACAGCCTGTCAAGCATATAAACATGTGGATATTGAAGACACATGGAATATACTTGCGGTAGTATTTATTATTTCTACTTGTGAGCCATAGGAGAGATGTTGCGGCCAAATCATTTGCGTGCCTTGGATAGCTACATATACCATGCAAGAAATGCCGGTAGTGTCAAGGGGTGTACAAGGCGGATGATGCTTACTCAGGATGTGAAAGAGTGCAAGCATTGCTGTTGTAACTTATCCACTCATGATCGAGCTGACTGATGCAAACAACCTGCATGCTTCCTGCTTCATTCTACTTCAAATTGTAACGAGAGTGAGACATACCTCATCGTCCTCATCAGCCAGGCTCCGCTTGAGCAGCACGGTGATGCTGGGCCTGAGAGAGGGGACCTTGGCAGCAAACTTTGCCAGCGACGACACAGCTGCTGCACGCACAGCAGCGTTCTCCAAGATGACGCGGTTGTAAATGAAGCGGATGTAGCGCGCTGGTGCGGAGGTGCTGGGGCCCAAGGCCCCCACCAGGTGCAGTATCTGTGTGCTGAGGGCAGTGTACTCGCAGTCCTCAATGAAGTCGCACAGGTGGAACAGGCTGGTCTCCTTGGTGTCCGGGATGGCAGACATGAGCTCAACGATGCAGTCGGTGATGGCTTTCTTGAAGTCAAAGCCGCCTTCCTCGCGCAGGAATGTAGCCAGGAAGCCGACCAGCACCCTGTGCTTCTGGGGGTACCGCAAGCACAACTGCAACAAGAGGCATCAAGACAACAATCTATCAGCTCTCAAACCTTCATCACCACAAGTTGCCGATGTTGACATATCGTACTTGAACTTTACTGCATGCACTGTGCTTCCTTTGCCTGATTGTTGCTGCAATGCATCAATGAAGCATCCAATAAGCCAAAGCTGTAAGCGGACTGATGACTGATCACTGACAGACTACAGAAGTTTGGTAGAAATTGCTCTGTGTTCATTCAACGTTAAATGTGAAGTGGTTTCAGCGAAAGCATGTTGTGCTTCCCGACTCAAGAGCAGCTACAGGTTGTCAGACCTGTCCAAGGCATATGGAAGCATGAGATGAATGTAGGGGCAAGGATAGCAGACGCACCTGTCGGATGGCATGCACCACAATGATCTTGAACTCATCGGCGATCTCGTTCATGAAGGTGCTGATCTGTAGGGCAGCAGAGCAGGGTAGGGAGAAAAAAATGTGATGCATTGACCGCAGAGCACAAAGCAGCAAATGCTAACACAGCAAAAGATCAGCAGGCGCAGGACGCTGGACCCGATTCTGACGACACAAGCCTCACTGCGCACCCCTCCCTCTCAAGCAAGGTGGGACCAGCAAGTGATGAGGTGTAGATCACACACAACAAAATGTACAATGGTTTGAGAAGGCGCCAATTTTTCACAGACGAGCAGGTTGTGCCATGACTGCATGACACCCATAATCTCTACACAAGCTGCATGCCATGGCTCTGTATGCCACCAATACCTGCAGCTACTACTGGAGTACAAGTCCAATCACCACAATATAAGTCTAGCGCACACATAAAGCACCACACACGATAATGCGGATCATGCAATTTTGTGTGACACAGGGGCTTGGCACTAGTACTGACAAAACGGCCCACATCACCATACAATAAAATAGTGTGCCATGGGGCTCGCCGCACCTGCTTCAACAGTCAGGATTACACTATAACTTGCCTGCTTCATGAGCCTGTCCACGCTGCCCTCTGTCCCGGTCTTGAGCAAGGTAGTGATGGCCAGGGTGGCTATGCTCCTGCAGAAGCATGTCAAGTGGCAGTGTACATACCTGTTATCCGCATGTGCTGACGAGTGCAGAATGATGTTATAACCATGTTTTGATTGTCTTACAGCCTAGAGTTACTCGTGCACACGTGCGTCAGCACTCAAAATCATCAACCAATCTTGCAATAGCATGCATGGTGTGGTGAGCTCCCATCAACTGTGGGTACATTGCTGCTTGAAATTAATTGATGAACACTCAGCAACAAGCTCGCAGCACGGAGCTCAACATGAGAATTGAGAAGGCTGCAGTTCCACCACTGTTGTGCGCCACAGCTTTGGGTAGTAATGTCCGCCCAGTTGCACAAAACGCAATATACATTGGCAAGGCACTAATGTAATGTACGTTGGCAAGCAATTGTAGAACCCAAGATGGCGTGGCATGCATGATTGACGAATATTGTTGTTCTGGTCACACACCTCTCCTACGAGATCCACGTAGCTATCCTAGATGAAGACGGTGGCATGTATTGATGAAGCCTCGGATCATGCAGCACTGGAGACTCGAGCAATTATTTGTACATTGAGAGAGTCTAGTGTAGCTGCAGAACTGCCTACGCGACACCTGGCTGCACATGCAGCTGCATGAAGCGCAGCAACCTCGTGCTAAGGCTCAATGCAAGCCATGCCCTCAGAATTTGCATGAATGTTATAATGCGACAGCAGCCGAAATTATATGATGCTGTATGCTTCCATATATGATTGGCCAATCCATAATATGACCAACATATGCAATCGAGCAGGGAGCTGCTGTCATTGCGCTGTACGAACAGTTTGTAGTAGCCTGTACAGCATCGGGGCTTCAACACGAATAAGACAAATGCACTCTGTTCAAAGATGTCCACAAAGCGTCTGACTGGTGTAACAGTCAGACATTCAAATAAGCTTGGAACATAGAAGCAAGAAATGCACACAAATAGCTGACAAGCATCTGACTGATGTAAAGATAAGGTGTCTGTGAGAGCTTGCAACTTCAGAAAACAGGAAGATAGTGACAGCAGATGCTTACGATTGGCATGACGTGCACTTACCGGTTGGCATCGCTGATCAGTGTTTCCATCTCCTCATTGCACTTGACAATGGCCATGGGGTGTGTGCCAGCCACATCGCTCAGCGTTCGCATAGCCCCAAAACGCAAAGTTGGCTTGGGGCTGTTGATATCAAAGAGGGATAGCACAGGTTTCACAGCATTATTGACCACTTGCTGATTGCCATGGCCTGCAGCATGAATGATGGCATGAAAACTGACACCGTTGGCGAATGATACCTAGTAGGCCACTCATGCTGTACATCGGAATGCATGATGAACAATACTGGCAGGAACCACAGAGCATACCAGCAGTGCGGCATGAATATGTAAGCATGCACAGTGGTCGCGTATGTTATGCGGCAGATCACACGGCCCAGCAAAAGGTTGTGCGCATAGATGCACTCTGACGCCCCACAGTTTTGGGACACGCAACAGAGGTGCGGTGTGTACGCTAGTATAGTAGATTAGATTACCTGCTGAGGAACAACTGTAGCACCGTGATGGCCGGCGAGAGGTCGTTCATCTCTACCCCTGGCAGGTGGCAGATGGCTCGTGCAGCCTCATATACCACAATCTCATTCTTGTGCCGCAGGCTTGACTCGAGGAACTGGTACGCCGCACGGGCGTTGGCTGCATTGAGATCCTGCAACATCACACAAACACGCGATGATGACGTTCATGTGATTTGCTTGATCGCAGCACGCAGCACACACCGCAACAAACAACTGTGCTGTCCAGGAGTTAATTGCCCACTTGCACCTGCTTGGTTTGTGATTGTTGCACCAGTTGGTATCTGACCAATGCTAACGTATCAGTACGCCGCAGTTGCATAACAAATGAAATCACTGCATTGACAGAACACAATAGTTCATTGCGTGTTCAGAAGTATCATGCGATTTATTCAAGGGGATAACTTGCGTCCTTTGCCGCACTGAAAGCGTACACTGTTGTCAGCACAAGAACCAAGAGCACGGCAAAGCACTCCAGAATTCATTGAATGATGGCAAACAAGCCCAAACTTACCACGCACAGCCATGCCTCATCTGATCACTACCTAGCACATAAATCATGCATGGCTCAAGACCAGTCAGTCACTCACAATCAACTCCTCATGAGCCTTGAAGTGCGGCGTGCATGCATGCTAGGTATCCAAGTTTGGCATATAACCTTGAAAGGACTAAGGACTACATAAACCTGATGCCAAAGCAATATACTGAAGTGCTGGTCATTGCCAGTTGACGCATGGACCTTTGATAGCACTATGACCACTTCAGCATACAAAACAGCACACTTCATTACTACCTCAAGCATCATGGCCAACTACTTACCTCCTGCACAATCCTGGTTGTGTATCTGCAAACCAACAATGCAACCAAGACAGAAACGAATGTGGACAATGAGGCGGCAGTATGTGGAGCCCAATTCAAGCGAAATGATCTTCAACTTTCAAGGCCGACAGCAGACGCACAAGCCACTTACGCAATATGTGTATACTGTCATGGAAGCACCGTTGAACAGAAATGTATCACACTGCAAACCCCTATGTTGGCCTGCTGGAGCCAACATGACAGCTGTTTGCCTGTGCACAAGCGGGTATGAACACAATTGGCATATTGCTGTATTTGACAACGCTCACTACCGCTTACCTGATGAGGAGGCATACAGCCAAAGGTGACCTGGTGTTGCCCTTGGTCAGCTGTGTCACCAGTTTGGTCACCGCCAGAAGGTCTTGCTGCTTGGCCTGATAGAGAAGTGCCAGTGCATGGAACTGTACCATCTCATTGGGGCTGCTGAGGGCCTCCTGCACCTCATTGTTCCAGCGCTTCACCACGTCAGGGCTGGTGTTGAACAGCGATATGCCGCTGACCAGTGCACTGCTCGCCACTATCGCATTCTTGTCGTTGATGGCCTGTCATTGCGGAAACGTAAAGGCAACCAGTAGGGTTGACAGTGCAGTTAGTCAACTGTAAGATCAATGCAGTGCAGTGCCATTCAAGCGACTACGGCGTCAAGAGGCGGAGCAGCTCACTCAGGTGACTGAAGTCGCCCGTGGCTTGGGATTCGAAATTGCTGTTGTCATGGCAGTACCTTGGAAAAGAAAGATAGCAAGTTTGTCGCAATTATGGCAGCAGCAAAATCAAACTTGACCAATCGGTTACAGATGCGAACCAGCACTGCGAGTGCTTCGTGCAGAGCAGGGACATGCTGATATGTCGGCAGTAGTATACTGCTGCAGCATGCAATGTCCTAGCAGACTGGAATTTGCACAGTGATCAGTGCTATGAGATGCCTTCTGAAGCCCCCCCAAGAGTTGCAGAATTTACACATGATATCACTCTCGCTACAGTATGCACACTCTCAGCACGGTGGCAGCTGTGCAAACAGCCACAATTTCAGTCGCTTCGCCCACTTGATGAACAAGTGATGTGTTCTCTGGCCTACAACTAAAACATGAGACACGATTCTGAACTCTCTACTGGCTACTGAAAAAGCCCATACACGCTCGTACCTGCTTCACATAACGCTCAATGGCCCCAAGCATGGCAGAGTCGATGATGCGTGCCAGCACCCTGATGGAGTTGGCGCGGTACAGGTCCTCTGAGCTGTTCATGTCTTTGGTGAGCGATGAAGTGACAATGATGACATCATTGGGGTTTGTGGCCTCAGCCACCTCTTTGATGAACAGGTACCTGCGCCGTTACAGGAATGCAAAATGGATCCATGTCAGCTTCATTATGACCCCCAACTTGTAGAGCACTCAAGCACGCATTTCTGCATTTTCTGATTCATGCAAAGACATGCTTTATTTACACAGCGCATATGCATTCATCATGGCGTGGCATCCAATATTGCTAAGGTCTTCCATTGACGTACATCATGCGCCGCAGATTGTGGTCCTTGCTCTGAAAGAGCTTGGTGACTCCGAAGAAAACATCTGTGACCTCGCTGCTGGTGAACGTCTCGCCTTGCGTCAGCAGGTGCAGCAGCTTGGTGATCAGCTGGCAGCAACGCTTGGGATTGTTCGTGACTACATTGCTGTCGTTGAATGCCCGGCACTCCTGCACATGAAGCGGAAACAAAATAACGGTTGGTAAAGTCGGGCGATGAAATTAGAAAACAGGTGTTCTAAGAACTATTCCCTTCAGCGTAAACTGGACCCACCGTGTTTAACGCAGCACAGCTTGCAAACCCGGCCAAGGTGCAAGACACGGAACTCATCTGAAAGAGCAGATCGACTGTATCATATGCGAGGGACCAGCTTTTCTCCATCTAGATGCAGAGGTTCCTGCATGGTCACTGCGGGGCACCATTTGTAACACATGCACAACGCCACCCGCAGGTGGTGGCCTATAACATGTCCATTTTAACCAATGTTCATCTGACAGGGCAATCTCCAAGTCTCTCAATCACTGCTCTGTACATTGGTACCTGGCAAATGTTTCTCAGACCTTTTGCAGAGGCAGAGCTCTCTGAGCTCTGTGCAGCGCACGAGTACTGTTGCCGTGCAAGGTCGTATGCAGCTGCTAAGTGCACACACATGGTACTGTTGCCTGCGCAAACGCTGTCACCAGCAGTATTCAGCTCATAACCTTGTGGTGCAAGGAAAGTGACACGCCGAGCCAGATCTTCTGGCCTTTGATAGTGTGTACCCATCACAACTCTGGGACATGAGGCAGTGATTATATCAGCAATGGTGTCATGCCAACTCATCGAGGAAGGTGCCTTGCCTGACGAAAACCGGCATGGCCGATGATCCTGCACGTGTCAGTTCGTAAACAACAAGTGTAAAAAAAGAAATCGTGAACGAAACTAACCCTCGCTGTCAATGTGATCTGCCATTTGCCTGTCAAACACGCAAGTCTGCTGACAACGCAAGTCTACTTTAACTCTGGCGCCCATCAACAGTACTAACCTGAAGCACTGTAGCCTTTTCCAACGCGTGATATGGGGACGCTGGGCATTGGGATCATCGTCGCAGCAGGCAAGCAGCAGCAAAAGTTAGCATCGCCATGGCACACGCTCGCTGATGCTGTCGCTCAGCTGCATATGAGCGCTTATACCGACGCAAAGACAAGCAACCGATACGTACCTGACCGTCAACAATCTTGGCAACCTAATGCGTAAGACTCACCTTCGTCTTCGCCGTCCTCCGATTTGAACTTGTCCTTCAGACCCTGGATTTCCTTCAGCACACCGCCTATCGTCAATGGCGCATCACCCAGGCCCTGCCCTCCTCCCTGCGATAAACCACCTCCTGCGTCGCTCAGCATGGTCCTGCTCCAGCTTTTTCCTCTTGAGACTGCCAGTACAGGTGAAGTTCACCTGGTGAACTGCCAGTGTACACTTTGGGTCCATGTGAAGTGTGAGTCAAAGCTGGAGCAACAGAGAGTTTGCAGGTGCTCTCTGCAATGGGACGGCGGCAGGCATATCGCAAGCCCTGGCCCGTTGCAGTGCTGGTGGCATGCGCTCTCTGTAGCACCAGCATTGTCGCCGGGTTCAACTTCGTAGGCAGGCGACATGATCATTCGCTGTTGCGCAAGTGCCGCCGCCTGCGGCGGGAGTGTCATGGCAGTGCTGCTGCTGGGACTGCTGTGCGGATGGTCGTGAATGATAGCCAGGACACTCACATCAGCACGGCGCAACGGACGGAGGCAGCAGAGACGCCGCTGGAGCTGGGGCCGGCGTTGACGCTAGGCTTGAACCGTGCCATCAGAGGCGATTCATCCGTGCTGCGGCAAGTGCTGTCTGACAATTGCTCCTGGAAAGGTCCAGTGGCATCTTACGACTCCCGCAACAAGATAGAGGAGGATCTGCGAAATGTTGGCAGCTTTCTGTCGGATCCTCGATTCACCGTGGCAAGCACCACACCAACTGGCGACGCAACGTACAGCTTGGAGTGGCTTGCCAGTGCCACCTGGCCACTGCCGTGGACGCCACGGATAGTAATACAGGGGAGAACACTTGTAAGGCTTGACAGTGCAGGGGGGCGAATTATATCGATGGAGGACACCTGGGAGGAGGCACCTGTGCAAGCGCTGATCAGGCATCTGTTGCCTGGATTCTGGGACATCTGGAACCAATTCTGCTCGCCGATTGCGGAACGATATCCTCACAAGGTGCTTAGGAGAGGCAGAGGATATGAGGTGTGGCAGTTTGCACCGCGACTTGTCCTGCGACCAACTCTTGTGGACAGGCAAGTGGTGTCAAGTCAAATTCTAGGCTTTTTTTCCATCCCAACAGCCCTGTTTAGATTCGTTGTCAATTGTGCCCACCTTTGATATCACACTGTTGCCAAATCATGCAGCAAGCAGCATGTTCATTCCCTTGCTTGCTGTTAGGTCTGCGTGCCATGAACGTCCTGTGCCGCTGACTGTCTTGCCATGTAAGTGTTGTGGCTCACAACTACTTAGCACGTTGTGTTTCATGTCCATAGTTGTTGACACTGATACTGCTTGCCTCCTGCTTCATGCACAGGACAAACAGCAGACAGGCGAGAATGGCATATGTTCTGCCTGACTTTTCCTTTACATCAAGCGTCAACACACGTGGGCGAGTACCTGAGAAGTACTTCACAACCAGCCCTATTGAGGCAGAAATCACTCCTCTCATTGAGACCAACACTGTCTCAAATGAAAATGGATCATTAGGTGAGCCACTGTCTTGCTGCTCTGGTGCTATGTTTCTTGATGAATTTGTACGTTTGTCTTTGCGCACCATCATGTGGTGGCTTGGTGTACCACTGGTCAATGCTGTGTCGACATGCACTCGGAATGAGACATCAAAAGCTGCATCTGACAAGTGATTTGGACACGTAATTTTGGTTCCTGACGCATTTTTATTTCTGATCAATGTGGTCATGCTTGCAGGTTCCGTGCAAACAAGAGCCAACCGCATCACATGGGCGGTACAGGTAAGGCAAAGCCGCAGCTCCAAATACTTTGAGCTCAGGGCTGTCTGTGTGCAATAGTTGGGTTCAACGCATTGATGACCATTGAGTACTCAACTGTTCGGCCGCTGCACTTTTGTTACCTGCCCTGCAAAGTCATCAACGACAGTCATCTGCACTGTGGTTCACTTGTCACCAGAACATATGCCATGTGGTGTGAAGTGCTCAAAGCAATTTCCACATCAGCATGAAATGTGCTGCATATGTCAATTGCTGACTTCAACTGTGCCCACCGATGTTGTCTCAGGTGCCCGCATCTTTTGGCTTAGAAGCAGGAGCCATGCCTGACCCGCGAGGAGAGGGCTACAATCCACTCAATGGTGACGCCATCGAATTTGAGCGTCAGGACAGGCGTGTGGTTGCAGTAGCCAACTACAATGGCAGCGTGCAGGTGCGACCATTTCGTTCTTCAGTGTCTGCTGTGCACGTTTGCTGTGCCATGCACAGCAAGTATGGCGCAGAGGGGCCTGTTAGTGTCTTGACTTCCTCAATGCATATGCTGCTGGAAACCAGATTAGCATGCGTGTTAAGTTACACTGTCAATGCAGATGGTTGCTGTGCCCGTAATGGTACAAGGGGGCATAACATGAGCTCATGCGCTGTATGCCTGAGATGCACACGCGTGTACAACGACTGATGCTAGTGGCGGAGGCATTGCATCAGCCTCAACTGAAGCTATGTAGTGACTGAGTCATTGCAGCAGCATCACGTTGGCGGTTTCGACACGTGACGCCACAGATAGCGACGAACGGATGCGGGTGACATTTTCATACAATTATGTAGTAAGCAGCATGCAATCTCTTCTAAATATGTTTTAAATAAGCTGCACAACCTGCGTCTATGTATGTATGGCAGCACACAGACAGCCATAGAAGCTAACCTGTGCATTTTTGCCTGATTCAGGACAAGGAAGCTGTGGAACTGAGAGCCAAACTGCTGGAGCAGCTTTCTATGGATAAGGCTAAAGTGGCACTTGGGCCGGAGGGCAGACCGAAGGCGGGCTTTATGAGCTTTGATGGCAAGGTAATAATACTGGACCGGTTTTACTGTAGCCACGACAGTCATTTGCAGGCAGGCCTTGTCCGTTCATCCCATCCGTGTTGGATGGTGTTGTGACAACAGTCATTGTAGGCAGGCAACATGAATCCGCACCAGCGAATCAATGGTTGTGTCATGCTTCACAAATTATGTACTTCAAAGTACTTTTGAAATAGGAAGAAGAGCACGCCACCGCTGCCAAAACAACTCGTGCTATCATGGCAGATTTTGTCTTGTGCGTTCCTATGCATGAGCAGGCAATGCAGGGCATAGCATTTCGCCTCATTTGATGATCCCGACATTATGAGATGTGGCTGAAATGTTCTTCATTGTACGGGCGGGGTATGGTCTAGTTGGGTATGGTGATGAGTTTTGACTCGGCATATGTCAGTGCACACCATACTTTTTTG
The DNA here is from genome assembly GCA_017506865.1 of Tribonema minus. NCBI lineage: Eukaryota > Xanthophyceae > Tribonematales > Tribonemataceae > Tribonema > Tribonema minus. Next base: position 877,823 of record JAFCMP010000434.1, read on the forward strand.
AACCTTTTGTCTGCAGCGCCCACAAGTGTAGTGTCAATCAGTAGCTGGCTTCATAACATGACAATAGTCTTTTGTTTTTGCTACTGGCTCTCATGTCTGTTGATCTGATAACCAGATGGTCATTTCGTTCATCATCCAGTGCTGATTTGGGTCTGCCAAGGCCATGCAGTGCTGCATGAAGTTTGGTGCCTCAACTGAAGCGAAGCAACACTGTGTGGTGCAAGACAGGATCTAGTGAAGTGAACCAGACAGGATCTAGTGAAGTCAACACGGCTTTGAGTTCCAGCCTGCCCACATCTGCTTGTGTGTTTCGCTTTCAAGAAGCAAACAGAGTTGGTAGGAAGCACGCTGTTGTCTCTTCAACAAGCTGCATCCACATCTTTGAGCAAGAGCACCTCATGTGCCTGTGTCACAGGTTGGATTCAACAAACAAGGGCGCGTCAGCATTGCTGTGTACGAGTACCGTCCGAAGATTCTGGGCAAGGGGAACAAGGTTTATGTTGAACTCGAAGAATGAGCTATGAACTGCTCTCGACAGTCAATGGAATCACACACCACAATACAGACCTTTCTGCTTCCATTCATTACTTGCTGTTGTAAAGCAGCGCACACTGGCTGATGCATACTGCATGACTTTTAAAGTGAAGGCTGGTTCACAAGCATCTGCATACACACAGTTTGCCTCTGCGCATCAAAAGTGGTGTGCATGCCGCACATTGCTGTGTGGATGTAGGACATTGCTGTATGCATTTGATAAGGGATACTTCTACTTAGAAGTAAAAACCATGGCACGACCCTTGTGGCAACTGTGGCCGACTTGATCATGTTGAATGTACGCATGTGCAGGTGTTGTGCTGATGGGACAGGTGTGAACAGGGTTGTCGGAGCACACATCACAGTCATAAGAGCGCCCATTGCACCCATGAACAAAGTGCATCGTCTTGTGTCGCTATACAACTTCATTATGACGGTACACGCAAATATGGCTGCTTTGTACATGTCGAGCAAGTATACTTGCTTCTGTTGTTGGGTCTGATGCTGCGCACAGCGCTTGCCTGCATCATTTTTTGCCCATGAGCCACCATATCACCAAAAACGTCAACACAATGAAGGCCACCAGATAGCACATATGCTTGGAGCCTCCACGTTTCATCATGGTGCCTATCTTTTTCATAGTCCCTCCCAGCAGCCCATTTGCATCAAACATGCTGTTGCTCATGCCATCCAGCAAAGTATTCTGACTGTTGACTTCATTGCCAATGTCAATGGTCAGCCCCTTCAGCATAGACACCTGCGCAAAAGAGATGACATCAGCATGGCAAATCGACCAGTTAGAGCACGAGTCAAACAATGTGACAACTGCAATTGTGATCGTCTGTCACAAATGCCAATTTGGCAAAAAACGTGCTACATGGCGAGACTTTATCGCCTGCACCCTCAAACTCCGTAAGTTACAATAACGCTTAAACCTTCTAACGAACATGTTTGTAAACCTATAGTGTAACCCATGTTGTGATCATTTCTTCGACGGCCTGATCAACGCAAACACATTCCCTTATTGCAACAATACTGTGATCAACAATGTACTCCTTTATTTGTGCAGCTGGTGATCTACATGCCTCACCAAACACCACAAGCAGTTCCTTTCCTGCACACCAGAAAACTGCACACGCAAAAATGTTGTGGTCACCTGCCAATTGAACTGCATGTTTTGCCTATGCGAGGTGGCATACAATTTGTTGTTTCACGAAGCGAGTGTCCCATTACAATTTTATTGTTTCACGAAGCGGTGTCCAACCATAGTGCACATGCCATGTCAGAGCACATGACACGCAGTACAGCTAGCTACCTGAGCTGGTTGAAGCTGCTCTTGTGGTGTAAAATTAATGGTTGAGTACAAGGTGAAAGCATTCATTGGCAGGCAATCTGACGTCCCTTAGCAAGGCAGTGACATACCTTTAGGTACGTGGACGATGCACGAGGCTGACAGCAGCAGCAGCCATTACCACTAGCAGCAACCGAGCCGGCAAAGTTGCAATGAGACAACAAGACCGAGCTGTCAACTTTCCGACACGAGACTTGTGACCATGGGGGCGATGCAAAAGGCGCAGTTGCTGCAGCCCTCGAGTATGCACCTGAGTCATCATATGTGACAACCTAATGTAGTGATTGTATCAATGACCTTGTGCAAGAACGCATTTGTTTCTATTCCCACGATGCTGAGTTTTGTGATTATGTTGAACCGTTGATCATATATGCTCTATATGCTGAAACGTGATCGTATCCTCTGCAAACAGTCACTGGTTAACCTGTGCCACCTTTCAGTTGACAGCAAAGTGTCACAAGGCATGCCAAGCTCAAAGGATCAGTGCCCAATGTGATCGCTGTCCCGCAACATTACGTTCATGATTTTTGTTACACACCCTGTTGCTTGCACAATTGCCCACTGGTCTTCAATAGCGACAAGGCCGTGAAGTAATGGAATGCTGAAGGAGGATCCAAAGTTTGGGGATTACCACCAAGCACAAAGTTGTTGAACAATTAGAAGTGATGCAGCATGGGAGGTTATACTCACAGCAGCCAGGAGCACCCCGGCCAGGCTGCCTTTCATCAAACCAACCCCGGCCATATGTGGTTTGCCTGGCATTTTGCCATTGTTTACAAGAGTTCATCAAAACCTGCTCAAAAGCTCCTAGTTGAGACAACTGATCGTGTATCACCAAGCCTTTGGGGTTATTATATTTTTTCAAACTGGATTCGACTGTAGCCACTGTACATTTGATAGCGTTCCGGTGCCGCTGCTGTGCCGGAGTTTACATCCCGCGTCAATTAGGCATGCAGATGCGAACAATGGCTGGGACTGTGCAAATTCAATGCAGCTCAATGAACCTACCTGCTCGCTGAGGTTAGAAATGTGCCTGTCGTTCTCCATCTCGAGCATGTTGCGGGCCGTTTCCCTGGCTCGCGCACTGTTGCTGTTGTACGGCTCCCCCCCTCCATAGCCACCGCCTTGACCAAAGCCTCCTCCGTAGCTCATGTCGTCGTTCCGCCGCCGCATGTATTGTCTCGTATGCTGCAGTTCAGAGGGTCGCCATCACCGCGGACAGAACAAGTTCTTCCTCCTGTGTGAATTCTTCCGGCCTTCCTGCACTGCCTAGAAGAAGGCTCAGACAAGCCAGTACTACGGACGGCAGCACAGCAGGTTTCTCGCGAATACAACTGAAGTTGCAAAAAAACTTCAACGAAAAGTGATCAGAAGAGAAAAGTGAAGCAACCGAGGAGCAAGCAGGAGCGGGATACAAAGCCACATTCAGTTGGGGAGCGCGGGAGGAAGGGGTGTACCGCTTGCAGCAGGGGGTGCTAGGACGATATTGGCGGATCTTACATAGGACACAACAGGCAGACAAGGTATATCACGACTGCGACGACTGCGATGACCTCCGCGGGCTCCTCCGTGAGCGACATATGGTCAAAGCTGCAGTCGCACTACTGGCAAACCACTACGCAGCAGCTGCGAGTCTTGGACTCCTTTCTGGCTTTCACAGCGCTGACGGGGGTGGCGCAGGTGGTGTACTGTGGTCTGGTGGGATCGTTTCCCTTCAACTCTTTCCTTGCAGGAATTATGTGCAGCGTGGGGGTCTTTGTGCTGACAGTCAGTTTGCGGCTACATCTGGCGCCATCAGGGGATGGTGTAGCTGCACTCAGACGGGACAGTGTCAAGAACGCTTTCGCAGAGTACGTGTTCTGCAACATGATACTCTTCCTTGCAGTGATGAACTTCATGGGATAAATACATGCACAAAGTTTATGCCTCCTTGTGATTATTGTTATCCTTTGGAGACTCTTTGCTGCGGTGTGGTATCATTCAAATTGTGCTTTTGATTCACATAAACTTCATGCACACACACTTGTGCACGCTGTCATCGCTGGAGCGCCGCCGGCTGGAGCACTGCTGGTCGCACAACAGGTAAAAGAGTATACATTCATGGCAAGGGCATCATGCAAGTGTGGGGGCGTTGAACACTCTGCATCTGCTCCACTGCCCATTCCTCATGCATGCGACTCCCCATCAGCATGGTGCAAGTGATAGCTGCTTTGAGTCAAATTTATTCATGTGCACATGGTATGTACCAATGATCTATTTGTAGCAGCCCCGTGGTGGGCTTTGTTTGATGGAGTAAGAAACCAAAAGTCAGACAGGCTTTAAGGGTCCCGTGTCGCAGGCTTGTACAAGACTTGTGGGGTGCAGACACAGTGGCACTCAGTGAATCACACCAACCGCAGCCGATGCCCCATTTCTTGAGCAAAAACAGCAGAAGACCGCGGGTATGCCTCTGGTACTCATGGGGCCAGGGCTGCCTGGAATTCGAGCATTTCTTGCCAAACGCGCGCCGCTGACGTGCATGTCCAAGGTTCACTCTCTTGCGTGTTCCCGCTAATGATCTTCCTTGCAGTATCGACATTGTGCCCTGATGCTATCTGCATCCCCATGTCAGGGTATCCCCTATTGGAAGACTAGAAAACGCACCACAGTGGGGTATAATGTCACTCGCTGAATATTACTACACAAATATCTTTTCGTGGTCGCGTGCTCAGCAGTTCATATTGCAGAGACTAGCATATTGTCAAATGTCAGATTGGTTGTGGGCATGAGAACCAGTCACGGCCACGGCTGATTGAAAGTATGCAACATGAAAGCCTTGTGAGAGTTGCCAGATTATTGAAGGTTGATTTGGTGCACAGCTGCTGCGGCTGCCGACGCGTCGCAACTTTGTTGATTTTTGACTATAAACCTTGGAATGCTTCAAAGCTCCCCACAGTACTCGGCTCCTCAGCAGTTCAAAACTGACACCATGATCCAAACTTTGCTCCTCAGGCAGTTCAATTCTGACACCATGATCCAAACTTTGCACGTACTGCAGCACTCCATGTAGTGGGCATGGTGGTATCCGTGGGCAACTAGACATGAATAAGCGCATCATCAGCAAGACCTTGAAACGCCTCAACAAGTGGTGCTTACATGTGCCTACAGCAATCATACACATGGTGGAAATGCTTGCAGAGTTGATTTTCGCCCTATCTTGGATGGAAGTGTTGTGGAAATTCAAGATGTTTGAAAAACATATAGTGCATAGGGCACAGTGCAGACTAGGCTGCTGAGTATACTTTACGAATGCGTAGGGCACCCGGCCTCACTTTGGGTCTTCATGAGTACAATTCCATTAGTGCACTACTTGCACTCACACATGACATTGTGAGCGCCCTTGTGCCATGCATGCATCGTTCATGCAGTACACCACATGAGTAGTAGCACAATATAGTCCGTCGTCTTGTTGCACAACATAGCAGAAGAGTGCCACCACACTTTTATAGTCAATAAATTTACATTCAGCTCATGCTGTCAAAAGCATCTGCAGCACGACTAATTCTTCACCTCTATGCTCTTGGATTCCTCTTTTCATGTAAGGTCTTCGACCAAAGCCCTTCAAAAACGTCTCCTCTACGTGCTTCAGATCCAGATCCGTCACATCTAGCTACTTTTGAAGTACTGGAAGTGTATGCCTATCGTGCAAAGAAAAGCAGGTGCTTCCTCAGGCGCTGCCGCATGGTATCCCTTTCGCGGTTATGTTGACAAGCCAGCCTCCCCAACTCATGACTGGCGAAGGTGTCTCAGCCATGTGAGCACCATGACGTAATGATGTCTCAGCCATGTGAACACCAATGTATGGCGCACTCCAGAGCAGGCTGGGCCTGCTTAGGGTTCAATGTCAATGATGAGATCCCCGCCTTCAACGTTGTCTCCCTCCTTCACTGCAGTCCGTCAAGACAACAAAAGAACGCATTAGTATGAGACTTCTTCAAGACAAATGGAATGCCCATGCTAGCACCAAGGTATACCAGCGTCTTGTAGCTAGCTGATGTGCTATTTTGAGTACTATGCATTCAAGCTTGTTGAAAGGTGGAACATCAGGTATAAGCTATTGGTAGTAATAACCTGTCATGCGCGTGGAGCTTGGACGGCATGACATGTGCTGTCCTGCTCAATAGAGGTAGTTGAGCTAGATAAGTTTGAGAGTGCAGGCTCACACCTGCTGATGGATGCGATGGTATGTAAAGTCCGTCTACCACCACCGTCATATCAATTTGGTGCTGCCAACAAGATGATATCTGTACATGAGCTTAAGGTATATTTCGAAGTATTTAAAGTTGGTGCACGTTTCTTCACAACACAACCCATGGCTTTCATGCCTCCATATGCTTGTTCTCCATATGCTTGTTCTGAATTGAGACTGCAAGTAGGTCTGCAGGTATTATTTGGCTTGAAAGTAGCAGTAAGCAAGTACAGCAAAAGTGTCTGTCCATTTAAACAGGCAGCATGCAGCTGAGCATCATATGACCATGTGCCTGGGGCCTTCTTGCATCAACTGTACTTGATGCTTCACAAGTAAGTAGTTTGAAGTATATGAAAACATTGTGTGAACTGACCGAAAATGTTCTTGACAATGCCATCGGTGGGAGCGCTGACACTGGTCTCCATCTTCATAGCCGACAGCACCACCAGTGACTGCCCAGCCTTGACCTGTAGCAACACGTATTTGCAGTACAATGTTAGCACAGAAAGGTTGAAGTGTTTTGACGAAAACGACAATGCAACCACCTGCTGCTGATGGCGCTTATGAGTTGTGTACAATGACACTGCAGCGACTTGCGGCAGCAGGAGTGCCATATGCCTGAGAGTCTAAGTGTTTGCGCTCTATAGAGGCTCACATGGCACTTCCACCAGTCAAAGACTAATCTGTAGCCACCTGTTGCCTGCAACCGTTTGTCATCTTGATGTACTCAGGCATTTTGTCATAGATTGATGTCAGGGCACAATTGTCGGGGCATATCAACAACAAACATATGCAGGAGGTAGAGTCCACAATACGTGGGTGCAGCACACCGCATGATGCGTCCTACAGTATCTCGGCGAGCACCAGCTCCGATTGCAGAGCAGCATTGCAGTAATCAATATCACATGATGATGGTGGTACTGGTGCATGCCACCTACCCTTGCGCCAGTCTTGACCTTCACACCGAGCACCACACCTGAAAGAGGCGAGCAAATGACACAACAGCATGCTTTCAGGGCTGTAAGATGACCAATAGGCATCCAGCAATACGTTTATTGCGAACGATGCATCTCTGAGCAACAGAAATACGTTTATTGCGAACGATGCATCTCAAGCATGACATTATGTTCATCAATGTCTGTCCACCACTTGACTGTACTTGTTGTTATCCAAGCATGCCGCTTTGTGGAAGTGGTGTGCTTTTGTGTAGCTGGGTAGGCAATATCAGATTGTGCGGCAGCACTGCGGAACATGCATTGTACCTGGACTTTTACAACTCCGCATTTGAGTCAATCGCGAGGAGGTGCACGTCTTGCAACAAAAGTGCCTGACACACAACTTCTGAGCAGATCACTGCGTAGCAAAACCCACTGTATAGAACATGAGCATGCTGCAGTCTTGTTTGTTCACAAATGTCTCCTGCTGCTGCTACTGTAGTGATCACATCACGCATGTGTGAAAACATGCATGCTTACCCGGCATGGGCGCCCCCACAGATCCAATCATGGATGGGTCTGCCTTGCCACGGCGGGTGGCACTGGCGCCAACAGAGTTGTCCTTCACCTGCAGAGTGATTGATCATTCAGGCACCGACATGGCAAGCAGCAGGTGAGACCATGTCGAGGCTGGGGACACAATTGGCAACACATCACGCACATCTGCCAAAACCATCATGCAATCAGATTCGTGGCACCAATTTGTGAGAGAGCGGACATGTGACAAATTGTGTCCACATGTCTACTTCAGCAGCACTGAACTGACACTGTCCTCCACGTTTCTTGGCAGGGTACGAGCAGCACACCGCCGTAATTGTACGCCATGCTTTTGACAACCAGAACCTTGAGCTGCTTCACCAGTTCCTGATATATTTGATTATGCCTGGTCACCTCTCTTAGCGCTAGTCGCCACGCAAAAATCAAATGTCACATGTAGAAGACGGTCTTTGAGGTTGGTACTGCACTGTGTGTGTACCATGAGTGTCCATCACGATCTGCACATCACAACCACGCAGATGTTTCCATCAAAAGCTGGGGCCTACCTTGATGATGCGCTGCTGTCCGTTGAGCTCAAACACCACCTGCCTGATGCCCTCGTCATCCTGTGACACAAGCAGATAACATGTACAGAAATGTGCAAAGTAAGCGCCACAGTTGATGACTCGTGAGCGAGAAGCCACTTCCACAGCATTGCAGGTATGCATCCCGCTGCCAGTATTGTAACACTTGGGACTCTGCTGTTCATCATGCTGCAAAGCCGCAGGGTGCTGCTCGAAACTTGTCTATATCATGGAATATTGCACACACAGGCTGTGCATACTGGGCAAGGTCATGCAGACATGGCAGGTGCTGCCGCTGTTTCCTGACTGAACACGGTAAGACATGATGTTGTGCAATACTTTGTCAGCATTGATGCTGCGACGAGAGTAATCCCTGTCATTGCTTGCTGCATGCAGGAGTTGCTCCACACAATTCCTCGGCCATGCCCTTGGCGTTCTTGTTGTTGAATTGCATGCTGCCCGTAGGCTGCTTCGTGGAACTTTCAAAGGCACACTGCAGTAGCCTGGCTGCACCATGGTGCCATGAACAGCCTTGCTGTGTGTCCCTTGTCATGGCATGACAAGTGCATGCGCATCAGGATCTGCACAGGACTGCAGTTCATGTTTCGTGCCAACAGGCATCAAGCCAAACACAACAGCGAGTGTGTAGCTTGACCGAGTGCTTGTCGTGTCAACCTGCTGTACAGGTCATCGCTACTTGGCAGTCTCTAAGGGCATATATGAGCAGAGCACTTATACTGACTGCAGGAGCGTGCACTCTGCACTATGTTGGTCGACTCCGCCTGATAATGTCTAACCTCAGTTGTGGAGGGTTCAGAATTTGTGATGCATGAGCGCGATGTCTACATCATGTGTATTATGCATCAGCGGCTGCTCGATGCCAACGGTCAAAGAGGAGGTAAAATCAAATGTGTACGTACCGGGTTGGAGACGGAAATGAGCTTGATGAACAGGGTCTTCCCCACTTCAATCTGCACTGCAATCTGTACATGGAACAAGCAGGTTCAAGCAGAGCGCCGATACATGATCAGTATGCGAGTTGTGAGCAATGCTTTTTCATTCTGATTTGCAGTAACATGGATTTCTGGCACATGCTGGTGCTGTCCTTGCAAACCTTGCTGAGCTGACCAAATATGGTTTTGCATAGCTGGGACTGATGCTGACAAACACAATATGGTAGTTGGGGTTTCTTGGTGGTCTGCCTAGCGTGTAAATCCCATGTTGTGCCTTTTAATCACTCAGCAACCGCTTCAGGTGATCATCTGGCTTTGTGCTGCGCACCTCTTCTTGCTACATGCACATACAACTGGGTGTCAAACAGGTCAGCTATCATAGTAAGAAACTAGCTAGCAGATCAGACTTGTATGACAGAAACTTGAATGCAGTATATCTGTGCTGAAGTGTGGGGGGCTGCGGTTGTAGAGCTCAAGTGCCCGCACCTGACGTTCAGTGCGACACGCTACTGTACCTCACTCAAGCTGTTGGCACGTCTGTGCAGCTATCACTCTATGAACCAGTTAATAGGCTTTGCGGTGCACACAGCCTACTTGCCTCCTGTCCGATCTTCATGCCGCTGACGAAAGTGCGAGTGTCGAGCTTGGAGAGGTCACCATAAGTGTCCTTCACGTCCATGAACTCCTTGAACACCGCCTGCGATCGTGTGGGGTAGGTGCATGGAAGGCGCTCCTTGATGAGGCAGGCAAAGGTTTTCAGTGGAACAGTGGAGCAGCCTGCACAATTTGTGCTCCTCAATGCGATAGGGCAGAATTCATGTCTGCAAGGCCCATGTGTGGTTGCCAGCCACCGCTACCAGCAACAGAACATTGCTCCCACCATGTACTGCGAATAGAGCAAAAGCCATCCAAATTCGTGTTGCTGGAACTTGCAAGCACTGCTTTATCGTTTGGACCGCACCTGAGAGTGAACGTGTACCTCCAATTCCAATTACAATCATATTCATATACAAACAGCATTGTTATGGTTTTAGCAAGAATCAAGCGAAGCATAAGCCAAAGCATTGCAGGGCAGCTAAACCCCGGTGGTGAACTGGGTCACTTACCGGGTACTGCACGTGGCTCATGAGGTCCAGCTCCCTGATGTTGTCCTTGCCGTACTTCTGCTGCAGGCCGACCCTCGCCGCATCAAAGTCAAAGGGAGCCATCTCTGCACCAGGGCGGCCCTCAAACATCTGCTTGCCACCTGGCAGGGTCTTGCCCTGAGCAGAAGATGACATCAAATAGCAGCAAAACCAAACTCAGGATATCGATCATGCGCAGCTGAATGTGTGGCTCGTGGATTGGTGGTGTATGCCTCTCTGCAGCTGGCGACATTATGAGTTGAGAATCAGGTCCTGCAGAAAGACAGTCTCATTTGAGACTGAAAATGCTGTAAATTGGTTGCTGGCAGAAGATGATGCATATGAGATCGCGGTGCAAATGCGGCAGCAGTATACTGCTTCCATATATACATAACTGTGGTCAGGCAAATGTGTGGGCTCGGTGAGGTATCGCAGTGTTGCTTTCAACAGGCGTCACAGTCATGGCCTTCAACTTTTTCATTTTGTCGCTCACCTTGAGAACCCTGGACCTGAGAGGCTCGGGGAACCCAAAGGGCGGCAGCCCCAGGTACCCCTGGAAGTACTCAACCACAGAGTTGGGGAAGGAGAGGTGCTCTGCCCGCTCAATGACCTCCTCCTCAGTCAGGTGGTTCTGCACCATCATCTGGGCCAGGTCGCCGCACACCTTGGATGATGGCGTGACCTTGATGATGTCGCCCAGCAGGCGGTTGGCGCTGCAGTGCATGCAAAGCAAAGGCCGCGTGATGATGTCAAGCAATGGCCAACTTGTTTTTCTGACGTTCATTTGGTCAGGTTGTCTGAAGCATCGCAACAGCTTCACCAGCATGTTGTGCATGTGTTACTGCAAGTTTTGAGTGAATGGCATTGATGACGAGATGGGCAGATTGCATGGTGCTGAAAACAGGCATTGACTTTGATAAACTGAGGAGGAGCTGATACTTGAGAAGTGTGCACTCAAGGTATAGACACACCGCATGAAGCAACGAAGTCATATGTCGCACGCAACATGAACATGAACGGGGTGTCCATCAAGGTCCTCAAGACACATCAAATCCGGTGCAAGCGTACGCCAGTCATTTGATGACATATACTTCTATAGAAGTAACAACACAGACACGCACCTGGCGTATGCCTTCTTGATCTGAGACCACTGTCCTGACAGCCCAAGCTGCTGGCTCTGGAAGAGCAGGTTGGTGTACTGGCCGCCAGGCATCTCGTGGTTGTACACATCGGCGGAGCCGCTCTTCTGTCCGCTCTCAAAGGGCGCATACAGGCCACGGGCCTCCTCCCAGTAGTCATTCACAGCAGCAATCTGGTCCATGTCAAGGCCTGCATACACATATATGAGCAAGCACGACCATCAAAAGCCGTTTCAGTCTTACACATGACATGTTATACTTCAGTGTGATGAACCTTCTGTTAGCAAATCATACTGCCACGTGCTCTCACTCAGCATGAAATACATACATGCGTGTGAGGTGCGCAGACCGCACCTTGCATTACCTGTGCAAGGCGAGAAAATATGGGCATGCTTATCATAATGACATGAGTGGGTAGATCATGCACATATCATCGCAATGGTAGACCAGCTCCACCACGTACAGGCACCTTGCGGCTGACATTGAGGCAAGTATTTGGTAAGCTGGCCTGTGTGCAACCACAACCACAACAGCACAAACTGGCCCTTGCCAGTCTTGTGTTCAGCAGGAGGTCATGTTCACAATGATACTTAAACGCACCGGTGTCGAGCTCGCTGCCCTTGACAGCACCAACGATGGCACCCAGTGAAGGCTGGCTTGTGGTGCCAGACATGGCATCCATGGCTGCGTCGACGGCGTCGGCACCCGCACGCGCGCACGCTAGCATGGAGGCAACGCCAGTGCCAGCGGTGTCGTGTGTGTGGACATGGATGGGGAGGTCAGGGAACTCCTGCAAGGGCAGCATACAAGATGACAGCAGATTTGAGTCGGACAGCATGTACCGGTGGAGACATGAGAGAGATTCATGGAAGCTGTCATTGCCATGTCAGGATGTCAGGTGCCTCTTCGACAGAGCAGATTGCGCATGCAGGACAGGTCATAACAGCAGCACAAAGAGGTGTCGACGCCTTTGTTACAGTATGCATTGCTGCCGCTTGTAGAATGTACCTCGAACATTACTGTAAGCAACCACACTCATCTTGGCAAAAATGCATGGACGAAGCTGTAGTACTTACCGCACGCAGGGTTGACACCAGGAGGGTGGCGGCCTCAGGCTTGAGCAGGCCCGCCATGTCCTTGATAGCCAGCACATGGATGCCCATCTTGACCAGCTGGCGAACATAATTCACGTAGTAGTCCAGGTTGTACTGGCCACGCGTGGGGTCGCTGACATCGCCAGTGTAGCACACCACAGCCTCCACAATGCCACCAGCGGTGCCAACGGCATCAACACCAAGCTGCATGTTGGGCAGGTAGTTGAGTGAGTCAAACACCCTGCATGCAAAGCAACAGAAATGACAAATGCTGTGAGTAAAACAAAAGAGGGCAGAGCTGTGCTCGGGGTTTGTGCATGATCGAGTAGGTAATGTCACGGTGCGTTAGAATAGGTAGACACATGATCCCCTTCCCCCTAACCCCAGCGAGGGCACTTCTTCAGCGATAGGTAGATGACAGAGCAAAATTGACCGCCAAGTATGCACACAAGCGTTCGATCACAATGGTGCGCTTGACACAAATTATGTCACTTCAGTTATGGTATGTTTTAACACCTGCAACGTGGCTACAGTACCAAACATGCACAAATGACCCGGGCCATTCCAGTCACCCCGTGACTTTACATGTTGTTGTAACATACCTGAACACGTCCATACCCGTCTGCTGGGCCAGCTCGCAAAACTTGTAGACAACATTGTCTGGGTAGCTGGTGTAGCCAACTGCGTTGGCGCCACGCAGCAGCATCTGGAATGGAATGTCAGGCACTGCCTCACGCAGCTGCGCAAGCCTGTCCCAGGGGCACTCGTTGAGGAACCTGCTCGGTGGCAAGTCATAAGATACTGGGCAAAGTAAGTATATGCACACCCTGCTTGTGCTGCACGCACACACTGCAAACAGCAACTAGTACTGTGTGCACGCAATCCTGTGAGAGACAGCGGCATGGTGCCTCAGTTACACCAATACACTCAAGGGGGGTACAGTGGTTGAGTTGTGTCATGAGATGCTACACACATCTTCCATGTGACATGTCGATATATACATGGGGCATTGTCCTTCATGTATTTACTGTGGTAGAGCGCTTCCACATCCATCACGTTCGTTGGGAGTGAGCGGTTTCCAAAGTGATCATTACGCAAGAATGAAACACTAGTGCGGAGCACACCTCGGTGCCCCATGGTAGCAAAGCAGCCATGGCTCATAGAGGTTTCTGGCATCTACATCATCATCAACTCACTGCTGCACAACATCAACAAGCTGCATAATCGGCATGTACGGCAGCAGTACATACCTCATGGACACATCAAAAGTGGCGCCACCCCAGCACTCCAGACTGTAGGCATTGGCCAGGGCAGTGGCGGTGGCGGGGGCGATGTTGAGCATGTCAACGGTGCGCATGCGTGTGGCCAGCAGGCTCTGGTGGGCATCACGCCACGTGGTGTCCTGGCAAGCGCAGACAGACATGTGAGGGTTTATTAGTTCCGCTTGTGTTCAATGGCAATGGGCTGTTTACAATGTTTGAATTGATGTCGGCATCGTGATGTTCTCCTCGGTGAGTGCATCGCCAGCTCTAAACCATCTGACAGAGTTGAAATATCACGTCATATTTGTGGCTCTCTACATGGCAAGAACACATTTTACCATGTAATCATGCATCAATGCACCGTTTCACAACCTTCTGTTTACTTCACAGGGTATGCTGCTCCCTGTTCGGGCCTCTATGTTAGGCGGATTGAACACACATAAGGAAGGCGAATTTGTTGATGGCGAGGACCCAGACTTGTTTGTCACTGCAAACACCCTCACATCATGGTGTACATGCTCGTTTACGGTCCCAACTCACCGTGATGAGCAGGCCTTTGTTGTCACGCACGGCCTTGGCAAATGCCGCAGGGCCCTTGTTGACGTATGTCTCCCTCAGGCTAGGCCCCTGCTTCTTGGCTGGCGCTGGCAGGGTGGGAATTTGTGGGTCAACTGGGCTGGGAGGCGCACCAACAGCACCCAGTGCCTTCGGAGGGCCATTCACGATCACGTTGCTGATGTATGTGAGCAGCTTGGAGCCACGGTTGGCGACGTGCATTGGCTCCAGCAGCTGCGGGTTCTCGGCGATGAATGAGGTGTCCACTGTACCGTCGACAAAGTCAGGGTGGTCCAGGACGCCCAGGAGGAAGGGCTGTGGACAAGCAGACAACCAATCAGGACAGGAACAGTGTCAAGGGCGGTGACATACTGAACGTTGCAGCACCATGTTGGACCAGGAAACAGTGATTGACACGAAAAGGTGAAAAAGAACTGTGGTGGACATGCCTGATGCTGAGATGTGATGAAATGTCACTGTGCTCTGCGGTGGTCAACACTGTCTGCTCATGACGTTTCAACAAAGACGTCATCAAACCAAGCAGAATGAAAAGGCAAACAGTGACTGTAGACTGCAACACATGCCACACACAGAATTTAGCGATGCACTATGCAAAGCCCTTTGTGTGACACCTCGCAGCACCTTACCTTGTTGAGTGACACACCACGGACCCTGAGCTCGCGCAGTGCACGGCTCAGCTTGGCAGCGCAGTCTCTGCGGGTCATGGCATGCGCAGTGACCTTCATCAGCAGGGAGTCGTAGAAGGGGGTAATGACGGCCCCCTGAAAGCCAGGCCCATCGTCCTGTACAAAGATGCAACAAAAAGCAAGCAGGCAATTAGGTGTGTTGCTGAAATTGCAACCAGACCAAACCATGCTATTGAGATATGTTTGCCCGGTAACGCTCAATATGTTTGCCCGGTAACACTCAAGTGGCGGCACTGCAAATGAACACGGTGATCGACAATTCATACTCTGAAGCAGTAGTCAAAGCCTAACCTGATCGCATTGTTTTAGCTCAGACACGTCTGCGCTTGCAACAGACAGGCCGGTTTTACGTTGCCAAGCAACTCTAACGAATGTTTGTATTCAAGGCCTGCACTACAGTTAATGATGATCAGCAAGCTGCAGTTTTGATGCAAGTCTTCTCGCACAGCTGCCGCCAGCTGCCATTCTGTAGGACATGAAATAATGATAAAGCTATCACCAGCTGCTCAAGTGGGCAAATGTAAGTAGGACTCGCTTCAAGCGCATGACTCACAATCCGGATCCCCATGCCGCCGGTGGAGCGGAAGACCTCAATGGTACCAGTGTCAGGCTTGAAGTCGCGCGATGGGTCTTCTGTGGTGACACGGCACTGCATGGCAACTCCGCGCACGCTGACATTGTCTTGAGTGAGGTTGAGGTCTGACAGCTTGGCACCAGAAGCAATGCGGAACTGGCTCTGCACGAGGTCCACTCCAGTTACCACCTCCGTCACAGTGTGCTCCACCTATGACAGACAGTAATGTCGGCGCATGAGGCAGCGTGGAGACAAAGAGATGAAGTATTGATCAGAGTGTGTCACAACCTCCATACATGTTGTCTTTCCCGCATGCACCTAGGTAGTCAAACAACCCGTAACTTGCAGACACACACATGCACGCAGCAAAACAACCTGTAGCTTGCAAGCAGGCGCCGAGTCAAGGCTTACACATTTGGATCATAATGTCACCTGCATTGCAGCGCTGTTATCTTGAGGACATAGCTTATAGTGGCCACTGATGCATGGTGACAAATTTGTCATGCAGCCTTGGCAGCTGTGGCTCATGCCTGGATGGATGACTGCGCAGCGATTCTTGCAAGATGAAACACCCTGTTCAGAAACCTACATTTCTGCACTTTGCTGCATCTTTGAGGTGCAAGTGACTGACCACATCCAAAACAGGAGAGCCTTGACTTGCATTGTAATTGGAAGTATTGTCGACACGCCACTGAACACAATTCTATGCATTCAGGTCCAGGTGGCCTCAGCTCCTATTGGGGGATGCTTTGTGGTTGCTAGACACAAAAACTTTGCGTTGTGTAGCTTATGGGGGGAAACCACCAGTCAAAGTCAGCCTGGATGTTTACAGGCCTAACTGCTTTGCAACCAGTGCAGGAGTACACACAGAGCTCTTGCGTGTGGAGTTCAACGAAAGTGTAGACTCTCACCACCACATACTGTCATAAACCATGCATTACCTGGATGCGGGGGTTGACCTCAATGAAGTAGTAGCGGCCCTCCTTGTCTACCAGGAACTCGACAGTGCCGGCGTTTAGATACTTCGCGTGCGATGTGAGACGCACGGCATCGTTGAGCATGGCCTGGCGTGTCTTGGGGTCAAGCCCCATGGCGGGGGCTGTCTCCACAACCTTCTGGTGGCGGCGCTGCACGGAGCAGTCCCTGCGTGTTACATGCGGATTGAGGGGTTGGAAGAGCCGACAAGTGAGAAGCTGTTGTCTAAACCAGCCAAGGAATATTTGTTCATGACATTGGGCAAGCATTTACTACTCTGAGGCATACTACTTCAAATATATATATGTATGTATAGCTGATCATAATGCATGTGAGAACAAAAAAATACCACACAACACCAAATAAGCATGAAATTTGGATGCTTCACATGGTGCTACTTGAAGCAACCTTTTTAACATCAAAATGCGTACCTGTCGTAGAGGTGCACGATATTGCCAGTGCCATCGCCAAGGATCTGCACCTCAATGTGGCGTGGCTTGTAGACATAGCGCTCAATGAAGACGGCACCATTACCAAAGGCGGCCTTGGCTTCCGAGGTAGCACGGTTGAAGTTCTCCTCCAGGACTTCAGCGCTCTCAACAACACGCATGCCACGCCCACCACCACTGCAAAAACCAAGGCAAGCAGACGAAGCAGATTGCGATGTGAGATGCTTGCATAAGATGTTGAACACATGCACTCAGATGTGAAACCCCTTCTTGTGAAGGTGAGCATGTCCATGACTTGAATGGTATTGTTGCCGCAGTCAACAGACACAGCAGTGCTCAAGTACAAGCGTGATACAGAACACAACCACCCCCCCCCCCTTTTGAGCCATGAGCTGAAAGGTGCGTGTCTTAAGAACTGGAAACATAGGTGCGTGATCGTAGGTGTGTGCCTTGAAAGTGGGATCGGAGAGTCAAATCACCCTTTTGCCGGCAACAATGCAGAAAGAAGGCGTCATTTTGTAGGCTGCAAAACATGTGACCTGCAGCATGTGAGATAACAGATGCATATGCCTGGTGCTGACACGTATCGTGGGATGTGCTTCTTACCCATGTGCAGCCTTGAGAATAACCGGATATCCAACGCCCGAGTCAATGAAAGCACGGGCCTCCTCCACGGTGTTCACTGGTCCAGGCGTGCCTGTGTGGGAAGAAGCCGCACAGTATGTGTATACTATGAGATCAGCAGCTGCCAGTTGCTTGCATGCAGCAATATATCGCACCACCTTCCTGGTGATTACTACAACACACTGAGGTACTGCATGTTGCAAACGCCGCCATGATGAGCCTCTGTTTTTTCCCTATCCAGCTTACGAGCTGTTTCGGTGTACATTGTGGACGAATGAGTCGAGCGTGGTTATCCTGCATGTACAACAAGTCTATCTTCCAAGAACTCACATCACGTGCTGTACCAGCAGGAGATGGCAATCAGATGTTTGAACATAAGTATGGTGACAACTCACCAGGGACACAGGGCACGCCCACCTTGAGGGCAAGCTCACGCGCGGTGGTCTTGTCCCCTGCGTGTACAACACACGAAAGCAGCAATGCCACACGACAAATTGTCACCTATCAGCAGAGCAGCAGCTGTCAACGGCCCGCGTGAGACCAATAGTGGGAGTCGGAACCAATTATGCAGCTTCACCAATTGGCTGAGCACATGTAGAATACAACGCTGGTTGATGAGCACGCGCTATGTCCACATGTATGTCGCTGGAAAGCGTTTATACCAGGTGTATTAATACTGCCCTTTATTGCGGTGCTGGTGCTTCGATGATAGTAGAAATACGCGCTTTGGCATGTCATGCTGTTGATGGTGTTGTGGTGGGATGGGTGTGGTCAGCCTGTGATGAGCAATCAGCACTAAAGACCCCAATGACCAACACAAGTCACATGTCATACTCTCTGAATAACGTGCCGAACGCAATGTGCTGTGAGCGCGACTGCAGGGCATACCCTTAAACATCAGAGAGGGGGCACCAGCTTACCCAAGTCCTTTCAAAAACTCACCAAAGTCCTTTAAATTCGACGGTGTTGGACCACAAAATGTAATCCCATTGTCCTTGCACGCCTGTGGGTGACACGAACACATTGCACGCAGCATGAGTACAAGCTTGCTCTGCAGATGCGTGTCACAGCAGAATCTTGCAACAGGTTAAAACTGCCGTTCCTGAGCAGGTCCTTGGCAGCAGGCACTTGTCACATGACTGTTGGCAACAGCAGTACATGATGATCATGAAAACTGAGGCTGTCTGACTGGTGAATTGTGTACTTGCTTCAAGTATACACTGGACAACGCTACTGATTGCCAACAGACACCGTGAACTTTGGCCGCCCTCTGCCTCCCTTGTGACACCATGCGGCATCCACATAGAAGTACCCATACACAGGGTTCCCGGCTACACTATATGGGGGGTGGCGAATGGTGTTCAGCCCTTGCCTCAGGCTAAACCTAGTTTAGCCCTGAGCCGCAATGGCGCAGCCCTTTGACGCTTTAGCAAGAAAATACGGGGCTTGAAAGCACCAATTGGTCACATTTGCATCATTGGGTGCTTGCTAGGTGCTTACCATATGCGATGTTCAGCCAGGAAAGCACTCCAATAACGTGCACTACCCTAACCCTAACTGTTACTCTAGCTCTAACCATAGCCCTAACCCTAACCCTAACGTCACTGTGCATCCTTTCGCGGCGAAGGAGTTCCGAGGCCGGCATTGGGCCCAACGGGCCTGCATTGATGCATGTGTGTCGCCCGATGCGAGATTTGCTGTAGATATGGCTTTATGTACATGGCTATATACGGCAGGGAGTTTATTTAGCCTCATGCGCCTCACCCATATAACACCCCCATAGGGCGCAAGGGGGCTAAACCATCGAGGCGCAAGGGCGGAGGTTTAGCCGGGAACCCTGCCCATGCACCACTATCATCACCCACCTGCGCAAATTCGGGGTTCTCGCTGAGGAAGCCGTAGCCAGGATGGATAGCCTCCACCTTGTTCTCCTTGGCAATCTTGATGATCTGGGGAATGTCTAGGTACGCACCAACGGGAGACTTGTTCTCCACCAGGAATGCCTGGTCCGCTTTGTATCTGGAGTAATTCACAAAAGTACAGCATAATCAACTTGTTGATTATTACGACACAAGTTGATTATTACGAGCGGATCGCTGCGCAACCTGTTACACCAGGTGCAGTGGCAGTAGCGTGATTAATGAGCCAGGCAGGCTCGCAGAACGCGCCAGCACAGCTACTGCTGTCTGCACTTGTAACAAAAAAAATTCAAGCAGCCTTCAAAGCAGCCTAATTGGAGACATATACCACATGCGGCCACAGCAGCCGATGCTGATGTATACATACATTCAAGCCTATGCGCATGCGAGGACACCGGGTCTTTGCAGAGCGAAAACTAGGTGTCGGCTGCTGACCCTGTGCTGCAAAGCGATGATGTTGTTGAAGTGTGCAAATGCACTCAGATGTGGCTGAACATAAAACATGCATCGATGGTGCACAAGTCACCTGTGCTGAGTGAAGCGATCCTCCCTGGAGTAGATGGCCACCGTCTCACATCCAAGCTCATTAGCCGCACGCATGATGCGGACCGCAATCTGTTGTAGCATTGAGTTCGAACAGAATGGGCAAGAGAGGCGTAGTGTCTTGGTGAACCAGCCAGCAGATCCACAGGACGATTACTTCAACTGTTCAATTAGACCTGCCCGTAGCACATCAACATGTGTGTACAACGCTAACATAGAATGCTGCAGTATACTGAGCGCCCATATCCATGCTCAACACCGTGGCAGCATGCACATTGCAGACAATATGGCAGAGGCCAACTCCCACATCGGCGACCACTGTTGAACTTCAGTACAACTTCAACAAGGCTTTCTGTGAATGTTTCAGTAGGGCACTGCTGATGTTTTGACTGAATAGAGCTGACAGATAACAGATAGAAAGCAACTGCTGTGCGAGCATCTGCAAGTCGCTTCAGTGCAGTACAGAACAAATCCACAAAGAAACACCCAGAACAAATAAAAATATCATGATCAGCTGCGTACTTACCTCCCCTCTGTTGCACGCCATGACCTTCTTGAAAGGCTGTCAGGCGGCAAAGGTAAGCAGAACAAGCAAATAAAAGCACCATGTGAACAGCTGCAGAGCTTCAAGAAGTCGGCAAGAGCCTGCGGGAGCGGAGCCAGCTCTGAAGTGGCACCGCGTGATATCTCCTCCCGCAGCCGGCGACCGCCGTTCTATGCTTTCAGAAGCCACACAAACAGCTGATATTGGCTGACGTGATAACAAAGCAATGATTTCGAGACAGAGGAAGCAGCTGAAGCTCCGCCGTGTGTTGACTGCCTATGATGTGGCACTAGTGTCCCCGAAATTGAGCTACCACGACAGTGAGGCAGAATCAGTGGATGAACCCAGGTATGCTAACGCATCATTGCTAATAAATGATTGAGAGAAGGTCATCGTATTAGACAGCGACTCATGCCTTGCCCACCTTTGCGCCGGAGGCCCATCCTCGCTTGTTGAAGGACGCTCGCCACGCATGTGAGCGCAGCATAGCAGGCCGCGCCGACAGCCTTTGCAGCTGTAGCAGCGTCATGCTGGCCTGCTCAAGACCTCGATTTAAGCAGAACGGCTGCCACCGCAGGCGTGAGTGCTGTGCTTGTGCGGGTTGTGAACAGGATCTGCACTATGCTTCAATCGGCAGTTCCACCAAGTTCAACTCTTCAAATGTGCCACCGCAGAGCAAGTACTTAACTGCACCTAGCTGTAGCTGGTGGATGCAGACTTTCCCCCGTGCTGAGCAAAGCATCTGGCGCGTAGTCCTTGTAGTGCTTTTGCCGCGAGAATCCTGCTCGTTCTTCAAGTTTTGCGGGGGCGGGAGAAATCCTGCAGCAGATGAGCGAAGATAGCTTGGTGCTTATTGCAAAATGTCCCCGCATGGGAATCAGCAAAACCAGGCTCATCGCGTGCTTCGGCGAGGAGGCCACATTCCAATTAGCCAGAGCGATGCTTCTTGATCTGCTTCGCAGGTTCGGCAGCAGTGCAGAATTACGCAGCTTACGGCGTGTGCTGGTTTATGCACCGCCAGAAGCTAGAGATGAGGCAGCGAAGCTGGTGCGCGAAGCTGGCGTTGAGCACGAATGGGTTCTCACCCCGGTGGCAGGCGGAACCAAGCTGAAAGATGCAGATCTGACTGCAATACTCAAAGACGCATTGGAAGGCACCCGCGAGGAGGGCACCACTGGAACTGTCGTTTTCGTGGGCATGGACACTCCACACTTGCCATCTTTTGAAATCATTGAGGCGTGCAGAAAAGGTGCAGAAGACGTGGCACTGGTCTGTCCGGCAAATGATGGTGGCTATACTCTGCTGGGAGTACCAAGAAATGCACCTGCGAAGATTTTTGACGGCGTTCTGTGGTCTTCACCGAAAACGTGCGAGACACAGGTCACAAGACTCCGAGGTGAGGATGTGCATGCCTATGCTGCAACTTGAAGCTCATGACATCATGATCGAGCAGTGATGACAGATTGTGTGTGAGTCTCGCCATCAGCTGCAGGCGTGGTGAATTACTGGTAGTGTGCTGCCCGATTTGACAAAGGCGCTATTGTGATGCATCGATTGAGCAACCATCGAACCTGAAGTTGATGGTGACAATGTGTCATGTACCACTGACATGCCTGCACGATGTGATGCACTGGCATGTTGTATGCAGAGTGTGGCATCAGTGTTATGATTGGGGCAACATACGAAGACCTGGATACCGCAGAGGACGTACATTCATGGCACAGAACAGCAACAGCAACATCTGCGGCGGCACATATCTGCCCATTGACACTTGAAGCTGCAGCAGCGGCATTGAGAGCGGCCAGAGCATGACGCTACTTGCCTGTTTCTGACTTCCTTGCGTTTCTGACGAGCCCGGATGGTTGAAAACCTGCATGGCGTCAAGGCTCCATTTGCTGAGTGTTTTTTTCCATCACGAAGATCTGAGTCAATGATCATGTGTGAAATACTCTCATGTGATGATCAGCTCTCGTCGGGCACTGATGTTGGAGCATAAAGCACAGCCAAGTCAGGGTTGGCCAGGACACCGTCAAATGCGCGCGAAATACAATACACAGACACGCACTCCCCTCTTCAAGCCTACACCTTCTGTGCACACTGCTTGGGGCATGACTTTTTGCTTGTGAGCTTTCAATACAGTGCCATAGTGTTTGCTTAACGGCTGTTGGAAGCTGTTCGTCACATGTGCAAGGGCTTTAAAGTGTTGAAGATGTTGTTGTGAATGATTGCTCATGGTGTTGTAGCACAATTCAAGCGTGTTGGAGTTTACCCTTGCCTTTGTCAGAACACCACTGCTGTGTACACAATGGCATATTTGCAATCTGGAATGACATCGACTGCAGACACCGTGCTAGTCAACGACCAGCATGGCCCCATGCGACTGCTTGTGACGCTCATGCGCCCTCGGCGCCTTTTAGTAATTGAGTCACAGCTATTGGGACTACTTCCCCCCACCATTCACGCATGCCTCTGTGTCATGATAATGCAACTCCTGAAGCAACTGCACGCTGCATATCCGATCCCAGAGTCTTGTCCCTCCCATACATGTGAAAATGCAATATGTTGAACAAATCTGCCTTTGAGCTTCCTACCACAGACTCTGACACAGCCACAACCACCTACGCTTTGCCAGTGGCATGCCATGGTGCGTGTTGGTCACACGCGCATGTGTAATGTGCGATCATCTTTGGCATCAGCATAAGCATCCGCACACCCCCTGCAGGTTGACCCACGTATAGCTTCATTCGCTTGTCGTCAAAACAGTTGAGTACATTATGTCATGCTGCGATACTGTTACCAAAAAACCATACAACAACTGACACTGTCAATAACGTTGAAAGCCACTTGTAGCAAATGATGGACTGTAGTGAGTACCACATTGCATACGATGATGCATGAGATGCCCACATTTCTGACGTTAAGCCCTGTGTTTTAAAACTATTCCTTCGGCAACCTACAACTGTGTGTCTTGCAAAGGCCCACCCTGAGCTGGGGCAGCCGAATTGGATGAAGACCAATAGCCGGTGGATGAGGAGCAAAGCATCCGGCGCCTTCTGCTGCGAGAATCCTGCTTCTTCAAGTTTTGCGCGGGGGAGCATCGAAATTCAGCAGATGAGCGTAGATTGGTGCTCTTTCCAAAATGTCCTATTCATTCACTTTTTATTGTTCTTCACGCTCCAAAGGGCGCTGTGAATCCATCTGCAACATGCCACAACATTCCCGTGTTTTTCATCCATATTCACGCAAAAAGCCTCAGCGCAGAACGGCCCTTAGACCCCGTTCTGCACCGCCAGTTTTGCGCCGTGAATCCAGGCGTGAAGTCTAAACCGCATTCTGTACAGCGCCTGTAGTTTTCACATACGTGGCCAACGCGACGTCACTCGCAGCGCTAGCGACCAGCGCAGGTGTGGCCCTTCAGCACACGGCTCGTGGCGCAGGCAGCAGCGGCTCGGTACCTAGTGGTCATGGCGCTGCACAGCCACTCTCGCCATGCCTGGGCGTGCTGAGTGACGCACGGCCAGCGACCCTCATCACCAGCTGGGCGCGATCTGATTGCTGGTTTCGTATTCATTCATAATAGCCCTGCGGGCTGGCGAAAAGTCCTAGGGACGCGTGCTGGTAGAGTGCACCATGGTGTTGCAAAACTCAAAAAGGGCATTATTGTTGCTCACAAAATATGGCATTTTGACGTCAGGGTTGTTGTATTGCAAACATGTTGGAAAGCTGGCCATGCAGACAGGCACATCGTTGTCAGTGCACAGCAGCGGTGGAAGCAGGGGGCACTGGAGGCGCTACATGTAACAACTGAGTTCCACATGGATTGCTCCAGCGCCTGGGGTCATCGAAGGCATCACCACACACTACCCTGCATCATTGCACACTGCAGATGTGTATGTCGGCAAGCATGGCAACGCAGGAGCACATATTTTTGTTGTACCATTTTATGTAGCTTCATCAGGCGCCGACCAGAGGATTGCAATTACTCCACGCAGGTTTCATGGCAGTATCAGAAGTGTGCTATGACGTCCTGCTGTGCCAGCTTGGTCTGCGCCTCAGCTGCTCTCATACCACATGATGCTGTTGACACCAGTGCGTTGTTGGTATCACCTTGCCCCATGAAGAACGCATGACCATGGCACCTGCTTCCAGAAGCAGCTTTGCCACGACGTTGGCAGTGGCATCCTTGTTACCCTTTGCGACATACTGGGAGGGTGGCACTCAGTGCTAGTTCAAGCAGATCTGCAAGCCTCACAGATGGATATGTCTTCGGGTGCAACTGGCCCAAGCCAGTCACCATTGCAAACAGTTGGCAAGGATCGGCCATGGCTATTTAATGCTCACGAGTCGCCAAGTCCACCGATCGCAGCCTGCTGCATGCTCACTGCATGCATGACCCAGTGTGAGAGCATGCACTGGCAGTTCTACATCGCATGTCTTCAGCTGCAGCCAACCCAAGCCAGCCGCCGTTGCGAAGAGTTGGCAAGTCCTATCCATAAAAGTTCATTGCTAAAGGACCGCCAGGTCAATCGACCGAAGCCTGCTGCGTGCTCACCGCCCGGTCTGACAGCATGCAGCTCTGCAAGCATCAAAGTTGTAATTGATCTCGAGCTATGGCTCCAGCGTCAGCCAGCCAGGCCGGGTTGCCGTTGCGAACAGTTGGCAAGCACCAGCTATGGACATTCATTGCTCATGGGTCGCCAATTCAGCCATAATTTGCTGCATATCTGCATGTCACCTTGATCACCAGTATAGTGCACGTCCTGCTAGTCAAGTAGCATCACCGTGTTTTTTCCAGCCCATCGTCGCAGCCACTGAAACTGAAACCCGAACCTTGCATTCGCACCGTTGCATAAGACACGCTCGCCGATAAAGCTCGTTCCACAGCTGCACTGGGGCGTATACTGCAGACACGTATAGTAGGGTGAGCCTAGTCATGCTCAGCAGGTGTCGAAATGGGACCACAAGCTACCAGGTGCTCATTGCAGCTCCAGTGCGGCTGCTTCTCCCGCCATCAACAGGGGTTCAAAATTTGGCGTCGTCAACACACCAGCACTTGCTGCCCACGTGGCTCAGCACTGCTCACCGTGCAGCAAGGGCTGTTGCTGCACCTCACTCTGCACCTGTTCTCGCGTGTGCTGCGTTGGGGTGCCTCGCTCAGGCAGGCTCCACTGCCACCGTCCTCCGCGTCGGAGTCCGCGAGCTGTACCGCACCGGCTGCCTCCTTCTTCTTGATGTGCACGCCTAGTCTTTGAGCTAGCCTTACCACTTACTTCTGTCTCATGACCATCTCCTCCGCCGCACGGTGCTTGCTTCTTCGAGGCCAGCGTGATCATGATCATGGATCATGAATATCGGCGAGTATTATCCTTTGCCTCTCGGAGCGCTGCTCGCCACGCTGCTTGTTTGACCCTCGCGGTGTCTCGACTCGCTGCTGCTTCGCTGGCTGTCTCCGCTTATCTACGGGCTGTTGCGCCAGATCTCGGCGCTGCGTGGCTGCTCTGTCACTTTCTGCTGCTCTCGAAATTATGCGAGCCCCGGTTGGCTTCTCTGCGCAACGGCATTATGGCCACCGTGGCGCATCAACTAGCGTCTCGGCTTGCACTAGCGTCCCTGCTTGCACCGCGGTGCACCGCGGCTCCACCAGTCTTCACTATTCGCTTCTCTCACGACGCTCGCAGCAGTTACGCAGCAGTTACGTGCATCGGACCGACATTTCGAAATTTCGGTGAACAGACAAATTTTTTTATTATTGAGTCAATAAAACTTATTTTGAGGCGTTGTAATTATCCCACTGCGTTACAGGTCGGCGATGAGACAGACCTGTTGCATGATCATTATACCTAACAGTATGGCATGTACCCTGCAACAAACTAAATGCAAACAGGCTTCTGGTTCAGGAGTTATTGCGATTTTGGGTGTTTTGCACGATGTGCAAACGGAGACCTAGTGACTTCGTCCCTAGGAACTTAATTGTTCTTCACGGCCCTCCAAAGGGCGCTGCGAATCCATCTGCAATATGCCACAACATTCACGTGTTTTCATCGATATTCACGCAAAAAGCCTCAGCGCAGAACGGCCCTAAGGGGGAAAACACGCAAGCCACTGATGATGATGACATGGTGCTCACAGACATTGCGAGCCCAGGATGCTCAACATAACAGTTAACTATCGGGATGATCGAGGTGGTTGATTGCAACCCGCTGAAGGTGCAGCTGTGTTTAGGGACAAGGGGGCAAACCCATCGGTTTTGAAAACTCTGTTTTTTAAAACTCTTTTTCTTTTATCAGCTGTTTTTAAGCTGGCAAGCAGGCAGCCTAGGCGGCCCCTTTAGCAGCGTCATGGCAGCAGCACTGCCCCGTGACTGGGGCTATAAGCTCAAGGCGATGTTCTTAGCCAGCCCTCCCCTACCGGAGACCTTCAGATTCGCTATGCTTATGAAGACCTGGTGGAGGTGCAGGGCACTGCCAATGCCTGGGCTAGTCAGGGAGATGACGGCAAGAGGACGATCAGAATGCCTCGCATGGGCACCGTTGATGCTCTTGTGACCCCTGCAACAGGTGTCCGTGGCCGTGAGCGCCCCCCCTCAGAGAAGTCGCCTCATGCCAGGGTCTCTCGTGCTCTCACCATCACCAAGTACCTGTACGAGCAGGTGCCTGGTGCCGCCTTCATCTACCTGAGAGGCACAAGCTTCAACACAGCCAACGCCACCTGTGTTCAAAACGCCCACACCGCCATGCAGTGCTTCGAGGGCGCTGTGTGCGACCTAGATGCAAAGTTCCCAAAGGCGATCAAAGCGGTGGACAGCAAGCTGGAGCTGAAGGAGCTGGTGGACCCAAACGCAACCCCTCGTCGCAGCGGCAACCAGGAGGATCGCACCCAGCGTGTGGATGCCCACGGGCTGCTGGCGGTGGACGGCAAGGCGAATGTTGGGGAGATAGTGAAGTATTACAAGCGGTACTTGGTGGCGCGCGGTGCCATGTCCCTCGAAATGCACAACAGGGACACGACACAGCTGAGTGAGATCAATAACGCCACTGAGGGCCCCCAGTCGGCTTTCATTGCAGTGCAGTACATCACCAAGGCCTCTGGCCCTCTGCAGGTGCGAAACGACCGTGTTCGTATCTGCAGGTGCGAATCGACCGTGTTCATATCCCAGTCATCGGTCATCAGGATGACCTGCTGGTGCACCTGCACTTCCGTGCGCCCACTGAGGATGAGGACGAGGACAGTGACTAGACATGCGCACCTGTGCAAGTGGTTAGGGGGGGGGGGACTAGCGGTGTAGCCACCAACCCTACACCGCTAGTCCCCCCCCCCCTAACCACTTGCACAGGTGCGCATGTCTAGTCACTGTCCTCGTCCTCATCCTCAGTGGGCGCACGGAAGTGCAGGTGCACCAGCGGTCCATCCTGATGACCGATGACTGGGATATGAACACGGTCGATTCGCACCTGCAGATACGAACACGGTCGTTTTCGCACCTGCAGAGGGCCAGAGGCCTTGGTGATGTACTGCACTGCAATGAAAGCCGACTGGGGGCCCTCAGTGGCGTTATTGATCTCACTCAGCTGTGTCGTGTCCCTGTTGTGCATTTCGAGGGACATGGCACCGCGCGCCACCAAGTACCGCTTGTAATACTTCACTATCTCCCAACATTCGCCTTGCCGTCCACCGCCAGCAGCCCGTGGGCATCCACACGCTGGGTGCGATCCTCCTGGTTGCCGCTGCGACGAGGGTTGCGTTTGGGTCCACCAGCTCCTTCAGCTCCAGCTTGCTGTCCACCGCTTTGATCGCCTTTGGGAACTTTGCATCTAGGTCGCACACAGCGCCCTCGAAGCACTGCATGGCGGTGTGGGCGTTTTGAACACAGGTGGCGTTGGCTGTGTTGAAGCTTGTGCCTCTCAGGTAGATGAAGGCGGCACCAGGCACCTGCTCGTACAGGTACTTGGTGATGGTGAGAGCACGAGAGACCCTGGCATGAGGCGACTTCTCTGAGGGGGGGCGCTCACGGCCACGGACACCTGTTGCAGGGGTCACAAGAGCATCAACGGTGCCCATGCGAGGCATTCTGATCGTCCTCTTGCCGTCATCTCCCTGACTAGCCCAGGCATTGGCAGTGCCCTGCACCTCCACCAGGTCTTCATAAGCATAGCGAATCTGAAGGTCTCCGGTAGGGGAGGGCTGGCTAAGAACATCGCCTTGAGCTTATAGCCCCAGTCACGGGGCAGTGCTGCTGCCATGACGCTGCTAAAGGGGCCGCCTAGGCTGCCTGCTTGCCAGCTTAAAAACAGCTGATAAAAGAAAAAGAGTTTTAAAAAACAGAGTTTTCAAAACCGATGGGTTTGCCCCCTTGTCCCTAAACACAGCTGCACCTTCAGCGGGTTGCAATCAACCACCTCGATCATCCCGATAGTTAACTGTTATGTTGAGCATCCTGGGCTCGCAATGTCTGTGAGCACCATGTCATCATCATCAGTGGCTTGCGTGTTTTCCCCCTTAGGGCCGTTCTGCGCTGAGGCTTTTTGCGTGAATATCGATGAAAACACGTGAATGTTGTGGCATATTGCAGATGGATTCGCAGCGCCCTTTGGAGGGCCGTGAAGAACAATTAAGTTCCTAGGGACGAAGTCACTAGGTCTCCGTTTGCACATCGTGCAAAACACCCAAAATCGCAATAACTCCTGAACCAGAAGCCTGTTTGCATTTAGTTTGTTGCAGGGTACATGCCATACTGTTAGGTATAATGATCATGCAACAGGTCTGTCTCATCGCCGACCTGTAACGCAGTGGATAATTACAACGCCTCAAAATAAGTTTTATTGACTCAATAATAAAAAAATTTGTCTGTTCACCGAAATTTCGAAATGTCGGTCCGATGCACGTAACTGCTGCGTAACTGCTGCGAGCGTCGTGAGAGAAGCGAATAGTGAAGACTGGTGGAGCCGCGGTGCACCGCGGTGCAAGCAGGGACGCTAGTGCAAGCCGAGACGCTAGTTGATGCGCCACGGTGGCCATAATGCCGTTGCGCAGAGAAGCCAACCGGGGCTCGCATAATTTCGAGAGCAGCAGAAAGTGACAGAGCAGCCACGCAGCGCCGAGATCTGGCGCAACAGCCCGTAGATAAGCGGAGACAGCCAGCGAAGCAGCAGCGAGTCGAGACACCGCGAGGGTCAAACAAGCAGCGTGGCGAGCAGCGCTCCGAGAGGCAAAGGATAATACTCGCCGATATTCATGATCCATGATCATGATCACGCTGGCCTCGAAGAAGCAAGCACCGTGCGGCGGAGGAGATGGTCATGAGACAGAAGTAAGTGGTAAGGCTAGCTCAAAGACTAGGCGTGCACATCAAGAAGAAGGAGGCAGCCGGTGCGGTACAGCTCGCGGACTCCGACGCGGAGGACGGTGGCAGTGGAGCCTGCCTGAGCGAGGCACCCCAACGCAGCACACGCGAGAACAGGTGCAGAGTGAGGTGCAGCAACAGCCCTTGCTGCACGGTGAGCAGTGCTGAGCCACGTGGGCAGCAAGTGCTGGTGTGTTGACGACGCCAAATTTTGAACCCCTGTTGATGGCGGGAGAAGCAGCCGCACTGGAGCTGCAATGAGCACCTGGTAGCTTGTGGTCCCATTTCGACACCTGCTGAGCATGACTAGGCTCACCCTACTATACGTGTCTGCAGTATACGCCCCAGTGCAGCTGTGGAACGAGCTTTATCGGCGAGCGTGTCTTATGCAACGGTGCGAATGCAAGGTTCGGGTTTCAGTTTCAGTGGCTGCGACGATGGGCTGGAAAAAACACGGTGATGCTACTTGACTAGCAGGACGTGCACTATACTGGTGATCAAGGTGACATGCAGATATGCAGCAAATTATGGCTGAATTGGCGACCCATGAGCAATGAATGTCCATAGCTGGTGCTTGCCAACTGTTCGCAACGGCAACCCGGCCTGGCTGGCTGACGCTGGAGCCATAGCTCGAGATCAATTACAACTTTGATGCTTGCAGAGCTGCATGCTGTCAGACCGGGCGGTGAGCACGCAGCAGGCTTCGGTCGATTGACCTGGCGGTCCTTTAGCAATGAACTTTTATGGATAGGACTTGCCAACTCTTCGCAACGGCGGCTGGCTTGGGTTGGCTGCAGCTGAAGACATGCGATGTAGAACTGCCAGTGCATGCTCTCACACTGGGTCATGCATGCAGTGAGCATGCAGCAGGCTGCGATCGGTGGACTTGGCGACTCGTGAGCATTAAATAGCCATGGCCGATCCTTGCCAACTGTTTGCAATGGTGACTGGCTTGGGCCAGTTGCACCCGAAGACATATCCATCTGTGAGGCTTGCAGATCTGCTTGAACTAGCACTGAGTGCCACCCTCCCAGTATGTCGCAAAGGGTAACAAGGATGCCACTGCCAACGTCGTGGCAAAGCTGCTTCTGGAAGCAGGTGCCATGGTCATGCGTTCTTCATGGGGCAAGGTGATACCAACAACGCACTGGTGTCAACAGCATCATGTGGTATGAGAGCAGCTGAGGCGCAGACCAAGCTGGCACAGCAGGACGTCATAGCACACTTCTGATACTGCCATGAAACCTGCGTGGAGTAATTGCAATCCTCTGGTCGGCGCCTGATGAAGCTACATAAAATGGTACAACAAAAATATGTGCTCCTGCGTTGCCATGCTTGCCGACATACACATCTGCAGTGTGCAATGATGCAGGGTAGTGTGTGGTGATGCCTTCGATGACCCCAGGCGCTGGAGCAATCCATGTGGAACTCAGTTGTTACATGTAGCGCCTCCAGTGCCCCCTGCTTCCACCGCTGCTGTGCACTGACAACGATGTGCCTGTCTGCATGGCCAGCTTTCCAACATGTTTGCAATACAACAACCCTGACGTCAAAATGCCATATTTTGTGAGCACAATAATGCCCTTTTTGAGTTTTGCAACACCATGGTGCACTCTACCAGCACGCGTCCCTAGGACTTTTCGCCAGCCCGCAGGGCTATTATGAATAATACGAAACCAGCAATCAGATCGCGCCCAGCTGGTGATGAGGGTCGCTGGCCGTGCGTCACTCAGCACGCCCAGGCATGGCGAGAGTGGCTGTGCAGCGCCATGACCACTAGGTACCGAGCCGCTGCTGCCTGCGCCACGAGCCGTGTGCTGAAGGGCCCACCTGCGCTGGTCGCTAGCGCTGCGAGTGACGTCGCGTGGCCACGTATGTGAAAACTACAGGCGCTGTACAGAATGCGGTTTAGACTTCACGCCTGGATTCACGGCGCAAAACTGGCGGTGCAGAACGGGGTCTAAGGGCCGTTCTGCGCTGAGGCTTTTTGCGTGAATATGGATGAAAAACACGGGAATGTTGTGGCATGTTGCAGATGGATTCACAGCGCCTTTGGAGCGTGAAGAACAATAAAAAGTGAATGAATAGGACATTTTGGAAAGAGCACCAATCTACGCTCATCTGCTGAATTTCGATGCTCCCCCGCGCAAAACTTGAAGAAGCAGGATTCTCGCAGCAGAAGGCGCCGGATGCTTTGCTCCTCATCCACCGGCTATTGGTCTTCATCCAATTCGGCTGCCCCAGCTCAGGGTGGGCCTTTGCAAGACACACAGTTGTAGGTTGCCGAAGGAATAGTTTTAAAACACAGGGCTTAACGTCAGAAATGTGGGCATCTCATGCATCATCGTATGCAATGTGGTACTCACTACAGTCCATCATTTGCTACAAGTGGCTTTCAACGTTATTGACAGTGTCAGTTGTTGTATGGTTTTTTGGTAACAGTATCGCAGCATGACATAATGTACTCAACTGTTTTGACGACAAGCGAATGAAGCTATACGTGGGTCAACCTGCAGGGGTGTGCGGATGCTTATGCTGATGCCAAAGATGATCGCATTACACATGCGCGTGTGACCAACACGCACCATGGCATGCCACTGGCAAAGCGTAGGTGGTTGTGGCTGTGTCAGAGTCTGTGGTAGGAAGCTCAAAGGCAGATTTGTTCAACATATTGCATTTTCACATGTATGGGAGGGACAAGACTCTGGGATCGGATATGCAGCGTGCAGTTGCTTCAGGAGTTGCATTATCATGACACAGAGGCATGCGTGAATGGTGGGGGGAAGTAGTCCCAATAGCTGTGACTCAATTACTAAAAGGCGCCGAGGGCGCATGAGCGTCACAAGCAGTCGCATGGGGCCATGCTGGTCGTTGACTAGCACGGTGTCTGCAGTCGATGTCATTCCAGATTGCAAATATGCCATTGTGTACACAGCAGTGGTGTTCTGACAAAGGCAAGGTAAACTCCAACACGCTTGAATTGTGCTACAACACCATGAGCAATCATTCACAACAACATCTTCAACACTTTAAAGCCCTTGCACATGTGACGAACAGCTTCCAACAGCCGTTAAGCAAACACTATGGCACTGTATTGAAAGCTCACAAGCAAAAAGTCATGCCCCAAGCAGTGTGCACAGAAGGTGTAGGCTTGAAGAGGGGAGTGCGTGTCTGTGTATTGTATTTCGCGCGCATTTGACGGTGTCCTGGCCAACCCTGACTTGGCTGTGCTTTATGCTCCAACATCAGTGCCCGACGAGAGCTGATCATCACATGAGAGTATTTCACACATGATCATTGACTCAGATCTTCGTGATGGAAAAAAACACTCAGCAAATGGAGCCTTGACGCCATGCAGGTTTTCAACCATCCGGGCTCGTCAGAAACGCAAGGAAGTCAGAAACAGGCAAGTAGCGTCATGCTCTGGCCGCTCTCAATGCCGCTGCTGCAGCTTCAAGTGTCAATGGGCAGATATGTGCCGCCGCAGATGTTGCTGTTGCTGTTCTGTGCCATGAATGTACGTCCTCTGCGGTATCCAGGTCTTCGTATGTTGCCCCAATCATAACACTGATGCCACACTCTGCATACAACATGCCAGTGCATCACATCGTGCAGGCATGTCAGTGGTACATGACACATTGTCACCATCAACTTCAGGTTCGATGGTTGCTCAATCGATGCATCACAATAGCGCCTTTGTCAAATCGGGCAGCACACTACCAGTAATTCACCACGCCTGCAGCTGATGGCGAGACTCACACACAATCTGTCCATCACTGCTCGATCATGATGTCATGAGCTTCAAGTTGCAGCATAGGCATGCACATCCTCACCTCGGAGTCTTGTGACCTGTGTCTCGCACGTTTTCGGTGAAGACCACAGAACGCCGTCAAAAATCTTCGCAGGTGCATTTCTTGGTACTCCCAGCAGAGTATACCACCATCATTTGCCGACAGACCAGGCCACGTCTTCTGCACCATTTTCTGCACGCCTCAATGATTTCAAAAGATGGCAAGTGTGGAGTGTCCATGCCAC
>JAFCMP010000435.1:0-14606 GCA_017506865.1 Tribonema minus
ACGCACAAAGCTCACATCGCCCAAGCTCAACAGACTAAACAACAATGGTTGCAATGCGTGTAGGGTCTTGACATGTCACAAGGGCCGGTGCAAGCCGCGGCCCATCATAGCAGGCACTGTGCTCAATGGGACAATGATCTGCTGGCTGCACCTGGGCCAGATTATGACGCACGCCAGACAAGCCAACTCTATGCGCTTTGAAAGGTTACAGGAGCAACAAGCACCGGCAAACGGCTACGCGCACATCAGCATGCAGCATGAGATTCGTCAATGCAAGCGATGCTGAAGCCGGCCGCGCTTGTACACGATCAACATCAACAACTCGACAGCTGCCTGTCGTGGAGTGAGTTTGGCCCTCGAATCGCATCGATATGCAGTGGCCGCAACGACACCAATCGTACTAAGGGGGTCAGCTGCCATGCGATAGTGTCACCCGCACAACATGGGGTAGACCTCGTTTCACCTCATCATCGGACAGAGAAAGGGGGGTACTTGAAGCACAATAGAAGCTTATGAGCTCACCCTTGTCTGGCGCAGGCGGTCCCAGAACACAATCAAACGGTGGCAATAGCTCTTCTAAGGTTGGAGGTTGTCAGCACACTGCCCTTGGCTGCCTCGCCATTCAAGATCGCCACGATCTCGTCCACCTTAGGGTCCGCCACGCTCCCCTGCGGCCTCTGCAGAAATCTGACCAGCTCCTGCGTCTGCTTGATGCCGGTGTCGCTCAGGGGAGAGTCGAAGAACACGCTGTCCCGGGTGGTCAGCAGCAGTGCCTCCCGAATCAGAGCTGAAACGAGGCGCACCAGGAAGGAGGGCCCGAATCCTCTGTTGAACACTTCATTCCACTCGCTTTCCCCGTGTCTGAGAAAGACTATGCGCTTAGTGGGGGCATTGGGATCTACGACAACCGCATCAGGGTCCTGTCTGGCCTTGAACTTCTTGTCCTTGGACAGGAGCATGTGTGTGATGCCGATCGCCAGCAGCTTGGTCTTGCGAATGATGTTGGCGACGGCATTCTCGCTGCTGCCTAGCAGCCAGGCTATCATGATGAAGCTCACTAGCAGCGCGACCACGCCATTCATAACCTCCATTCCTGCGTGTGCAGCTGCTGCGGCATGCAAGTTTACACGCAACAGCAACAGACAGCCTGGGCAAACTTCAACTGTCAGTTTTACTGGTGAAAGAAGAGAAAGAAGAGTGACACTAATATGTGAGGGTTGAGGTACACCCGTGAAGGCTGCCTGTCGTGCATGGGGTTGCTTCTGTGACGGATCCTGGCCGTACATGCGCAGCATGGATGTACCTGTACGTCTAAAGCAAGAGGCGTTCCAGACTCTGTACAGAATCGTGATGTCGTATTTGACAAGACCCTGGAGATGTTTACAACATAATGTCGTGTAACACAAGCACACCAGTCAAACCAAGGTCATCATGATGCAGCATGCGTGGGGCAATCGGGGACCTAGCCTGAGGCCGGAAAGACGTCTACACTTCAAGTGCTGGCCAACAGTGCAAGCGCCAAGTGCGCCTGAACCATAATATCATGAGTGTTCATACCATGGTAATTCGGCAGCAATGGCGTAAAACTCAGCAGACGAACGCGCCACACGCGCACATAATCCTCGTGTTTGTCTCATCAGTTGCCATTGCTCTAACATCTGCATCAATGCAAACACGGACCGTTGTAACTGTATGATACAGCAAAGCAGCCTGGAGTCTATGTTCTTGAGCAATAGAGCTGCTGAGCTGCTAGTGACATCAAAGTGCAACCAACTTGCAGGGCAAACATCAGTGGGGCAAACAAAGACACACCTGTGTAGACATGACTGAAGAAGGAGAGTGAGCCCAATGGATATGGCTCAGCTCCAGAGGTCTTGCTGTCTCCCAGCCAGGATGGCCTCTTGTTGCTTGCCTTGTAGGTGCCTCGAGCACTTGTTGTTGAAGCAAAAAAAGCCGTCCTCCTAGTTGCTGGCACAGGGCTTGAAGTTGAAGTACCGGTCCAGAGAACGGTCTCCCCCTTCCAGAGCTCCTGGCATTTCATGCTACTTGTAGCATAAAACAGAGAACTTGTATCATCCCTCTTCTTTGAAAGGGCCGCCGTCCGCGGCGCCCACTAGACTGGTGCGCGGAAGTCGACGTTTTATGATACTTGATATTCAGCAATCCGCCTGCTCTGTCGCATCATAGCCAGGTTCTTGTCTTGTCTAGGTTTAGGGTGCGTCACCGTTCACCGTTCCTTCACGCCAAGCGCGTGAGCTCAACACGGCTTCAGGGTCAACACCGATGCTTCACCGCTCCTTCGCACCACGCGTGCGAGTTCAACGCGATTCAACATTTGCGCAGGCGTTTCTGGGGTCTAGTATCCCCGGTCTCGTGACTTGCAGCTGGCAAATCAATTTGTATGTCGGCCTTGAGCGGCTCCTCGGCGAGCTCGCGTGCCAGCATGAGGTTCCAAGATGAAGGTTCAGCTCGAGCGTCATCACGGTAATATTCGGCTCTGAGCTTCAAACGCTTCTCTAGAGGCTTTTGTCCTCGCGTGTTGGGGAACTCCACATCAAAAGTGAATTCTCCACAATCGCGCTTGGCGGACACAAGCCTAAGCAAGACGCCGCGGCTCCATCCGGAAGGGAACCGGTAGCGGAGAACTTGGCCAACGTAGAGTGGTCCAAAGTCAGTTGGCAAGCATGGACTCACAGTCACTCTTACATTAGCAGGCGGGTCAGCCGTAAGGCTGGAGTCAAAGGTAGGTTCTGGCTCGTTGCGCTGACGCGCTAACCTACGCAGTCTGTCGCGTACGCCTTCGGCCATGAGCTTAGCAGCCCGTACCTGAGAAGACGTTAAGTCCTCCCACGTGCCATCAGAGTAGCGTACACGCCAGCGGGACAGCGCGAAGTCACGTACCTGGCCCCACAAGTAGTCAGTCGAGTTCGGCACATCGTTGACTTGCCGGACCACTTGCGTGCCGCAAGGGTATCGCAGCAATGCAGCATCTTTGGACAGCGTACAATCTTCGCGAGGAAGGTGACGTTCAGCGTATGGGGGAACGTTACCTTGGTGCTTGAGCTCATACAAAGCATGAAAAGTGTCCAGTACCCATGGTGGTATGAACACCAGTTCTACAAGCTCTTTCTCGCGCACCCACTCTGAAGTAGTGCCGTCGCGCGCCAGCCACTTGTATGACCAGCCGCCGTCCTCGTCAGCTCTGCGGTCCAGTATCTGGCACAATTGCTGGTCAGGGTCCAGCTCTTGCAGTTGCGCGGAGTCCAGGAGGGCATGTACTCCCTCAATGTCAAGTCGCGCGGGTCTGGGGTGATATGGCTTCATGTTTTCAACATGCGCGGTGGTCTCGCGTATGCGCGTGCCCATGAGTTGGCATTGAAAAGAAAGCCCTGAGTCACCGTACGGAGCTACTAGCTTCCAGGGGCCAGTGAAATGCTCCTCAATGGCACTTGCGCGGCCGCGTGAAGGTGGTTTCTTGATCCACACATAGTCACCGACCTCCAAGTGTACAGTGCGTTGGATTTGGTCATTGCGAGCTTGAATGCGCTCAGCACGTTGCTGCAGCGCCTCGCCAACCGCCTCCTCAGCAAGTTTAAGATTTTCTTGCAGACGCTTTACCTCAGCATGTAGGTCTTGTGGACTTGCAGCCTCAGAGGTCAAAGCGTCAAGAGGGAAGCGTGCTTCGCGACCATAAACACAGAAGAATGGGGTCAGACCCGTCTCCTCCCTAGGCGTGTTCCTGAGCGCAAATTGCACGGCATCAAGGTATACATGCCAGCGTGCCTGGTAGCGAGAACAGAGTCTAGCAAGCGCTCGCTTGACGCGCCCATTCATGTTCTCAACGACGCCGTTAGACTGGGGGTGATATGCGCTGGTTTCAATCTTGTGCACTTTAAAGAAGGTGCAGAGCGTGGTTATCAGCGCACTCATGAATTCTGCGGCCCTGTCAGACATCAGCTCTTCCACAAGCGCGCCGCACTCAAAGAGCACTCTTGCCAGTAGGGGTGCGGCCTCAGCTGCTGATCGTGTCTTTACGGGGAAAAGCCAACAGTAGCCTGACCTAGCTTCGGTGATGATGAGCAAGTATCGATGCCCTTCTGAGGAAAGGACGCCGACTTCGGTGTAGTCCACATGCAAGCGTTGCCACATGTGTGTAGATGGCATCAGTGCTTGCTTGTACCTGGCAGTGGACTGCGGTTTGGTTTGTTGACAAGGGACGCATGAGCGTACGTAGTCTCGGACGTCAGCGCCTAACCCTCTCCAATACATGCGTTCCAGCACCTTTGCGTGCGTGGCAGCAGTCGAGGGGTGTTGAGCACTGCCATCATCATGGCAAAGACGGAGCACAAGTGGCTTCAAAGCGTCGGGGACCACCCACTGAGTAATTAAGGTGCCCTTCTTTGACCGACTTGCCATGAAGTGCACGAGTAAACCGTCAGGTTCAACTGTGAAAAACTCTTGGTTCTGGCTGACAAATTTGGCAAGGCTAGGGTCAGGGGTCTGGCCTTGTGTTTCCAGATAGTGCTTCACAGATGAACAGAAATGGTCACTTTCCTGCCAACGCACAAAGTTTTTGCGTTCCAGCATAGCAGGTGAAGACTCTAGGCGTGAGTCAGACTCTCCAGTCTGGGTTGACATATTGTCATCTGAAGTATCTGCTTCAGCGTCTTCAGCTCCAAGGGCAAGGTCAGTGATTTCGCTAGTTTCGGTTGGAGCAGTTGCATCTCCAAGCGGCGAGAGTATCGCAGCGCAGCTGTCCCAAATGTGCTCAGAATACGAGCCCAATTTCATGCTGCAAAGCATGGAAACGAGGGGAGTGTTTTCTAGTTCTGGTTCACCTCCCTCTTCTTTGAAAAGCGCGGTGTGCACGCACGCGCTCTCGTGCATGGTATCACTGAGGTCATGTACCTCCTGAGGTGTCAATGTACCCATGCAGTTGCTCAGTTTTGTAGATATTTGTGCAAGTTTGTTAAATTTAAAAGCCGTGCCTCCCGGGCATGCCGTATAAGCACCTATGCGGCCTAGAAATGCTGGTGAGTCTTGCAGTTGTTCATCCTCAAAACGTACCCCAGACGGAGGTGCAGGTCCAGCATCGGTGCAGTCGGGCCACTGCTCGTCAGTGTGCTCGTACTGCCTAGGTCCGATGATCTCCGTCATCTGAGGCATGCGTGAAGGGCAGTCTGCATTGCCATTGTCTTTGCCAGGCCTGTGTACGACCATGATGTCGTATTCCTGGAGACGCATGGCCCAATGTAGCAGCTTGCTATTGTGATTGTTCAAGGTCAAGAGCCAGCGAAGCGCAGACGCGTCGGTTACGACGGTTACAGGTCTGCCCCAAATGTAACCGCGGAAGTTGTTCAAAGCTAGCACTACAGCCAGACACTCTAGTGCAGTAGCACCAAGTTTTGCGTCCTGCACTGAGTTAATCTTGCTGAAAAATGCCACAACTACCTCTCTGGCAGGTTTGCCGTCAACTGTGTTGACACGGCGCGTGCTGGCCCAGGGGAAGTCCTTGTGCCGTTCACGTAATTTGTCTAGTGGCACGAATTGAGATAGAACACCAGCAACGGCTAGCTTGCTTGCGTCTGTATGTACTATAAAAGGTAGGTCAAAGTCTGGGTGCATGATCACAGGAGCGTTTGACATGGCGTGCTTGAGTTTGGCCAGCGCCTCTTGGCGGCGTTTGGTCCACGACATGTCAGCGCCATCACGCGTACACTCGACTAGGGGAGCTGCAATATGCGCGAACCGATGTATGTAGCGCCTATAGTAATTGAAGCACCCCATGAGGACTTGCATTAGCCGTTTATCTACCTTGCCGTCCTTGCCTACGGGTGGCATCATGTCGACCATGGCTTTTACTTTGTCCTCACATGGCTTGATTCCATACTTGCCCACCTTGTGGCCTAGGTATGTAACTTCTTCGGCAAAGAGTTGGCACTTGTGTCTAGACACACTCATGCCGTACTCTTCCACGCGTCGAAGTACATCGTCCAAGTGAGCTATATGGTCTTCTAAATTCTTGCTGTGTACGAGCACATCATCAACGTACACGCACGCATGCGTTTGCCTGGCTGAGCCTAGGAGCTCATGCATGCATCTGGTGAATATGCTTGGCAGGCACACCAACCCAAACGGCGCGACCTTGTACTCCCAGAGTGAGCCATCAGGTGCCCGGAATGCCGTCTTGCAGGTTGATTCTCTAGTCATAGGTATTTGCCTGTAACCAGAAGCAAAGTCTAGTGCCGAGAATATGCGTGAGCCCGAGCATTTCTGAACCAAGTCGTCCATATTGCCAAGCCCATACTCATCACGGCGTGTAACTCTGTTGAGCGGCCTATAGTCAACGCAGAAACGGACCTTGTCCTTCTGAGTCACCAGCACTGGATTGCTAGCCCAAGGACCATTGGCAGGTCTGATCTGTCCGCGTTTGCGCTCATTTTCAATGGCTTCAAATATGATTTTAGCTTCGCGTTCAGCCCACCTGCGTGCCCTGTCGGCGATGGGCGCTGCGTCGCCTGTGTCAATGTCCACGTCAAAACGGTCCGTCACCTTGGGGTTCTTGGGGTCCTTGGCAAAGGCGCCTCGTCGCCGGCGAAGCACCTCCATGGCGCGGTCATAATAGGTGACGCCGTGTTGATCGCGTTGCTTGAGGATGTTGAAGATCTCCCCGTTCTTGTCACACAGCACTTCACGTAGCTCCTCGTCTGTGCAAGTTCCCAGCGAGGCATTGTGCTCCTCTGCCACCTTGTGTCTGAATGCGGCTCGTTCCGCCTCAGCGCGCATGGCAGGGTCTGGTCTTGGCGAGTCGTGTTCTGGCACACACGAGGGGTCTGGCTGCTGCACAGGTCTTGATCTGTTTACAGCAGGTGTATCTGGTGCGTTTTGCCCAAGGTGTCTCAACGCAATTCTTGTCAAGTTAGTCACAAGCTCCTCTTTGCCAATGTCTAGGCTGCAGATCATGCCAGGGGCCTCAATGACGCCCAGCACTGCACCTCTAGGCACAAACACTGGCGCAGTGGAAGTGTTCTCGACTAACATCCCTAGTGGCTTGTTAGGTGCTACAAAGTCCACCGTATCCATGAGAACGGCACCTCTGGTGGCCAGCCTGTTTGTCATCACTGACGCCTCTGGCGCGTCAGGGGTGAGTAGCACTTCAACAGGGCCTGTGCACTGTACTGGTGGATGTGACACTACTTCAATGGTTTTAGCGGTGTCAGCTTTAAGCACCTGGTCACACGTTGTACGCAGCAAATAAGTGCGACTAGGCAAAGTGGGCCTCTGAGAAGACTTGGCTCTTGTAACACCCACCTTGATCGTGTTGGCAGCTGGGGGGTCTAGAGTCCCCAACTTAGCTTGTTCATGCATGGTAACGGCAGGTCCAGCGGATCCAGCGGGGTGGAATCGCATGCCATGTTCATAGGTGATGGACGAGCCAAATTTGCCAAAGAAATGTGACCCCAAGATTGCCTCGTAAGGCAGGTCCACCACGTAAAAAGCGTGTGTGAATATGGTGTCTTTGAAGCGCACCTGGGCGTGCACTACACCTGAAATTGGCACAGACTTCTTGGCGTCTGCAAGTTCAACCGTGGTAAAATCACCCTCGGAGAGCGGGCAAATTGAACCCGGCGGCAACTGGTGTGCGCGTTCTGTGTTAATGAATTCGGCCTCGGCGCCGTTATCCACTAGCGCGTCAAGTACCAGTTCTTGTATGCCGTTACCAACTTGTGTGCGTATTGGCATGTGCACAAAGCCATTCTTCTTAGGTCTGCCGACTGCACGTGCCCTATGTAGAATCTTGGGAGGCTTGTCACGTGCTATGCGTCTGGGTTGAGCCTTGAAAACATCGGTAGCAATGCTACTAGCACTAGGCTGCTGAGCATCTGCATCACTGTCAGTGTCGCTCATTTCTCGCATTGCAACAGCACGTGGCGTCTCGACATGCGGCGCATGAGAAGCATGAGGAGTCAAAGGCTCTTCCTCATCTTCACCGTACGTCCAAGGCGTCTGCGAAACCGGTGCATCACTTCCAGGCCCAAATG
The DNA here is from genome assembly GCA_017506865.1 of Tribonema minus. Classification (NCBI taxonomy): domain Eukaryota; class Xanthophyceae; order Tribonematales; family Tribonemataceae; genus Tribonema; species Tribonema minus. Next base: position 8,043 of record JAFCMP010000435.1, read on the forward strand.
ATGCAAGTATGGCTTGGCCTACATTGCGTGTAAAACGCTGGAAGTTCCGCACGCAAGCACTAGCTAGGCGCAGTATTGCAGGCCGATCAGGACCGGAGTCTACCATCCATTCTGGCGGGGGAGAAGTGCGATCATGCACTACAACCTCACCTGGTAAGACGCCAGTAGCATCGCGAGGGCTTGGCCATTCCTCCGGCAAGGCAGCAACCGCGTGCAAGGCAAGCATGAGCGCTGACACGCAATTGGGTTGCACTAAGTTTGCAGCCCAGCGCTTCATCTGAGTGACAGTCCCGGAAGGATGTGGCTCAAAGTAGCCCAGCAAGTTCATGACCTGATCAACAGTCAAGACAAGGGCCTTATTAACTGGTCCTGCGTCTTTCTCACGTGGCTGATAAGACGAGGAGGGGCCCCGCCCAGGCTGGCGAGTAACAGGGCTAGGGAGCGGCATGTCAGTAGACAGCACGCCTTGCGTCGTGGGTTGCCTCGGGTCCCAATAAAACGTGTCATGGGAGCAACCAAGATGTTCACGGACCGTACGTGGCTTGCTGGTGCGAAAGCGCTCATTGAGAATTGCATTCAAGCGTGCAAATCGTTCAGGCAACCGAGCAGCATTTGCAGCTGACACAGTATAGACGCGCTCACGTGAAGATGCACCATTAACGTCGGTCCCACGAAACTGCACCTCATAGGTGGAGTACCCCTTTGTACCCACGACGCGGCAGAAGTCACGCCATGAGCTTGATAGGAGCATCCTAGGCACGTTTTCGTTGATGACTAGAGCTGGCAGGCAATCGGCAGCAATCTCTGCAACATGTACAAGCGTGCGTGCTGCATCGCCTTCAATCCCCATTCCCGCAGGGGAAAACTCAACACAAGAAGATGTATTCCAAATCGCGTCTGGCTTGAGGTGCTTGAGCCTCTCGCGAACTTGGGGGCTAGATACATCTGCACATATGACCTCGGTGTCAGGGAAGAGTTTGCTGTACTCCTCACATGTACGCTTGCAGTTGTCTACCGCTAAGACCACCTGCACGTCAACGTCTGCTGCACGTGCGAACTCCTGCAACCCCCTATGTACACCCCCTATTCCACAGCACAACTCTGCCACCCGCAGCCGCCTTCTGTCCGAACGCCCCGCGTCGGCATCAGACGCCTCCTTAGTCTGCGGATATGACACGGGCGAAGTGGTGGAAGTAGGTGCAACGCATCTGGGGTCAGAGTCAGAAACGTCGGTCTTACCTGGCTGCGGAGTGGCAACATCATGAGTGACATCTCGCGCTGCAAGCGGCGCGCAACTGGTCGTGTCACTGGTGCCCAGAACAGTCAAAGGTGCGCTAGTGTCAAGTGCGCATACTGCTGGAGCGTCACTGGCATCTGGAGCAGTCAATGGTGCGCTGGTGTCAAGTGCGCGTACTGCTGGCTCACTATGCGCATACAAGAACGTGGCTAACATGCAAGTGCCAACGGTCTTGTCAAGCATGCGTGTAGTGACTTGTGTGCCGGCCTCAGTCGCCGCTGGTTGCACATCTAGCGCTTCTAGCACATCTTGCGTGGAGCTAGTGCAATGACCGCTGTGCCCAAGTTGCACTGGCGCGTCAACATCTATGAGTGCACTAGGCAAGGTGTGGAAAGCGGTGAGCGAACACTCACTTGTCTTGGCGCGCTTGGCGCGCAGCTCGTCGCGGCGCTTCTCCAGCTTGTCGTGGGGCCTCTTGGCGGCCTTCAGGCGCTCGATGCGGTGCTCGTACCATTCCGGGCACTCTTGGCAGTGCTCCCGGAGCTTGTTCTCTCCACCAAAGTGCTTGTGGCACCCGAAGCACTCGTCGCTGCTGGAAGCCCTGGCCTTGTCGCTCTTGGGCTTGGCCGGCTGCTTGGCAGGCTTGGCGGGAGCCATCGCCGCAGCCCTAGGGTGGCCCTCGTCCGAAGTGTCCATAGCGGCGCTGCCGCGCATGGCGCTAGTCTTGGCCTTGGCGCCCTCGTTGACGATAGCGAGCGCCATGCCCTGCCGCTCAGCTGCCTCTTTGAGGTTGCGCTTGAAGTCTGCGAGCTGTTGGGGACGCATGGCTTTGTAAAAGTCCTCGGTGCGGTCGACCATGGCGTTCCAGTCTTCAAGTATAAGGCGCTCCTTGCGGAAGTCTTGGCGAAGGGGCTGCGTCATGCGGTTGGAGAAGTGCGTCTTGAGCATGGTGACGTCGACGACCGCGCCCTCGGGTCCGGCGCGCTCCGCAGCATGGAGTAGCTCGTCGGCAAACTGGCGTGGCGTCCAGTCTGGCTGCCAGACGAGGTCAGTGATCTCCATCATCGCCTCGGCGCGGTGAGCTGCGTTGTCGAAGCGCTTGGCGATCGCCGCCCAAAGCTCCTCGTAGTTCATGGAACCGCAGCCCTGAACGCGCTCCAGCCCCGTAACAGGGTCCTTGTGCGCGATGATGAGCTGGTCTTGCTGATCCGCGGTCAGGCAACGGCGCAGAGCGAAGTCCCACTTGTCGTAGGGGACACTGTTGTAGTGGGCCGCCTGCTCGAAATGGCGGCGCGTCGTCTCGGTTGCGCCGGGGCGGAAGGGAATGGGGAGCGCCGTAGGGTTGAAGAACTTCTGCCAGCTCACGTCTTCATGGTGGCTAGAGCTCGCAGTGGCGGCAGCTGCAGGCGCGGCGAGTGGCGCTGCGCCCTCGAACGGCGCGCGCGCGGGGTTGATGACGTTGGCGAAAAGGCCGCTACTGCTAGTAGGCGCGGGGGCATAGCTGTGGCTAGCGGTGGGCGCGAGTAGGTCCGTCCCGGGATAGCCCACGGGCATTGCGCGAAGCTGCTCCTCTTGGGTGCGCTGGGCAGCTTCGGTGAAGAGCGTCGGCGCGGTGAAGTTGACAAAGTGCGCCAGCGCCGCCGGTCCGGCGCGGCGCGCCGCATCAAAGTAATCTCGAATGCGGCGGTACCGCTCGACGCGGTCCGCGTGACGCCGCAGGTCCGATGCGCGCAGGGCGCGGCGGTGACGCTCCGCCTCGATGCGCGAGCGCCAGTCGGCGTCAGCTTCGGCCTCGATGGCTAGCTGCAGGGGCGTGGCGTGGGCAGTAGGCAGAGGACGCCGCTCGCGCTCCTCGTACAGCTCCTTGATCTTGGCGTCCGCGGCTAGAGTGTCGCGCTTGGCTTTGTCACGAGCAGCGTCATCTTGGGTAATGCGCTGGCCAAGCTCGACCTCGATGCCGCGGGCGACGCGCTCAACGTCGTCAGAAGAGGTCGGGGGGACGGCGGCGGCGCGTGGAGTTGCAGCGGTGCCGGCGCTGAAGAGGATGGCTGGGTCGAGGCTAGCAGTGGTGCTAGTAGCTGGACGCACCGAAGCGCTCACGCGCTCTGCAGCACGGCGCAGAGCCTCGTCGCTAATAGCGGGGAGAGCGGCGCGAAGTCCTCGGACGATGTCGTCCATCTGCTCTCGACCATCACCGGAAGCCGGGGCAGGTGCGGCGGATGTCGCGACCGGCAGGTTTCCGGAGGACGCGGGGGGACCTTGAGCTTGAGCGGCAGTGACAGGCGGAGTGGCAGTCGGTGTAGTCCCAGCGCTCGCAGGGGTCGAGGCGACCGCAGCCGACATGCCGCCCTGATCGGCAGGAGGCGCCGACACAGGGTGCACAGGGGGGGGCTGTGCCTGCGGATCCGCACCGCCACCGCTACTCTCACCGCCGGTTCCCGCGCCACCCGTTTCCCCAACGGAGGCTAAGGCCGTCGCAGGCTGTTCGGCGTTGCCAGTGTGGATAGCACTTCCTCCCTGAGACACACGACAAAGTTGGCAACTCGTCGCTAGTACGCACTTCTGTGTAGAGCGGGCAAACGCTCAAAATGTGCGCGTCGACGGCGTGCCAGAGCGCTCAAGATTTTCAAAGTGCTCAAAGTTTATGCAATCTGCTCAGAGGTTATGCAGAAGCCGATAATTCCCCTTTCCACTTGAAAAAGCGTGCCAGGGTCGGCCTAGGCGAGTCTAGCCAGCGTGTGGACAACTCCACATTGTCAACTCAAAATGCGTCGGGGTGATCAGTCCCGTTGCATACATGAGTTTTCACGCTGCACGCAACATTGTGCCGAGGTGCACGAATCAGTTAGCGGCGCTCACACTAACTGACGGAAAACGCTGTTGCATGGTTGCGTGTCCATGCTCACGGATTCCTCAAAGTAGCTGGAGCACCTAGTCTGACAGTACAGCCAGTTGTGCCTAGCAGCCGTGTGCTGGAAGGGAAACACCGTGAGCTTCGTTGATCGCATGCTGTCGTCTGCAGGACTAAACAGCACGGACTTGCCATAGCATGCGAGCAACTGATAGACGCTGGGCAGTCTTAGTACATAGCAGCGTCCCTATGTGTCTGTTGCACCGCCAGCGCGACCCCGTCGCGGACGCAGTACTTCAGAACACCTTCGTGGCCTAAGTGCACGGCATTAAACTGTGTCGGAGTAATCGACAGAGTCTTCAAAGTCTAGCACCGATGTTGTCGCCGGCAAGTGGAGCTGAGCCATGATACAGCAAAGCAGCCTGGAGTCTATGTTCTTGAGCAATAGAGCTGCTGAGCTGCTAGTGACATCAAAGTGCAACCAACTTGCAGGGCAAACATCAGTGGGGCAAACAAAGACACACCTGTGTAGACATGACTGAAGAAGGAGAGTGAGCCCAATGGATATGGCTCAGCTCCAGAGGTCTTGCTGTCTCCCAGCCAGGATGGCCTCTTGTTGCTTGCCTTGTAGGTGCCTCGAGCACTTGTTGTTGAAGCAAAAAAAGCCGTCCTCCTAGTTGCTGGCACAGGGCTTGAAGTTGAAGTACCGGTCCAGAGAACGGTCTCCCCCTTCCAGAGCTCCTGGCATTTCATGCTACTTGTAGCATAAAACAGAGAACTTGTATCATGTATGTACACACCGTCTGGCCTTTTTCGTACACGGCGCCGCTCCTTCGGCACAACCCCTGCATGCGCATTACCACCAAGCATCACACCCCACAACACCCCCTTCCGTCTATGGAGCAGGATGTTATTTCCCCTTTGTGGCTGCGACATCGAGGCAGGACTCAGCATTCAGCAGCCCCCCCCCCCCCCTCCCTTTCCCCCCTCTCACAGCCACCGCACACTGTGTTGGCCAGACACACGACGCCACATAAACACGCCACGCCGGCGCGCCCCTCTCCCCCCACTCACAACCACCGCGCTGTGCTACGCACTAGAACCTACGCGCCGCCCGCCTTGGCCGCGCCCTCGGCGCTGAACAGGCTCGTCGCGACGGCGCCGCGCGCGCGGGCGCCGCCCGTCGGAACGTGTACCCCACAAAGTCGTTGTCCTTGTCGCGCCGCCCGACCTTCTTCTGGCCGCCCCAGCGCGACTGGTCCTCCTCCTCAAAGTCGTCAAGTTGCTCGTGAGCTGGTTGACGGCGGCGGCCATGCGGCCGTCGCGCGCGTCAAGCGTGCGGATCTGCTCCAGCAGCCCGCCGATCTGGTCCGCGCGGTCGGGCTTGTAGGGCGCCGGCGCCGCGCGCAGCGCGCCCCAGTCGAGCCCCGCGAACCACGGGTGGCTGCGGATCTCGTCCATGCTCGTGCGGCCGAGGCGCGAGTCGGCGTTGCACACAAAGCTCAGCAGGAGTCCATGCAGGACGCTGCGGGGTGTGGAGGGGGGGGGGGGGGTTAGGGGGAGGGGGGGGATTAGGGGGGTGGGGGGGAGTTAGGGGGGGGGAGGAGGGGGCAGGCCAACTGGATTGAGCAAAGGTGAAGGGTTTGATGAGGCTATGGTGCCCCCCATTGCGGAAGTGGACCTCTGCTGCGTGACGTGAAGTACAGGATCTGCAGCGGCGCATCTGCTCATGCCCCTAGCCACGCTTAATCACCACGCGCTACAGCAAGCGGATGACCGAGAGACAGCGTGAGCAGCAAGACACTGGGCGGCAGTGCCAACGGCACACGGTGCGCACTCACTCGAGAGCGCGCGGCTGATGTGGTCCGGCACGTCGAAGAACTGCTGCCAGCGCAGGATCTTGCGGCACGTCATCACGGGGTCGTCCGCGTAGAACGGCGTGTACCCCACGAGGCACTCGTACATGATGACGCCCAGGCTCCACAGTCGCACTCGGGCCCGTAGCCCTTCTGGCTCAGCACCTCCGGCGCGATGTAGTCGGGGGTTCCCACGGTGGAGTACGCGAGCTTGCGGTCACGCGGCAGATTCGTCTGCCCGCGCACGTGCGTGGCCTTCCTGTCGGGGAGGGGGCGCGTGTCGAGCCGTGCTGCGCGCGGCGTTGACGTTGAGGTCCTCGGGCGTCGCGCCAAAGTAGCCCGCGTCGATCTCGACCTGAGGGCAGGGGGGTGAGGGGGGGAGGGGGGGAGGGGGTTGGGGGGGGGGGGGGGTGAGTGCTGTGCATGCTGCTGCTGCCAGCGCATGATCATGCTGCGCAGTTTCCTCAGCGCCCGCTGTTGCTATACTTCGCCAGCTAGAACACCAGATACTCTGGGACAAGAAGTATGTGTTGTACCGGACGGTGCTGCACGCTCATTTCATGCGCCCATCAGCGCCGCTGTCCTCCAGCACCTGAGGCGTGGTCCTGCTGATCAAGTCC
>JAFCMP010000436.1:0-14600 GCA_017506865.1 Tribonema minus
TCGCAAACGTCGTACCCTGGTGGTGAACCATCGCCTGGCAGCCGGCTACACACGCACAGTACAACCTTGATTCAATGTCAACTCTGATGCATACGCTATGAGGCTGCTTGCAGCACTCAGTCATGGTTGGTGTACTCACACTTCATGACCCCCCTGCCCCCCCCCCCTCCCCGGCAGTTGAAATTCTGCATCAAGGTCACAGCGCTCAACGCGGGTGGCGAGAGGCGGACTCCGCTCACAATTCAGCAGCCTTTAGGTCCCGGGTGTTCCAATGAGCACACTTGCAACAGTGCCATGGCGCCAAGGCTGCCACTTGCATCGATGACTGAACACACACACCTCCAACGTGAGCAAGCCCCTGCCCCACTTCTACCTGTACTCGTGCAAGCAGTCAAGTACCGCTGAGGCCTAGCACGTGTGCATTGGTATGCTAGAGGGCTGCTTGCACTGAAATCACCGGAGGCGAGGGATGTGCCGTGTTCTGTGGTGCTCGCCCTGCTGAGCAGCTGATGCAATTGGCGCAGCTTCCACTTCGGAGCACAGAACAATGTCACATGCATGTCTTTGGATTCCAAGCGTGCAGCAATTGCGGCCGTGTCTGTTTCGTTGCTGATTCTTTCTCTCAGCAGAGCACGACATCATATCGATATCGTTGCCTAGGAGTGCCATCGGTTGTGCTTTTTTGCTGAATTCATGTTGAAATTTGCGCACATACCATGATGTCCTCCACCCAACACAGAAGCAAGCTCTGCACGCCATTGCTGTTCGCAGCGAGTGCTTTTTGCGTGCATCGTACGAGACACAAAATTGTGAACACAGTCCGCGGGCAGCACTGCTTTCAATATACTCGAGTATTAGTATCTCTCCTTGATGCATACCTTCATTTCTGTCTCCCTGCATTCTTCAACATGTACTTGCATGGCACGCACTGAGATTCACAATTGAATGTTTCACGTCCATGACTATCGCTTAGATGTGAACTGCTGCCCATTTAAAATGTCCCGATGGTGTGTACAAGTGGCCATTATGCAAGGCCGCATCTGCTACAGAGGCACTCATGACTATAGGTCACGCCTTAAAGGTGACAATTATACTCATTTGCTTCTGCCTGCAACGGTCTTTCCAACTTCAAGTTACATCCACCCTCCCCTAGTCACTGAGTTTTGCTGACAACACTGTGAGAGATCACATTGTGGTCGAATCCTTCAAGAACACAACCTGAGCTTCAGGCTCCTCCACATCGCAACTTCAACTTGGGCAAAGTGCTTCTGAGACTGCCTGTGGGTCTACAATCTGAGTGTGGACATGTCGAGTAGAGAATTGTTGCAATGATGTTAAAACATCTGATCCGAAAGGAAAGGCCTCTGGGGATGCTCCATGAGCAGGCCAAGCCCTTCTGGGAAACAGGAGCTCACTCTCAGGATGTAGGCTAACCACTTGCATGGAGAAAAGACCACACACCTGGTGTATCGGTGATGGCTCAGCTCCAATGAGTCCCTGCTGTCCAGCAGCTGGCTAGCAAGAGTTAGTACCCAAGCAAGCCACAGAGATGCTGCCCCAGATTGTTCTGTGCAAGTAGTTCCTGGAACAGTCCAAGCAAATTCCTAGGAACGGTCCTCAGGTGAACTGGCCTGAAGTACACTTGTACAGTACAGTCAAAGGTGTACACAGCACTTGAACTGCACTGTGACATGGACTTTGTATCATCCCTCTTCTTTGAAAGGGCCGCCGTCCACGGCGCGCCCATGAGACGCACGGCGTTTTATGATACTTGTTAAACGCAGAAGACAGCATCGGTGTTCATTGTCGCATCATCACCACCACGGTACACGCTCTCAAGTCCCTCATTGGCCGGCTACGCGGCGCGTGTCAAACCCTAGGCGGTCTGGCGTGCACCGGGTGCGTGACGATGACACTGCTCTCCAGTGCTAACGCACTGGGTCAGCACAGCTTCAACGGCGACGCGGGCGTTTGCGCGGTCCTAGGTCATTCTGGCCCAACGCAACCTGAGGTTCTATGGGAGTGTGGGGGGTTTCAGGCTGCTCTATGACTTCCTGTGCCAATAGCAGGTTCCACGAGGAAGGTTCAGCGTTGCGATCGTCGCGGTAGTACTCTTGGCGGAGCTTCAGGCGCCTCGCCATCGGCCTGTTTCCGCGCGTATTGGGGAACTCTATATCAAATACGTGCTCCCCGCGCTCACGGTTCGATGAGATGTGCCTTAGCAGTTTGCCACGGCTCCAGCCCGTTGGGAACCTGTAGCGCAGTACTTGCCCGACGTACAGTGGCCCAAAGTTGGTGGGAACGTGGGGGCACACCGTGACTCGCACGCCTGGGGGCGGGTCAGCTGTAATATCTGCAGCATGCTCAGCAGGGTCAGGCTTGTCTCGTTCACGCGCCAGCCTGCGTAGCCTGTCTCGCACACCTTCTGCTAGCAACTTCCCCGAGCGTACCTGTGCCGATGTCAGGTCCTCCCAAATTCCATCCGTGTAACGCACTCGCCACTTAAATCGTACGAAGTCGCGCACTTGGCCCCAAATGTACTCAGTGGTCTCGGGATCGGCACCTGAAATTTGCCTTACCACCTGAGTGCCACAAGGGTAGCGCTTCAACGCTTCGTCTTTAGGTAGTGAGCGGTCCTCACGTGGGCTAGGGCGTTCTGCGTACGACGGCATGTGACCTTCGTGTTGGATCTCATAGAGGGCATGAAAAGTGTCTAGCACCCAGGACGGCACTATGAAACTCTCTGCAAACTCCTTCTCATGAATCCACTCAGACGAGGTACCGTCGCGTGCCAGCCACTTGTATGACCAGCTACCGTCCTCATTAGCCCTGCGGTCTAGAATTCTCTGTAACCGCTGATCAAGGTCCAGTTCCTTCAGCTGCTCTGGGTCTACGGCGGCGTGTACTCCGTCGCTGACCAGTCTAGCAGGCCTAGGGTGATACGGCTTCATGTTTTCCACGTGTGCATCAGTGAGCCGCACACGCGCGCCATTGAGTTGACATTGAAATGACAGCCCTGAGTCACCGTAGGGTGCTATCAGCCTCCAGGGTCCGGTGAAGCGCTCCTCCAGGCCACTCGCGCGTCCTTCAGAGGGCGGCTTTTTGACCCATACATAGTCGCCTACACTTACATGCAGGGTGCGTTGAATCTTGTCGTTACGAGCTTGGATGCGCTCAGCCCTGGAGCTTAACGCCTCGCCTATGACAGACTCTGCCAGCTTCAGATTCTCTTGTAACCGCTTCACCTCTATGTGCAGATCTGTCGTGCACTCTGGCTTAGAGATGAGGGCATCTAGGGGGAATCTGGCCTCGCGACCGAAGACACAGAAGAAAGGCGTAAGGCCTGTCTCTTCCCTGGGAGTGTTCCTCAGTGCAAACTGTACGATGTCAACTTGTTCGTGCCAACGGTTCTGGTAGTGCGAGCACACTCTGGCCAGGGCCCTCTTGACACGACCGTTCAAGTTCTCAGCGACACCGTTAGACTGGGGGTGGTATGCGCTAGTCTCTACCTTCTGAACAGCAAAGGCCCGGCAGAGGCTAGTCACCAACGCACCCACAAATTCCTTGGCTCCGTCCGAGCACAACTCCTCCACCAGTGTGCCACATTCAAGCAGCACCTTCGCAAGCAGGGGAGCTACCTCAGCAGCGGATCTTTTTTTAGTGGGGAAAATCCAGCAATAGCCAGACCTGGCTTCCACTATCACGAGTAGGTAGCGGTGCCCCTCAAGAGATATGACTCCTGGCTCAGTGAAGTCTACGTGAAGACGCTGCCACATGCGCTGAGGGGGCATGAGCACTTGCTTGTACTGAGCTGTCGTCTGAGGTTTGGTCTGTTGGCACGCTATGCAACTGCGCACGTAGTCGCGAATGTCAGCTCCCATGCCGCGCCAGTAGAAGTTCTCAAACACCTTGGCGTGCGTGGCGGCGGTCGATGGGTGCTGAGCGCTGCCATCGTCGTGACACATGCGTAGCACCAGGGGCTTCAGTGCCTCAGGGGTGACCCACTGTGTGATCAGGGCTCCCCTCTTGGGGCGACTGGCTGCGAAGTGCACCAACAGGCCATCAGGCTCTAGCGTGAAGAATTCTTGGTTCTGGGGTATGAACTTTGCCAACTTGGCATCAGAAGGTTCATTGCGGTCCTCTAGGTAATTCCTCACAGCCATGCAGAAAGAGTCACGCCCTTGCCATTGCACAAATTTATCGCGCTCAAGCACTGCGGGCTGACCTGAGCTTCCTCCTGCAAGGTCCCCAGGGTGTTCCGAGGTTGCTGGCGCGGGGGGTTGAACAGGGCTATCAACTGACATCATGTCTACTTGAAGTTGAGGTTCCTGCTCGCTGCTGCTTTCACAGTTCTCGGTTTCGGTACGCTCACCCGTTTGCTGTGCCAAGAGTGATGCGCAGCTATCCCACACGCCATCTGGGTACACTCCGGTGCGCAGATTGCAAAGCATTGACGCCAGCGCCAGCTCCTGCAGCTCCGGCTCCGACTGCTCCGGCTGCTCACCTCCCTCTTCTTTGAAAAGCACGGCGTCCCCACTGCTGCTTTCAAGCGAGGTGTCAAACAAAGCATCTTGCACTTGTGCGGGGTTAAGTTTGAGCATGGCCTCGCTCAGGTCTGGGGATACCTGTGCGACTTTGTTAAAGCGCATGCCAGGGCCATCTGGGTATGAGGCATAAGCCCCAATCCTGCCTATATTCGCGGGGGAATCCACGACTTCTTCGCTCTCAAAGCGTACCCCAGTAGGCGGAGCAGGTCCTGCATCCGTACAGTCTGGCCACTGCTCATCAGCGTGGTCATACTCTCTGGGGCCCAGGATTTCCGTCATTTGAGGCATTCGTGAGGGGCAGTCTGCATTGCCATTGTCCTTACCAGGGCGGTGTACGACCATGACGTCATATTCCTGGAGGCGCATGGCCCAGTGCAGGAGTTTGCTATTATGGTTATTCAGTTTTAGCAACCAGCGCAGTGCCGACGCATCTGTAATGACGGTTACTGGCCTACCCCACACGTATGAGCGGAAGTTGTTCAGGGCCAGCACTACAGCAAGGCACTCCAGCGCGGTGGCACCTAGCTTTGCGTCTTGCACTGAATTGACTTTGCTGTAAAATGCTACAACTACCTCTCTGGCTGGCTTACCATCCACCGTCTTGGCACGGCGGGTGTGAGCCCATGGAAAATCTTTGTGCCGCTCTCGAAGCTTCTCAAGTGGCACAAACTGGGATAGCACTCCAGCGACTGCCAACTTGCTAGCATCTGTGTGTACTATGAATGGCAGGTCAAAATCTGGGTGCATGATAACGGGTGCGCTCGACATCGCGCGTTTGAGCTCTGCGAGTGCATCTCGACGGCGTTTATTCCATGTCATGTCAGCACCGTCCCTGGTACACTCCATCAATGGCGCCGCGATGGACGCAAATCGGTGAATGTAGCGCCTGTAGTAGTTGAAACATCCCATCAAGACTTGCATGAGACGTTTGTCAACCTTGCCATCCTTACCGAGCGGGGGCATCATGTCCACCATGGCCTTGACCTTGTCTTCACACGGCCTATTGCCATACCGGCCGACTTTGTGACCTAGGTATGTCACTTCCTCGGCGAAGAGTTGACACTTGTGCCTTGACACACTCATGCCATACTCCTCCACGCGACGCAGCACATCGTCCAAGTGAGCTATGTGATCTTCAAGCCCTTTGCTGTGAACCAGCACATCATCCACATACACGCACGCATGAGTCTGTCTGGCAGCGCCTAACAGCTCGTGCATGCAGCGCGTGAAAATGCTGGGCAGACATACTAGTCCAAACGGCGCGACCTTGTACTCCCATAGGGAGCCATCGGGCCCTCGGAAAGCCGTCTTGCAAGAGGACTCTTTGGTCATGGGAATTTGCCTATAGCCTGAGGCAAAGTCCAGAGCTGAGAAAATTCTTGAACTTGCCACCTTTTGAATCAAGTCCTCCATGTTGCCTAAGCCGTATTCGTCACGTCTTGTGACCTTATTAAGCGGTCTGTAGTCAACACAGAAGCGTATCTTGCCCTTTTGAGCCACCAGCACAGGGTTGCTGGCCCATGGCCCACTAGCAGGTCTGATTTGCCCACGCTTCCTTTCGTCCTGAATCGCTTGAAAAATGATTTTGGCCTCGCGCTCGGCCCAACGCCGCGCCTTGTCGGCTATGGGGGCCGCGTCTCCGGTATCAATGTCCACGTCAAAGCGATCCGTGACCCTAGGGTTTTTGGGGTCTTTTGCAAAGGCAGCACGTCTGCGGCGTAGCACTTCCATGACCCGATCGTAGTACTTAACACCGTCTTTGTCGCGCTCTTCCAACATAGGTATCACCTTACCATCCCGCTTCAGCACGTCTGCCAGCTCCTCGTCCGTGCAGAGCTCTAAGGTGGCATTGTGCTCTTCAGCTACCTTACGCCTGTGAGCGGTGCGTTCCGCCTCAGCCTGTGTGGTTGCTGTGGGATCTGAGCTAGGCTTCACCTGATTTACGGTTGGGGGGTCGCTAGAAAGTCGGCTGAGCGCTATGCGCGTGAGGTTAGCTGTGAGCGTCTCTTGGTCAACGTCTAGACCGCACACCATCTCCGGTGCTTCAACAGCGCCTAGTATTGCTCCCTTACGGATGAGCACTGGCATTGTGGAAGTGTTTTCAGCCATTAGCCTGAGTGGTTTGTTCGGCATGGCAGTATCTACTGAGTCCAGCAACACAACGCCTTGCTCGGCCAACTTGTTCACGGCCGTCACCGCTTCTGGGACGTCTGGGGTTAGCAGCACCTCTACAGGACCTGTGCACTGCAGTGGCGGGTGAGACACCACTTCCAGCGTGTGCGCGGTGTCAGCGTCAATGACCTGGTTTGAGGCTGCTCTGAGAAGATATTTGCGTTCTGGCAGTACAGGCTTGTCCTTGGTGTGTACCCTTGCTGAGCCTATCTTGATGGAGTTTGCTTCGGGGGGCTCCAAGGCTCCAACGCGCGCACGTTCACGCATGGGCACAGCGGGGCCTGACGAGCCAGCGGGATAGAATTTCATCCCGTGCTCGTAGGAGATCACGGAGCCGTACTTGCCAAAGAAGTTTGACCCTAAGATTGCCTGGTAAGGCAGGTCCACGACGTAGAATCGGTGCGTCAGCAGGTGGTCTTTGAAGCGCACCTGAGCGTGCACCACCCCTTCTACAGGTACCGACTTCTTGGCGTCAGCGAGCTCCACCGTAGTGAAGTCCCCATCAGCCAGAGGGCAGATGGTGCCCGGCGGCAGCTTGTGCGCTGAATCTTTGTTGATGAACTCAGCCTCCGCGCCGCAATCCACCAGTGTATCCAGACCAAACTCTTGCACGGCATCGCCCACCTGTGTGCGCATGGTCATGTGCACAAAGCCATTCTTGCGTGGCCTCCCTACCGGGGTGACTCTGTGGAGTGGCATGGGCGCTTTGCCTCTTGCTGCCCACCTAGGTTTCAACTCGTGCAGTGTCATGCGAGTCTGCAGTGGTGTCGCTGAGTCAGAGTCAGGGTTAGCGCTCTCTTCTACCATCGGCGTCTTGGGTGTTGCAGTCGACTGAGGCACTGCTGGCTCAACGGTTACTCTTGGTGAGTCAGAATCAGAGTCAGACTCGTCGTCACCGCGTTGCCACTGTACTTCATTTAATTGCACTGGCTCACCTTGGCGCAGCGAAGCAAGAAACGCTCTCCCTTTCTCCCAACACCAGTTCGCAGCACTCCCTAGCGCGCTTGAGCAGGTCCCGGCGATCCTCAGTAGTGCTGGCTGCGATGCGTCCACGACCCACTCCGGCGGCGGCGCCGTGTGATCATGCACTGTTACCTCTCCAGGAGTTACGTCAGGGCCAGCGGGGGCAGGTCTCTCCCAACAATTGGGCAGAGAGGCAACGGCATGAACACACTGCATCAGGGCGCTTACAGCCGCGGGCTGTACTAGGTCAGCGGCCCACTTGCGTCTCTGGGTGAGTGTGCCTTCAGGGTAGGGCTCATGGTAGCCCAGGCACTCCATCACCTGTTCAGGCGAGAGTATCAATGCGTCCTTTGTAGGACCGGCATCCTTGGCTCTCTGTACGTACCTTGTGGGACCCTTGCCAGGTTGGCGAGTCACAGGGCTAGGCAGTGGCATGTCAGTAGAAAGCACGCCAGCACGGTGCGGTTGACGAGGATCCCAGTAAAATGTGTCCTCCATGCAACCAGTGCAATCGCGCACAGTCTTTGGAGTACTGCTGCGAAAGCGCTCATTCAACAGGGCATTCAGGCGGGCAAAACGTGCAGGGGTGGCCTGGGTGTTGCACGCAGACACAGTATAGATGCGCTCGCGTGAACTTCCACCATCAACATCAGTGCCACGAAATTGCACCTCAAAGGTCGAATACCCCGCCTGACGCATGTGGCCGTCGGCGCAGCCCCATGCCCCAGACAACAGCATTCGAGGCACATTCTCGTGAAAGACCAATTTTGGCCGTACATTTACAGCAAGCTGTGCAGCGGAGGGCAACACGCTGGCCGCTTCGCCTTCAACGCCCTTGCCCGAGGGCGAGAAGTCAACACATGGGGCAGTGACCCAGAATGCATCGGGTTCCAGCTGCTTGAGGCGCTTGAGCACTGCTGGACTGGCGATGTCTGCACATAGAACTTCTGTGCCAGGGAACTGGTGCTTGTACGCCTCGCATGTGTATTCGGCCCTATCTACAGCAAGGACCACTTCAGCCTTGACACCTGTGTGTCTGGCAAAGTCCTCTAACCCCCTATGTACACCCCCCACCCCGCAACAAAGCTCTGCCACTCGCAGTGGTCTGGCCGTCACGTCGGGTTCTCCGTCGTGAGCGCACGCATCCCCCTTCCTAGTCTGCAAGTGCACGAAAGTGTCACGGGGGGTGGCGCACAGATCGGAAGCAAGGTCAGTGAGATCGGCATTCCCACTTACCGCTGTAGACGCCGCGCACGGCACGCTGCGTTTGCGCTTTGCGTCAGCTCTGGCGTCGGTGTCATGGTCATTGCACCTAGCCACGCAACAGGCGCACATGATAGCTGCTAGCACGCGAGTACCGACCTCACGGCTTAGCAAATGGTTACGCGTGCCAGTGACTTCGCAGGCTGCGGGATCAGCCTCTGGGTTCACCTGAGCAGTTGCATCACCGGCCACTTTGCTAGCCTCTGGGGATGCGCGTGCAACTTGAACTTGAAGTTTGTGGCAGTGAGCATCGGGACCCGCCTTGGATTGCACACGCGCAGGCTCATGCTCAAGCATGCCACTCATGAAGTTTGCAGAAGACTTAGTGTCATAGGACTCACTTTTCTGCTTCTTGTTGCCCCTCAGCTTCTCCAGCCTGGCCTGAAGCTGATCATGCGGCTTCCCTTCCTTCTTGAGCTTCTCCAGCCGCTTCTTGAGCCAGGGCACGCAGACGCTCTTGTGGGCCGTCAGCTCTCCGCGTGCCACCTCCTTGCTACACCCCCAGCACGCCATTTTCACGGAAGGGTCGAGCTCCTTCTTGGGAGTGCCCTTTGGCTTAGCGGCAGCTGGCGTGCTCTTGGTCGGGGTTGGGGTGATGGCGGCGAGGCTAGACGGCGTCTCGTCGTCGCTGAGGTCCATGTCGCCGTCGTCCGTGCGTAGGTTGTGAGCTCGCGCCCGCTTACCGGCGGTGGCGCCGAACTCGACTGCTGCTGCCGTGGCTGAGTGAAGGCTCTTGATCGCGGTCAGGTTGGCGCAGAACGTGTCCTTCTGCGTGACGTTGAGGGACGCGTACAGGTCTTGGGTGCGGTCCACCATGCGGTTCCAGTCCTCGCGCATCAGCTGCATTTGGTGGAAGAGCTGCTTGAGAGGCTGCGCCATCGCCGCGAAGTAGTAGGACTTGAGCAGGCTAGCGTCAGCGGAGGACATGTTCGAGGTGCGCTGCGACGCCTTGAGAAGCTTGGTGGCGAACTCGCGGGGGGTCTGCTGCGGCTCCCAGGGCATGTTTGCGAGCTCCATCATCGCGTCTGCGCGGCCGCTGGGGTTGTCGTATGGCGTCCCATATCTCGTTGTAGGACATCTCCCCGCAGGTGTGCACCTTCTCCTCTCCAGTGACGGGGTCCTTGCGCACGTTGATGATCGAGCCCTGCTGCTCCGCCGTCAGGCACTTGCGCAGCGCGTAGACCCAATGGCGCGTCGGCACGCGGTTGTACTCGGCAGCTTGTTCAAACTGCCGGCGAGAGGTCGTGGTGGCGCCGACGTCCAGGGTGATTGGGATCGCCGTAGGGCTGAAGTAGCGCTGCCAGCTAGTGTCTTCGCGCTGAGCGTCGGGGGGCGCGCTGCCGCTCGTGGCGGGTGACGTGCCAACGGTGGCGCTGAGCAGGGGGGGCGCGTTGCCGTTCGCGACGCCGTAGGGACTCCCGCTGGCGCGCGCTCCCATGCCGAACGGAGTAGTGGTCTGTGGGGGCGCGAAGGGAAGGCCCGTGCCGGTGAGGCCGACGCTGGGGTCCTCTCGAAGGTCGCGCGCGTCCCACTGCGCCGCATCGGCCAGCAGGCGCGGGGCAGTCTCCTGCACGAACTGGTGCAGCGCTGGGGGCCCGGCGCGCTTGGCCTCCAGCAGGTACTCCTTGATGCGCGTGTAGCGGTGCAGGCGCTCGACGAGCAGGTGGTGGTTACGCGACAGGATCGCCTGCTGCCGTCGCACGACCTCCAAGCGGTGAGCGTACTCAGCCTCCTGCCCCTGCAGCAGCGAGAGCTGCAGCTGCGAGGGGTTCGCCACAGGGCTGGGGCGGCTGTTACGACGGTCGCGCTCGACGGCGGCGGCGCGCTGCTCGGCGTCCTTGAGCTCGCGCTCGGCCACGTGGCTGCTCTCGAGGGTGGTGTTGATGCGTTGATCCAGCGCGCGCTCAAGCTCCTGGACCGTCGCTTCCAGCTCTGCCGCGGTGGGCACCGCAGTGAGGGAAGGAGGCAGAGTCGTGCGCGTGGCGAAAGGGTCTGGTGCGTGGTAGAAGGGCGCGAAGCCTGGCGTGAAGGAGGGGCGCGCTGATGAGGCCGGCGGACGAGTGCCGAGAAATGAGACGGGGGACGTCATCTCGGCCGCCTCCTTGACGGCGCGTCCCGCGAGCTGAGCCAGGGCGCCCTCTGGCATCAGCGGCAGGGCGCGACGCAGCCCTTGCAGTATCTCGTTGAAGTCGGGTTGAGGAGCGGAGGTCGTAGGCGGGACGCCAAGACCCGCGCCGGAGGGGTCCGTGGAAGCAGGGAGCGACACCGGGGCGGCTCCGGTTGCGGGGGCGGTGGTGGTCGCCGTCACTGCGACGGTCGAGGGGGCGGCGCTCGACGTCGCTGATGAGGTTAGACCGGCCGACGACGTGAAGGGTTGCGTCGCCGGCTGCTGCTCGGGGGGCACGAGCGCTTGCTGCTGCACACCGCCACCGTTCCCTTCGCCTCCCGGGGTCGTTCCAGCCTCCCCGGAGCTGTCCGTCGCCGATCTTGATACGCTATCCGCCATGATTCTCCTTATGTACTCCCGTTACGCTTGTTGCAGGTCGCTCTGCATGGCATAGCAATGACAACATGTCCCGTGCATGCGTACGTCAGGCAGGCTCTCGCCCCTCGGATACAGCATGTTTGACATGATTGCCAAGACACTTTGCCCATGATCAAATCCAGCTGTCAACACCCCCTCTTTGCAGAAGACGCTGAATCTTCAGTGGGTGTATTGCTGGGCCTGCATCGGCTATGTAAAATGCCTAGCAGTCAGGGCTGGGTAGCAACGACGTTCCCGGCGTCGTCCAGGCCTGTACGCGGCAGTGTGATCAGTACTACCGCGTGCCTTCCTTGCCATGAGGACTGTAGCACCCGTTCGACAGTGTCCAGTCGTAAGAGGGTTGAGCGCACATGCGATGTTGCTACGAGCATGCATGTCGCGGCTCCAGGTGCAACGTTCTGAGCTCGGCCTTTGATCGCCGCGTTGCATGTCATGCAGATCTGAGTTATTCCGTTGCAAACACTGTGCCGCTACTCGTCGGGCTAAGCGCAGTAGCAAGCCTGGCATGGTAGTGTGCAACTCATCAATGCAACTTCTCTGGGAGGACGTCACATTGGGTATACGGCGCGCTAAAAGTGATTCCGCGCTACGCTGGTGTTATCCCGAGAGTTGGAGCTGAGTCATGATCCGAAAGGAAAGGCCTCTGGGGATGCTCCATGAGCAGGCCAAGCCCTTCTGGGAAACAGGAGCTCACTCTCAGGATGTAGGCTAACCACTTGCATGGAGAAAAGACCACACACCTGGTGTATCGGTGATGGCTCAGCTCCAATGAGTCCCTGCTGTCCAGCAGCTGGCTAGCAAGAGTTAGTACCCAAGCAAGCCACAGAGATGCTGCCCCAGATTGTTCTGTGCAAGTAGTTCCTGGAACAGTCCAAGCAAATTCCTAGGAACGGTCCTCAGGTGAACTGGCCTGAAGTACACTTGTACAGTACAGTCAAAGGTGTACACAGCACTTGAACTGCACTGTGACATGGACTTTGTATCACATCAAATCAATGCTGCTTGCGTGTTGAAATGACCCATACTTGTACAAGTGCATGCACGCACCTCAGGGTTGCCCTGCCTTGGTGAGACAGATAGCGGTGTCTGCTCCAGGCAATGCGCACTGCAATACTTTCAGGAACGAGCAAGTTGACAATGCGCTATTCCCGCGCTACATATCTTCAACTGCAATGCAGCATGACGCCATTGCGCACAAAATGACGTGGCAATCGGAGCTGCAAAGACTACATAGCTCTGTGACGGTGTCGGGCTTGCTTTGGAAGCAAGTGCTTTTAGGCAGCATGTGCTGGCGCTGGCACAGTTTCAGACCAACGCCATTGCAGAGTGGAGTGACAGGAAGACATTTGTGCATGCACAAATAGCGATTACAGCAGGGGAACACGCACGCAAGCCAGCACAAGCGGGAACAGCGAGGTTCACACACAGAATCTAAAGTGAATGTCAATGTGCAGGCAGGCCAGTGTGAAGAAATAACTTCTATACTCAAATATTGTGAGGCCAGAGGCAGGCGCAGGGGCAGCCGAGGTCATGCAGCGCGCGCTTGACTGCACCGCCGCTCTTCTAATTACTGTCTAGCAACTCACACACCTGCGAGGTCCATCGGCCAAAGGGGCAGCCCTGCTGTACCGCCCACAGTATGGTCGATGGTGTCATTTTTTCGCCAGCACTTGTGACGATCTTCGCCAGGTTGACTGGCCACTGCGCCCCTTCCCACCTCAGCCAGTGCGCAACAGCCGGGGTGAAGTTCAACAAGGCCCTTGCCAGCATGTCTGTCATGCCTTGCGAGCTCCAGTCGCCTCCCCGCAGCTTCTGACCCAGGCCATGACAGGCGGTGTTGTACGCAAGCTTTTCACGACTGCTCGGCAAATCTTATGGATGTCGTGCGGGCAGCCTTGTGCTCGCAGCCACTTGAGGTTAGGCAGCACGCCATTGACGGCGGCGACGTGCATGGTTACGCTAGTAAACTGGACCTCATTGCGCGCCTGAAGCCACTGAAGCATTGCAGTATCATCGGCGATGGCAGCCGCATCCGTAACTGTATATATCGTGTTGAATGCCATCCACATCTGTGAACAATAATGGTTTGTAGTGTGGGTTGTCGTCGATGTCACTCAGGCACAATGTGCCTAGGGTCCCAAACAGGGCTTGGCCACGAGCTAGAAGAAACTGTAGGGTGGCGATATGCCTAAATGCGACAGCCCTGATGCAGAGGGCGTTGGTGTATTTTGCGGGCCACGCATCAGGCTTGCGCAGCTGTGGCGCAAGCCATGACAGCGCAGAACCGTCATCGCCGAAGCGGGCAAGCTTTGCACCTATTTCATAGCAGATGTTGACGTATATGTGCGGCTGATTAAGCGGGCCTGCCCATACTGAGTGCAGGTGAGCAACATTGCATGTCTTTGCCGCACCTACGAGCACGCCAGAAGCTACATAAAGCCCTGCCAGCTGCATGCGCTCCACCGCCTCTGTGGAGCCCAGTTTCCCCAACGCAATGCATAGGAAGTAGCCTGCATCATCACTGAGAGATGGCAGTGCGCTGGTGAACTCTGTGCTGCTCAGAGCAAGGTCAAGCCCTTGACTGAGACCACATTGCAGTGATGCACTCCGTCAAGTGCGCTGATGTGACCTTGTAAGTAGATGCCACAGTGGCTACATACAGAGCACGGAACCTCCTGCTCACCGGTGCGACGTAAAGGTAATCACCGCAGCCTATAAATGAAGAGAATGTCGCGACAGCTCGTTGTTCACAAGAACCTCTGCTGTTGCTGAAGATTCCGTCCGTCTCTGTTGCCCGGGCGTTCGCCGATTCCAGCGCTTCCTTGACGGCAGCAGAGCGTTGCTCCAGCGTCCAGGACCACGGCACTCAGGCTCAGTAGGCCTTGCGTTGCGCGACGCCCGTACCGCATCACAGGGTGAAGATGGCGCAAGCACCGCTTTGATGCTCTGCAGCTCAGTCATGAAGAGCGGAAATTGCGCTGGAGCAGACTCCAGATCTGCAGAATTCGAAGAGAGAGAGAGGGAGGAGGAGGGGGCGTTGGAGTGTGGCTCTTTGAGCGCTGATACTTTGTCGCGCAGCAGTTGGCGAGCTTACGTGCATGTATGCATAC
>JAFCMP010000437.1:0-14499 GCA_017506865.1 Tribonema minus
GGCTACACTGCGAACTGCAGAGCACTGGCGTCAAGTACGCAAGCAGCATCCGCACCAGTGCCACCACCTGCTGTCGGCCGCAGCGGCGGCTGCTGCGTAGGTGGTTGCTGCTGCAGTGGCGTTAGCGCTGGTGGCAGTATATGTTCCAGCTTGTCACCTGTTGCTGCACGTAGAGATGTGGCAGCTGTGGCGATCGTCCGCATGAGGGGCAGGCGCGCCACCTCTGCTGCTGCTGCGCCTTGTAGCATTGCTGGTGTGGAACGCGCAGCGCCTGCATTGACGGCTGCCGCTGCTGCGTGCGCTGGTGCTGCAGCTGCGCCGCCTGCCGTTGCTGCTGCTGCCAGTGGTGTTGCTGCTGCCGCAGGTGTTGGTGCAGCACCTGCCGCATTGGCCGCTGCCACCGCCATTGCCGCTGTCGCAGCCGGCACGGTTGCGGCGCCGCCTGCCGACGCTGCTCCTGTTGCAGGTGCTGCAGCAGCCCTTAGGCTAGTAGGGCCTGTAGCAGCTGTGTTGCCTATGCCCGCAGCCGCTGCTGTTGATGCTGCAGTTAGTGATGCCGCCGAGGCCACTTGAGGTGCAACATGTGCTGCCGCTGCTGCAGCAGCCTCTGATGCTGGAGCAGCTGCTGCTGCCGCCGCTGCTGCTGCCGCCGGAGTAGTTGCGCCGTGCGCCGCCGCTGCTGCTGCTGCCGCTGGTGCCGCCTGTGCTGCCGCCGCGGCCCCTGATCCAGCGGCAGCTGCGTCGTGTGTTGCCGGAATGGCTGCGCCATAAGCGCGGCCAGCCGCTGATGCAGTTGCCGCTGCCGGAGCGGTCGCGCCTCCACTGGCAACCGCCGCTGCCGCTGTAACAGTTGCCGCTGCTGATGCTGCTGGTGCTGGTGCTGCTGCCGCTGCTGCCGGTGCCGCTTGTGTTGCCGCATCCTCAGCAGCGTTGTCTGCAGCCGCTTGAGGAGCCGCCTGCTGCAGCACCCCCGCCCATCCAGAGAGTGCTGGTTGCAGCGCTTGCAACGTGCCCGCCACATACGCAGCATCAGCGATGTCGCAGGCGCTGGTAATGCCAAGGCCGCCATGCCGTGTTGGGAGTCGCGCTTGCTGTAAGGCTGGGCCGTGCGCTGCCAGATGGAAGTGGGCCCCACTTTGCTCAAACTGGCGCCAGGTCTGGCCTGGTGGCTGCAGGCCCATTGAGTGCTCAAGCACCCACTGCGTGACCCGATCCCACTCCTTGGCGGCTGGCGCTGTCTGCGTAGTGGGAATGGTGCGCAGGCAGTACGTCATGCGAGGCACCACGCAGTAGCGCAGTAACCTGAACATAGCCCTCGGAGATGTCAGGCGCGCGCATCGCTCTGCAAATCGAGCCCCTGCCCCGCCTGCACCCGCTTCCCTGCGCAGCCATGCGTCCACAAAGCTGCTGTGGCCCACCGGCACCCCCAGCAACACAGCTCCACGGTTCTGATTTTCATCCGTATCCCCCACTAGCTGAACGCCCAGCTGCTGCAGCAGTTGCCGCTCGTGGTCTGTCACCACATGCCCCCTGCCAGGCAGCGCGGCGTGACTTGGTGAGGTTTAGCTCCAGCCCCACCTCCGCAAAGTGTTGTTTGAGCTGCGCCACCGCCTGTATGTCATCCTGAGTCAGCGTGCAAGCGCCTGTTCGGACGTTGGCATCGTCCATGTAGGCGCCCATCCGCCTCCGCGCGCGCTGCGCGGCCGCCGCCTCATTGAACCGTTTCAAGCACTGAGCAATGGCGCCGCAGAAGAGCATCGGTGCCGCGGGGTCCCCCTGCTTAAACCCGCGCTGAGACATGATGATGCGCGTGGAGCCGTCGACGTGCTGGAACAGCAGGCGTGGCCGAGTGCGAACGTATGTGCCGATGAAGTAGTCGAGGAAGTCCGGCAGCTGTGCTGCTACCCATTCCGCTGCCGCCAGGACGAACACCATGTTGAAGGCATTCTTGAGGTCCAGCATGAACTGCCAGTGACCGAGCTCATACGCGAGTTTGCCGGCCATGGCCGCTTTCTCCGCTCCTGCTGAGACGGCTACCCCATACTGCCCGTCTGGCTCAAGGAGCTCCGCCAGGAAGTCTTTGCGGTCTGCCACGTACACCGAAGTGCATAGTCGCTGCAGCACCTCGCCGCAAACGATGGGCCGCTGCTTAGCTGTACCATCTTCCTGTTGTTCTGCAAGTGGCGTCAGGCGCCCCGCGCCATGCAACTGCCAGAAGGCATCCGGCAGCCGCGCAGCCTCCCGCATAACGGTCTGAAGCCACCGTGTGAGGACAGCAGCAAACTCATGCCGTCCCCAGCTTGTGCGTAGCGCATCCTGCAGGTGGCTGTAGCGCAGCCCCGATGGGCCTGCTCCACTGTAAGGGCTTGCTCGCTGGATGAGCTTGGCAACCGTCTCTGGCTCAATTCCCTCCCCCTGTAACAGGCTGAGTTCTGCTGGCATGTCGGCTGCTTTCGCCACAAGCTGATCAACCATGCCGGATAGCTCATGGAGTTGTTCCCCTGGCGCAGCGGGGGGTGTTTGGACTGCATGGCGGCAAAGCAGTCATCATCAGGTATCGCCACCGTTTTGGGCTGAAGGAAACGCGCTGCCTGCTGTAGCCCCCCCCGTGTGCCCATGCACTGTAGGACGTAGGCGTTGATCGCTGCCTCCGTTTGCTGGCGCGCGCGCCAGCGCCGGTGCGCACGCGCGTGTGCGAGGAGCGCTGGCACCAACCGGTCAAGCTCACCGCGTGCCAACATTCTGATTCTGTCGGAGCGAGTGATGCCAGGTGCGCCATCGGTGGAGGTGATGAGTGATGGCATGAGGTGGTGTAGAATCGTGGATCTTTGCAGTCGCTGCACCGCCCTGCGGAATCTGGCTCCCGCGCCGCATTGACGAACATCGTCATTGTGTGTGCCAACAGATGTGTTGCTGCGTTCTCCAGTGCAGCTCCCACATAGCGACGATTGCGTGGTCTAGCAAGGCTTCTAGTTGTCGCGAACTGCAGCTGGCACAGCTCATCGAGGCTGATGCTGTCAAGCACTGCTGCGACTGCGGGGGTTGATATGGTCCACGTGAAAAGCCCACCTGCCCCACCTGCTGCGCCTGCAGGGCCTGGCGCTGCCGCTGCTGTCGCCGCACCTGCCGCTCTGGGGCCCCTCCGCCGCCGCCGCGGCCGCCACGACCACAGCCTCGTCCGCCGCTGTCGCTGCTGCGACCGCTGCCACGGCCACCGCGGCCGTTTTGAGTTCGCGCGCCACTGCCGCTGTTGCTAGCACCGCCGCTGCGGCTGCTGGCATCACTGCTGCGGCCGTTGCCAGCGCCGCTGTCCTTAGTACCGGCTGCACTGCCGCCGCCGGCACCGCTGCTGCTGCCGCCTCCGGTTCTGCTGCCGCTAGTCGCTCTGCTACTGCTGATGTCTGCATCATTGCTGCCGCTGCGAACGCGTCCTCCATTGCCACGTCCGCGCCCTCCACTGCGACCCCGACCCCCTCGTGTAGCACTGCTGCCCCGCGTTCCAGCCTCTTTGAGCTGCCGGAGGAGCTGCTGCCACCAGCCTGAGCAGCAGGTGCCTGCTGCGCGTGCGCTGGTCCCTTTGCGTAGGGGTTGCCGATGGGTGTGCACGCCGGTTGCTGCTGTGGCAGCGACGTGGTAGCTGTTGCCGTCGATGCATCAGGTGCTAGTGTACTTGTGTTCTTGAAGGCTGCCGATGTGTGGACCATGCAACATTATGTATCAAAGATGAAATCATCTACGATAGGTCGTTTGGTGAGGCAAATACACCATCATGGCAGTTGTTTGTCGGCCTACAGATTTCCACGGCGTGAAGATTGTGAAGTTCACTAGTGATGTACCTTGTACCATAGTAACCTCAGTTGACAGTAACTATGCGGTAGTGTAACATGCATTGTAGGCTATTTCTTGTGGAATCACATAATGCAGTAAATAATGCAACACATAACCCCGGGGTTCCAGCTCCTCATGCAGGGGACCCTCCTCCGCAACCCATTACCACCCCAATTCCTATTAAGACCTATTACCAACACTGTGACTTATTTAAGTACATTTAGCCTTACGCAGGCTGTTATGTATGGCGCTTGTTGTTTCCACGTTGCACTCACTTCCACTGTCCATGATATGCCTGTCATGGGCCACAGGACATCCACGACCCCGAAAACAAGAAGACGTCCTGGGTTGCTGCACTGGGACGTCACGCCTCTTCCATCAGCATCCGTGTGCCGCCAGAGCTCAGCGAGTTGCTCCTCGTCATACTGTTCGTCTCGCGGGAGCTGCGCAAGCTATACGGGCAATCACCACACGATAGGCTTAGCCTAGTAGGTCTCTCGGGTGCGTCTGGCGAGCAGATCAAAGGAGAGTGTTTCAACAACTCAGTTGCCAGAATTGCCTCATATCACACTGGCTTCCCCGGTATGGGGCAGTACGTGTTCCGGCACCACACCGTTACCATGATTATGGAACTCGTTAGGCATTACGAGAGGTTAGGCGACTACGCCACCGCAACCAGAATCGAGAACGAAGGGGCACGGCAGCTAGGCACATCAGTTGAAGCCATGCGGGTGTCATATAATAACCGCGGTCCATCCACATTCAGGAAGGCGCATGATTTCACTCAGATGAGACAACCAGTTCGCGCAGCAGCAGCCGCACAGGCCGCAGCAGTCGCCGCACCTGTTGCAGCTGCGCCCACCATGCCGTCAGTGCAAGCCCCCTCACCTGCTGTCGAGCAGCAGCAGCTCGCAGCGAATGCAGAGGATCAACGAAAATTCGCACTCGAAAACTGCGGCAGGACGCGAGGGGTGGGAGCTTGAGCGTAGGGCAACTGCAGAGCGATTGGAGCGTGAGTGTAAGGCACATGCAGATAGGTTGCAGCGTGAGAGCAAGGCACACGCAGATCAGATTAAGCTTGAGCTCCTCATTACACGCGGTCTTCTGTTAAAGCGCAAGTCGGACATGCGCCCGCCCGATGAGTACCTGCCAAAGCGTCGTGCCTCTTCGGACTGGGTACAACCAGGCATGGCTGATATGCAGTTCATGCACGCCTACCGGCCCGCAGAAGCAGTTCAGGGGCATGCCTGCCGTGTCGCAGCAGCAGCAGTTTGCCATGTAGCAGCAGCAGCAGTTCAGGGGTACGCCTGCCGTGCCGCAGCAGCAGTTCAGGGGCATGCCTGCCGTGTCGCAGCAGCAGTTGGCCATGTCACAGCAGCAGCAGTTCAGGGGCATGCCTGCCGTGTCGCAACAGCAGTTTGCCATGTCACAGCAGCAGTTTGCGATGTCGCAGCAGCAGCAGTTCAGGGTACGCCTGCCGTGCCGCAGCAGCAGTTCATGGGCACGCCTGCCGTGCCGCAGCAGCAGTTCATGGGCATGCCTGCCGTGCCGCAGCAGCAGTGCATGGTCATGCCTGCCGTGCCGCAGCAGCAATTCAGGGACATGCCTGCCGTGCCGCAGCAGCAATTCAGGGACATGCCTGCCGTGCCGCAGCAGCAGTGGGTGCAGTCTCCGCAGCAGCAGCGGCCGCAGTTTTCGCAGCAGCCGCGGACGCAGTATTCGCAGCAGCAGGCGCAGCAGCAGTTTCCATACATGCCTGTCATACAGCGCGCTGCGCACACGGACACACCAGCTGTGGCGCAGCAGTACCCTGTGCGGCTGCTCAGGCACAGCACACAGGCGCTGACATCGTCTGGCCCCACTTGACATTTGGGCAGTCATAGGGTCTCGAGGGTGCACGTAGGGGGCTGGCAAGAGGCAATTAGGTGTAGTGGTGTCAGTTGGTCTAACATACCCGAGGCTGAAGCCTAACTAGAATGCTGTGTGCAGGTCCACTAATAATACAGCGTTTGATTTTGCATTTGTCTTGCATTGCTGCTGCTGAGCGTTGCCGATACATGTGTTGACCATGTATTCTGCGTTCTGCGGGCATTGTTTTTGTTTTGAACTCAGTATTCAATGAACTTGTCAAGTCATGCATCATGAATGCGAAGTCAACGGATGCACCAAGCAGGCCGTGCTTCGCAGCGGCAGCACTGAGTTCTGTGTCAT
The DNA here is from genome assembly GCA_017506865.1 of Tribonema minus. Taxonomy (NCBI): domain Eukaryota; class Xanthophyceae; order Tribonematales; family Tribonemataceae; genus Tribonema; species Tribonema minus. The sequence continues at coordinate 6,040 of JAFCMP010000437.1, forward strand.
GCACGGCGGCGGCGATCGCTGCCAGCACGTCGACGAAGGAGGCAACTCTTGCAATGCATGTGCCAAAATCAGTAAAAGCGGAACGGTGTGGTTCATATGTGCATCAAGCATGGCGGTGGCAACCGCTGCCAGCATGTAGACGAAGAAGGTCATTCTTGCAGGGCATCTGCTTTAACCAGCAGGACCGGATCCGGTGCCGTTGTATGTGCATCAAGCATGGCGGTGGTGATCGCTGCCAGCACGTCAGAAGGAGGCAACTCTTGGCAGGGCATCAGATTCTGCTGTGACCAGCAAGAGCGGATCAGGTGCCGTTGGTATGTGCTTCAAGCATGGCGGCGGCGATCGCTGCCAGCACATTGACAATGGACACATTTCTTGCAAAGCATCCGTGCAGAGTAGCAAGAGCGGATCCGGTACCGCTGGTATGTGCATCAAGCATGGTGGCAGCGATGGCTGCCACCATACTGACGAGGGAGGCAACTCTTGCACGTCATCTGCTGTTGCCAGTAAGACGGGATTCCGGCGCAATCGGCATGTTTGTGAAGCACGGCGGTGGCAACCGCTGCCAGCATGTTGATGAACAAGACAACTCTTGCAGAGCATCTGCTGTACTTCGTGGTTGCAATTTAGAAACATGGGCGCACTGGACGTGCAACGGGAGGGACGAGGTGTGGAGATGGGGGCGTGGTTGAAATCTCTTCCGCAAAGGTGCTGTTGCTGGCGTGATCAATCTCCAAATATATGACTACGTCATATGCCACTTACACTTGGAAATGTATTTGCACGGTCTGCAACCTGTTTTCCTGCATGCTGTTGGCACAAAATGTGCAATGCATTTGCTGTGTGGATCAGCATTTTGCCAGAGAAGCCATGGTGACTGCCTCATGCTGTCAGGCAAAAGATTTTACCGCCTCGATGCCGCTCATGGTTGTAATTCACATGCAGTTGTGATGATGTACACATGTGCTTGTGGTGTTAAATGCAGCGTGTGTGACATGACCTTGTCGTCCAATCTAGGGCGGGGTGACTGTGGTGACATGGATGTTAAAGTGTCGCCTGTGACTGTAGTTGTTTGGCTCGGACAAGAGCAGCAGCCCCATGATACACAAAGCACAGTCCGGTCAGCTGTGGTGTGTGTGGGGTGCTTCTCTGCATTGTTCCCTGCACTCGCGTTGGCATTGCTGTAATAGTCGCAATCCCGGGCCCCCTGAACGACCCGTGACAAACCTAAGTACAGCTCTCCTGGGGTCGTGAACGGATTTTCACGCCTCAAATGACAGCGCCGTGCACCATGCTGCGGTCGTGGGCGGCGCGACACGCGCTCAAATCCCATGATGACGGTTTCACGCTAACTCTACTTCAAGTACTTGCAGTAGTCCCCATAAATATTTGGCTATAAGAGGAATAATTATAGGGGAGAAGTGCACCACCTAGGGTCGCCCTGAACGACCCGTGACAACCCTAAGAACCGCTGTTCTGGGATCATGAACGGATTTTTGAGCCTCACAGTGACGTGCGCCCGACGAATCGCACGGCGCTTCTGCATCCGTGTGCTCCGGGAGCCCTTCGCGTTCGCACAATTGAAGAGTTGGCCACTTTTTAATTGGATTTAACGACCGTAGACGACATGGGCACGTCCGCAGACGAGCAGGGGTCGAACATGAACACACTACGAGCCATCGTGTACCATAATCAACCAACAAACAACGAACGAACACGCCAGTTGGACGTTGTACGACGAATGTTGAAGTTTGGGCCACTTTTTAATTGGATTTAACGACCGTAGACGACACGGGCACGTCCGCAGACGAACAGGGGTCGAACATGAACACACTACGAGCCATCGTGTACCATAATCAACGAACAAACAACGAACGAAGACGTCAAGTGGACGTGGTACGACGCATGTTGAAGTTTATGCCACTTTTTAATTGGTTTTAACGACCGTAGACGACATGGGCACGTCCGCACACGAACAGGTGTCGAACATATACACACTACGAGCCATTGTGTACCATAATCAACGAACAAACAACGAACGAAGACGTCAATTGGACGTTGTACGACGAATGTTGAAGTTATCGTCACTTTTCAATTGTTTAACGTCACTTTTCAATTGTTTTAACGTCCCTAGACGACATGGGAACGTCCGCAGACGAACAGTGGTCGTAAATTAGCACACTACGAGCCATTGTGTACTATAATCAACGAACAAACAACGCGAGAAGACGTCAAGTGGACGTGGTACGACGAATGTTGAAGTTTTCGCCACTTGTTAACTGATTTAACGTCCGCAGACGACATGGGCACGTCCGCAGACGAACAGGGGTCGAACATAAACACACTACGTGTGCTAAAGTCACCTGCAGAGATGCAGTCATATTCATTGTTGCCGTTGCCGTGCGCGCACCATGTGTGACATATGGGTATAATTGTTCATGTAGGGTTTCGACCTCATTGCCAACTCTTTTAAAAGCGCAGAAGCCCGCAGACGCGCTGCTCCGACACTTGCATCCGTCTCTATGGTGACTATCTAGTGTACTACCGAGTGGCAGGCCACAAAGGATGTACTTCATCTGCCATCCCTCTGGTCTAAAGAATGAATCTACAGTGCCGTCAAAGTCACCAATGCACCCGCCCAGTTGTCCTGTATACCCGCTAACGATGAAACCCTCGTCTATCTCCTTGTTCCCCATGATGCTGGCCAAGAAGCGACCTTGAGCGCAAGTCAGGACATGGCATCGTCGAGTCACCTTCGAAACGAGCTGAATCGCTTGGTAGGTGCTCGTGCTCTGCGCCTCGGTCCTCTCGTCACCCCACCAGAACATCCGCGATGCCTCCACTCCGTGTGCAGGCGCCACAACGACAGCGTCGAATTCACCCTCCATCCCTTCCATCGCCTCCCTGAATTCTCTATCGCTGTCGACAAGCCTCAACGTGATTTCTAAATCATGGTGGACGAGGCCGCCCGAGCGAGCCCAGAGGTCGTAGGGAGTTGTCGTTAGTAGCAATATACTCCCCATGCCCTTTCTGAGTCCTCGCGCATGTGCCCGCGATAGCTTGGGCATCGCAGCTGCTGTTGCAAAACGATTCGCCAACTGTAACTAGTTGCTGAGGTAACGCACAGGTTCGATCCCGCCTCAGCTCCATGTTTTTATACCTTGAATAACGAGTCATGTCATATGTTTGACGTGCTCTGCACATCGGGGATCATCGTAAAACACTCTGAAAACGACGGAATGCATTGACGTGACCCTATTAAAGAGGTCTACGATGGATGATTAGGATTCAGATGAACACGCATAGAGTTATTGTCTGTTGAACATGTACATTTAGGGAAGCGTAGCTTTCATTCATCATCGATGACCACCTTGCGCTTGGGTTCCGTCTTTTTCTTCGTTGTTTTCTTTAGCAGCTTTTCATTCGCTTCCCTCTTGCGCTCCTCAACGCGCTTCAGGAAAGCGTTGACGTCCGATTTGAGTAGCACGTTGTGTACGAGCAGTTCGTCGCTGTACGTGACCATGTTTAAAGGCATCCTGTGTGCGGCAAAGCCCGAATGACGTCCCATGTGTCAAGCGCACCAAGACCGTGCGCGGCGGCAAATGCAGTGAAGTCGGTCATTACATTCTCAAAAGACGACTGAACGTCGTCAGCCTGGATGAAGAGGGCCTCAGTCTTAAGGAACTTGGCAATCGTTTCATCCATTTATAGCAATTTGAGATTATTTAATGACTAAATTGGTCGGATCCTCCGAAACTGCTGTAGTCCCCAGATTCGCTGAAATGAGGAAATTTGCCAACGTGACGCTCGAAAACACATTCGCTGATCCCTCCCATACGTTCGTTGTCAGACTTTTGTTCGCGCACTCTACTCCGAGCGTCGTTTGCAGAACTGTACCTGCGTTGTTTTTGATACTTAGTGCCTGGAGAAGCCCATATATCAGACGTTCAGCGCTATCCGCAGTCCCGATGGGCAACGAACCGAGCACAGCGTTTATTGCACTCACGGGAATGATGTACGTGGGCGAAGAGATAGTCGGAGTTCCTGATGTTGCGTACGACGCGCCGCTCAAAAAGGCTGACACCAGCATTGTTTTCTTCTCTACAACATAACTTTTCACGTAAGGTGTGTAATGCGGCAGTTGTAAAGAGTCCCGTTGAACGAATTACCGCTGGTCGGACTGATGGTCACGGAGATATTGTACGACAACCCCGGTGTACACGGAATGGTAGCACTGACCGGAATTGTTGTGTAACCACCGTAATTATTGCATATTGACGTTGACATGGTTGCGGCACCGTAGGAAGTGTTGTGTTTCGTCGACAACAGGATTGTTGCACCACTCACACCTAGGTTCAGGCCTCCTGAGAGCAAGTAGTTGAAGTCGGTTTCGATCAACAGCCTTGACCCGAGGGCAACGAACGGCCACGACGTCATGTCGTACCTGGTCGACGTCGTGCACCCTACGATGGAACCAGTGTGCCCAGTCGAATCACGTCCCTTGAAGGCGCCTCCAATAGACGTTGCATATATTGACCCGTCTGTCTCTATCGAAGCTACTTCGGCGCCCTGCACGCAGAATTGGTAGCGCGCGGTAGTCGCTATGTTGAAGTAAAGCGTGTTGGGTGAAACACCTAGAACGTAGTCGCCCACTGACGGTGTTAATAGCCCCCCAGTCGAATACAAGCGTATTTTCGTACCTGCAGCGCTTGCTATCGCACCAGCAGAGTTAGCGAACTCCAACCATTTATTACCTGAGACCACCGTGCTACCGTTGAGCGTCGTCACTCCTGAAACAGTGAGTGTGTTGCTCAACGCAGTAGCGCCTGCGACGCTTGCCGTGCCTGATGCAGACATATTGGCAAAGTTTCCAATGTTCTGGTCCACATATCGCTTGGTCGTCCTCCACCCCTCTCGGGCAAGTGCAGGTTTTAAAGTGCGTTGTGCCGCGACGGCAAGCGTCAACGCCGTCTTACCGCGCTTATCCGGGGCTTGTTTCTCGATCACTACGGCTGGGGCCTGCGCACGCACTGTGTTTTGAATCCAATTCTGGCTTACATGCTTGACTTGCAGCGTATCCCTCGTCCCACATTCGACCCTATTTTTCACCTCTGCAGATGACACCGACGTCGCATCAGCCGTTGCATTCGACCTTATATAGAAGCGCGAGCTGTCAGCAGCAGCATTGTCTACTGAGGACATTTTGAATGTACCTAATATTTAGAGGTCACTCATGTCAGCTACAGTACCTCTCTTAGCGGCCAGCAGATCGCTTACTTTTTTTGTGCGTACGGTTTTGCCTTGTTCTGTGCGTCTCTTGCGCAAAACTTCTTGTGATTTATACGACTTTAGAGCGTCGCGCTGGTGAACTCTCTTTATCTTCTGAAACATGCGAGTTATGTCTTTTTGAACAGAAGCGGGAGTGACAGTGTCGTTCTCGAGTCCGTTTAGGTAGACCAATGCCTTGACGAGCGTATCGTGGTCAGCGCTGGCATTTGCAGCTCTAACAATCGTCTGCAGCCGTCGCACCAACTTAGCTGTCGACTCTACCTTCGCAGGTCCGTCCCTCCGGACGATCGCAAACGTGTTTTTGCCCTGTGTCTGTTCGATGAGCCTCTGCAGCGGGTCGTCCTCTGCCTGCGCCGGCGCGCTCACGGTCGCACCTCGCAAAATCTCGTCACGCATGCGTTGAGATGATGGCGCAAGTGAGATCTGTGTCTGGACGGGCCCCGCGAAAGGCACAATTTGACTAGAGATGTCAGGCAATTGCGCAGGGATACTTTCTTCTCGTTGCGCAGGGCTGCGTGGTGCTTCTACCGCACTTGGAAGCGATATGATGGCATCAGGCATTAGCGCCGGCGCATGGTGGCGCGAGCGCATGGACGGCACTGGCACGTGATGTTCACCATGGTGAGGTTGGCCCCAAAATCACGTGGCCCTCGCGCGTCTACTTGTGGCATCAGCGCTGGCAGCTGATCAGTCTGTATCGTTCCGCGTACATTCCTCAGCATGTGTTCGACGACCCTCCCCACGCGGCGATTCTGGTCAGCGTGGGTTCTTACTAGGTGCTCAAACATGACGGCCCTCTCTCTTGCAGCTGTCATTGCCTCGACACTACGTGCGCTCTCGATTTGCTGTAGTAATGAAGCGAATGGGGCTAAAATGGTTGGCATGTCATGTCGAATTTCCCGCTCAGACAGCCCTGGTGCCGCATCGACGAGTCGATCTACTTCCATTGCTACGAGTTGATCCTCCGTGGGCGCGGGTACAGGGGCTTCGACCACAGGCTGTCCCCAGCCCGCAGGCTGGGGCACGGGTTGGACAGGCGTACGTGCAAAAGATATGTCGCTGTCCGCAGGCGACAACTCATGCTTAGGCTCCCAATTGATATGCTGCGGAGTAGGGATGACAATATTCAAATTGGGACGTAGTGGGGCATGTTTACGGTAGAGTCTGGCGTATCAGGGACTTGGATCGGTAACAGGTGCAGGATCAGTAGGACCGACAGGCGTTGTATATGTCGGCATCGGTAGAGGATAGTCTGTGGCTCCTTGGTTCATTAGCGCCGCAAGCATCGATGGATCCATTCCTGCTGCAGCCGGTTGCGATGGTTGCTGTATCACGGTGGCCGGCCCCGGACCGGACGGTGGAATCATGTTTTTGATGTTGATCTTCACACTGTTGTACAAGGATTTATCAAGCTTGTACAATTTATGCTTCACGGCGCGTGCCATTTAGCGTACACATACATTAAAATGAATCGGAGATCCTTTGTTCTATCATGTCGGCGAACAAAAAGCCGTGTTTGTGGTGCGTGTAGAGCGTGAAGAGGCGATCAAAGTCTTATTTCGTCACAAAACCGGCAACTTCTTCGGTTGGAAATCTGGCTATGCAGGCAGGCAACTCGTTGCCAGTGCACAGCAGCAGAGGAAAGTGGAAGAGCTGGAGTCTGTAAAGAGAGAAGTGATCATTACATCTGACCTCGCAAACACAGTTGCTTCCGTCGCGTGGGGGTCATAAACCTTCCCCAGAACTTGACAGAACCTGCCAGAACTTGCAAAGAAGCTTCCAAGAGCAACTTGGTTTGAACCAGTGCTTCCAAGAGCGACCTGCGAAAGATCCTGAGCTCTTCCTGAACTACCTGTAATACCCCATATTCCAACACTCTCCCCCATTGCGACCGTGTGTGCAGGGAGCAATGCTTCAGACAATACTTCGACTCAACAGAGCCTGGCGCGTTATCCTCTGCGCACATCTGTACTACAGTTACTGTGTTGGAAATCTGGCTATGCAGGCAGGCAACTCGTTGCCAGTGCACAGCAGCAGAGGAAAGTGGAAGAGCTGGAGTCTGTAAAGAGAGAAGTGATCATTACATCTGACCTCGCAAACACAGTTGCTTCCGTCGCGTGGGGTCATAAACCTTCCCCAGAACTTGACAGAACCTGCCAGAACTCGCAAAGAAGCTTCCAAGAGCAACTTGGTTTGAACCAGTGCTTCCAAGAGCAACCTGCGAAAGATCCTGAGCTCTTCCTGAACTACCAGTAACACCCCATATTCCACACTCTCCCCCATTGCGACCGTGTGTGCAGGTAGCAATGCTTCAGACAATACTTCGACTCAACAGAGCCTGGCGCGTTATCCTCTGCGCACATCTGTACTACAGTTACTGTATACTGCTCTCCCCGGCTCAAAGCGCCTAATCAAGTGCACTGCCAAACTGGCTTCAAACTGCACATACTGCAATCAAACATACTTAGTGCACTGCTGGAACCCCTTCTGTGCAAAAGCATACACACAAAAGCTGTACTGCTGAGCACCCGCTCTTCTGTACTACACAATCATGCACAGATTCCGAGCGCCCGCTCTTCTGCGACTGTTACACTGCGGAGGACCCAACCCTCTTCTGTGCAAATCGTGGCGTGTGCTGCCATCAATGTACTAGGCATACTGCTGCCATCGTTGTACTACCAACTGCCGCTGCCCGCAGCTTCTGGGGATGCTCCTCCCCGTTTAGTGCTCCAACTACCATATGCTGCAGCACTCTTCCCTGTATGCCTTAAACTAGGGGTGGCCGTACACTTGAGGGCAAATGCTGAACAATTTCGTGGCACTAAGTAAGATCACAAGAGCAGCTAATCAACACATCCTATGTGCGCCGCTCCATCCGTGGCATGCTGGTTTAGCATCTATACACTGGTTCGTCGTCGTTGCGGCCGCCTCCTCCCGGTGCTCCGTTGCTCCGCTGCTGCTGCTTCTGCGCCTCCCGCTTCGCCGCAAATGAGCCCTCCGCGAATGGGTGTCCGGCCTCCTTCTGCTTGCAGTCCGCTCCTTGTGCCCCAGCTTCGAGCACCAGCCGCACTTGCCTCCAAATTTGTGTGTGTCGTACGCTCTTGCGGTGTGGCTGGAAGGCGTGTCGTTTGATGTAGCCGATGCCGTTCAAGTGCTGATAGTGCTTGTTGT
>JAFCMP010000438.1:0-14476 GCA_017506865.1 Tribonema minus
GCTGGCAGCGGCGGCGCGCGCAACCCTTTTGAGAGCCGCAGGCTGCCGTCGCGCGCGTGGAACCGTACTTTCCGGGAAGTTCACAGCGCGCATCGCCATGTCGCAGGGAGACACCTACTAACACCAGTTCGTGGCGATGCTACCATACGGGGAGCGGCGCCGTCGCAGTGGCTTGAACATGTTCCAGATACGCGCGCGTCCCGCGCCGCACTCCTCACTCCCCTCCTTCCCGCCCCATGCCGCAGTGTCTGTGTGCAAGTGCCCCCCCCCCCCCGCCCTCCCCCCCCCACGAGCCCCTCCCCCAATGCACCCCCCCTACCTGCATGCACGCGTTAGACGCAAGCATACATGCCTACCCCACCTGTGGTCGGGACAGCGCTTCTCTGCTGCCACTACTGGCGCGTATCGCGTCCCCCAGGTCACTGGCAGGCTGCTGCGCGCTGCGCGCAAGCCTCCCACCCCCCCCCCCCCCCCCGGATGATCATCATGATTGCGCAGTCCTATCAGGAGGTACTACGGGCAAGGCGCAGCACGCTGGCTTTAGGCATCAGTCAGCCCAGGCGCTCATAAGGCGGAGAAAGCGGTGATTACACGCTCAGCCGCTACCACTGGCTGCCAGCCCCCCAACCCCCCCACCCCTCCAAAGCGACCCCTCACCAGCCCTGCCACATACAGAGGGGGGTGCTCACCCCCCTCTGCTATTGTTATTTGAGTCTGCCAAGTGTGTGGCGACAGCCACTTCAGCAGAACTTGCCGTGCACACCGCAGTCACTGCAGTACTGCGCGCGCTAGCACATCGCCAGCAGCGCTGCTGGCCACGGAGTCGGCCTTTTTATATGTTTTGCAATCGGTGTGTGGTTCCAGTGTTACTACGCCCCCTGCCCCCCCCCCCCCACTCAAGGGTCGGGACACCCCTCACCCACAGGGCAGGGCGCGCGCTCCGAACGTCATGACTCCTGCCGTCGACTTTCTGCGGCGTTACCAACTAGTCAGAGGTATGAGCTGCGCCCCCCCCAAACTGGCTCCCGCCGGTATTTCAACTTCAAGTTGACAGCTTCAAGGAGCTTTTGCCAACAGTATGGCGCCCGGTTTCCCAGGCCCCTCCGTAAGCGCTGCTGCCACGGCGCACGGCGCGGCGCAGCTCCATACATACATAACCCTATGCATGTTTCATGTCGTGCGCGACTCGGAGGCGCGTACAGCGGCTGAGCGCTGGCGCAATTGGTTGCGCCGCGCTCCCCGCTGCTCGTACGCCTGCCGTTAGATGAGGCCTATGGCGCTGTTTAGGCAGCGATACGTGCAGTGCGTGATGAGGCGCCTGGGCCGGCCCTACTGCGCTTTCGGAAATATCATCGTTTTTTTTGCATGGCAGGGGTTGGTGATTCGTCTCGTATGTGCTCCGATGGCTGGCTGCAGCTGTGCAACTGGTGTGTATGCGCACTTATGCGTGTTTCAATCATCAATTGCTTCGTCACTTGCATGACGTCAGTTGCTTAGAGTTGTGGTGAACATCAGCGCTGCCCTGCATGCGTGCGGCAACAAACGGTTCTACACTATACTCACAATTGCAATATGCGCGTTATGACAGCACATCCTCTTACATGGTTTGAAGGAAACCCGGCATCATGCGCACCGATCTTTGCGACCCCCCTTCACTGCCGGACCACAACACACAAAACGTATTTCACACATGTACATGCAGACTGGCTGGCCAGCCTTCATTGTGCGGTTTCCATGGCGCCTACACCCCCCGAGGGAGAGTCACAATTGACTTCAACATCATGCTGCTCATTTGAAGTAGTTTGACCATCGCCGGAGCCTTGGCACTGGGCGGCCCGAGTACTAGTAGCAGCAGCAGCTGCAGCATCAACCACTGCTGCTGCAGTTTTGCTGTGAACATAAAGTTGTGTGGTCTTCGTCGCATCACCTCAAGTCGGTTGTGGATGCATGCCAAGGTCTCGCACTTTGTGAGAATTCTCAAGCGCTTGTGCTGAGCAATGTGCTGGCAAATATGCCAACGGCATTGCTATGTATACATATGCCGAAGTCTGTGCGGCGCCTGCTGTGACACCTGTTAACTGTGCCATGATGTCATTGATGGCCAACAGTACTCTGAAGGGTGTAGACTATGGTGCTCATCTGGAACAGCAAAATATCGGATCAGGAAAAAGGCTGACTTTGGCAGGACGAACATGGTCAGGCCAGAGCCTTATCTCTGCCAGTGGGCGGCGGGCAGCAGCGGCAGCAGCAGCAGCAGCAGCAGCTGCAGCATCAATTACTGCTGACGGAGCTTTGCTGTGAGCATACATGTGTGTGGTCTCCGTTGCATCACTCAAGTCGGTCGTGCATGCCAAGGTCTCGCTCATGTGCTGAGCAATGTGCCGGCAAATATGCCCCTAAACATGTTCATGCATGCTGGCCAGCTGTGTCACCTGCCATTGATGGCCATCTTGAAGAGTGGTCCTGGACGGTGTAATGGTGCCCATCTTAAACGGCAAAAAACGGATGACCAACATGCAAAAGGCTGATTGCCAATCAGTATTGGACGATCCGGATCCCATATTTGGGCCAGCCTGGCCCAATTAACTATTTGGGCCAGGGGGGTTGAACACCCCCCAGCAAGTGCACATTTGAAGTGTGCGTGTTCGCAGCAGTCGCCCTTGCAGTTCTGGCGCTACGCACAGTGCGGAGGCCGTGTTGACCGAGTAAGCAGCTAAGACAGCAATCAGTGGGCTTGGTGACGCACAGATGGAGGGCTCGCCTCCGGCGAGCTCAGCTGCAACCGCTGGAGATGTCGAGGTGACTATGAAGCAACTGCCAAATTTCATTCATAACTTGCCATCTGCAGCGGTAGACCAATGTCCATGAGGGAGTCAGGTTCATGTTCCAAGCCATTTTGACATCGGCCTTGTAAGCTTCACAGCTTGAGTGGACCAGTCGCACTGCACATGTTGCGTACTCAACACTCAAAGACACACACCAACGGACAGCAGCGCTACCGCGGGCATGGCCAGTTTGGCTCAAGTTTGACTGTACTGTTAGCTCTCGCACTGCATGGCCACTGCGTTTTCTGAGTGCACGGCACAGCTCGACCTTAGATAGCAGATCGTGTCAAGCTGATCGCATTGTGCCCTGTTCGTTTGCATGCAGTTCGGTGCTGAGCTTCAGGGGAGGCTGTTTGGGTCACCAAACGAAGCTTTGGAGGTCGTGCAGATGCAAGCTTCCACTGCTGGTTTTAAGGTGTACCTGAAGAAAAAAAACAGCTCGCTATACTGGCTAGTCTGCCATTGTGCAGGTGCCCCTCCTCAGAAGGCCTCTGCACTGAAGCCCGATGCTGCACCACGGACAGTGGTAAATCAGTGCATCAAATGCAACTGCAGCTGGCGTGCAGTTCTAAAGCCTCACATGCCATCAGCGCGTCAGCCTCTTGCTGCGATCACTGATAGCCTGGAGCATACGGTCACTGCCACACCAGTGCCATGGACTCTGATCAGTGTCCCCTCGTCATTCAGCGAGGGTCACAACCATGCAATGGCTGTGAAGCAGCTACCTCGGCCTGATGGCATCGGCCGCATCATTGCCAAGAGCGAGCTCACAGCAGAAATCTTAGCTGATGTCAGGAGCTGGTGCGTGGCGCCCAGCATGTGTGGAAAGATGCTGCGACAAACTGTCCTCGCTCACCACTTCGGCGGGGACCTGAAGGCTGTCTTCGATGAGCAGGCAATCAATCAGCTCAACAATGTAGCGGCGGCTGTCAGGGCGAAGCTTGCATTCGTTGCTGGCGACAGCAAAGAGTTCATTGCTGAGCTCAACAATGTGGTGGCGACAGGAGGGTATGCTGCTCATGACCTTTCGGAGGACAGCACGTTTAAGCGAGCATTCTGGGCCACACGCGAGCAGGTGGAGCTGGCCATGGAGTTTGGTCTGGATGTCATTCAACAGGTGACCCACAGTCGCTGAGCTCGCTTACTGCACGTAAGTTTGCTTTTGCCACAACTGTCGGTCGGTCTGCACTGAGGTGACAAAGGGTGATGCATGCAAAGCACGCAGTTGTCAGCTATCAGTGTGTGTGCTGAGGCCGGCCAACGCTTCCGTAGTGAGTGAACGTGCAGTCACAAACCTGTCAATGTGCCATCCTTGCGTCCTTGGGGTATATTTTTGCATTTAGGTCAGCTTGCAGGCTTTGTCATGATTGTGTCGTCGTGCCAATGCCTCAACTGCCGCTGGAGTGATCACTGTTGCATTTTCTGAAGCACCACTAATCTGAATCGTCTCTGTTGTCCACTTGCTTGGGTGTTTCACAGGACTGCACATTTGGCACAAACAAGTATGGCCTGCCGCTCAGCATTATCATTGGCGTGAACGGCGAGAGCAAGTGAGTCATGTCGCTGTTGCAGGAATGTCTGATGGTGATGAAGTACTGTATGCGCGAATGCATGGTTCTGATATGCGTATACCGTATACTGTCATGCTAATGGCTTCTATGCTATTGATTGCTGAGCATGTATCAGTCAAGTTTAAATCACAGCGGGCCATGAAACACAGATGTCTGACTCAGACTGTGCGAATCTCTCTGCAATATGTGCAGGACAAGACTGTTCTGCCAGGCAGTGTTGGATGGAGAGGGCACTGAAGAGTTCACGTGGTTCTTCGACCATTATGTGAAAATGGTGGACGGGCGATTCCCTCGAGTGTGCTTCACAGACAGGTATGAAGGCTTGCAGCATATCCTGTTTCTGCAAGAGTATCCTGTTTAACAAAACTGATATACATGTTGGTTATTAAATACTATAGCATATACATATACGCCAACTCAAGTATCCTACCCGCTCTATATGCGTTATAAAGACGGCAGTTTAGCCATTGTGGCATGCGGCATACGGCGTACATGTCATGATCCTTTCTCACTAAGCAACAAGGTTTGCTTTCAGCTTGATTTCAGGGACATGAGCGAACAGCTGAAGGTAGTCACCCAGACATATGTACATAAACTGTTGTTGAGCAGCTGCCACCATCGGCCCGCACGTGCTTGCAGTGTTATGCTTGTGGTTGTGGTGTCATCAAATGCACAACTGCCTGCTGTCTGCAATAGCGCTACACTGCTGAACGAGAAATTGAAAGAAGTTGAAGTTCAGGTATCACCTACGTGGTATGTACGAAGAAGAAGCGAGGCTCTTAGTCATCCCTTGCACAGCCGTATATGTACGGTGCTATACGCTAGCGCACATCCCTTATCCTGTTACACATGGCATCACTGTCAGGCTGGTGACCCAATCTTATCCTTACTTGTGTTATTGTGCAGAGATGCAGCTGCAGAGGCGGCCATGGAGTTGTCATGGCCGGGAACGGTGCACCTGATCTGCGAGTGGCATTTCATCAAGAACGTGAAGGAGAAGTTGAAATCAAGACTGGGGACTGCATGGAAGGCAAGTGCAACCCCGACGCCACGGAAGTTGACTGTCAAATGTATGTCTACAGCTGTTGGAAATTAGTAGCATGGCCCTTGTTTGCATGTGTAGAGCACCTAGCCATGAGTGCATGCCCCTTGTTTGCATGTGTAGAGCACCTAGCCATGAGTGCATCACGTGAACAAAAATGACGTTGACAGGAACAATCTGATTGCAATGTTGTCAGCCAGCATTGCTGTGCATCCCTATCTTGGCAAGCGAACTTCCGTGGCATTTTTTTTAGTCATCCGCCGCCAAATGCACGTTGTGAGACATTGCATGTCAGGCTTGCACAAGTCTTTGGTGTTGAGCGCTGGCTAATCTGCAGTGATCATGATGGTATTTTTCCAGAATGTGCCAGCTGACACCCAAAGGTGACAAAAATGACGTTGACAGGAACAATCTGATCGCAATGTTGTCAGCCAGCATTGCTGTGCATCCCTATCTTGGCAAGCCAACTTCCGTGGCATTTTTTTTAGTCATCCGCTGCCAAATGCACGTTGTGAGACATTGCATGTCAGGCTTGCACAAGTCTTTGGTGTTGAGCGCTGGCTAGTCTGCAGTGATCAAGATGGTATTTTTCCAGAATGTGCCAGCTGACACCCAAAGGTGACATGTATGAAGCAACCATGATCTTCGTGCACTGCGTGTTCTGCGCCATCTTAAACAGTGATGCTGCAACTCGCATACTCAGCCAGGGAAGTGCTGGGCAGCTGAATCACGTGCACAATGTTTTAACTCAAAAACAATTGATCTGACAGAATGCGCATATAGGGTTGCAAAGTGCAGAGATGTGCTTGATACACTTACATCAGCTTGATAATGTGCGCGATTTACTAGGGTTTGCCTGGCAACAAGCAGCGATGGCAGAAAAATGTACTACTACAAGAGAAGTGAGAGCCTCATGTACTGTTTGTACCTTCCTGTATTTCATGTGCTTATTGGCCTGTGGACATGGCCAGGCTCGTCCGTGTATGCTAATGTTTATGCCAAGCATATCCATCACCGGTACTGTCCATTCTTGTTGACTGACAGGACTTCAAGCGGCATCTGCGGCTGGCGTCCAGAGCGCCCACAGAGCGCTGCTTCGAATCAGCGTGGCAAGCAATGCACCATTGCCTTGCACACGCTGGAAAAGCTGAGGCCGAGGTGGTGACATACCTCAACCGGACCATCTACGCAATCCGCAGGCGGTGGGCTTTCTGTTTCCGGCTTGGCATCCTCACCCTCGGCATCAACTCTACCCAGCGCTGCGAGGGCTACTTTGCCAAGCTGAAGGCAGAGCTGGAGAAAATGGGCACGCTGTGCTCCCTCACCACTTCCATCAGCCGCATCACTGCAAGATACAGCGCGGAAGACCAGCTATACATGGAGGCCAGCACCCGCGCATTGGACGTGGCTGTGAAGAGCATCGATGCAGGGCTGCGCAGCATCTACGGGGCATTGCTGGAGGTAGCGAAGCATCATGGCACTTTGCATTGCCTGAAGCACATCGCCCAGGAGGTGGTCGCTGCAGCGCGGTATCATGTGGCGGTTGCGGATGAAGGTCTCAATTCCAGTCCAGGTACGTTTTCTTGCGAAGTTCATCATGCACATGTAGCACACGCACCTGGTGACCTTACCGTACCGCTGTTGAATAATGACTTACTGCCCCCCCATTCTAGACGCCCCCTCTCTTTGTGTGAGACCACGGGCTTCATTGCAAAGTCATAGCCCCCCTTTTGCCAAACGGCGACAACACCCACCTACAGAAATGTCGACAACAGCAACAGTGCTGCAGCAAATATTGCTGTTCCCATTATAGTACTGCATGTCCATGTGCCAAGCAAGTCGAGTACACTAAAGCCAGTAAGGTAACGGCATCCTCGATACCCTCAGCCTTTCTTATGCCCCTGCCCCCCTCCCTCTCGACCCACTCGCCTGCCTCCTGGTTTATTCGGCTTGCCAATCTTGGACCTCTGCCCCCCCCCCCCCCCCCCCCCCGCCCTGGTAAATGCCCCGGCCCCCCCCCCCCTCAAAGGGGTGCTGTCAGACTCGCCTGACTGAGGGATCATGATCATCCGATGTAATTTAGTATATGCATACCCTGTATGAGTCCGTGCACTGCCGAATGAAGGCTAATGTCCACCAGTTCTTCAGCTTCATGTCCTCAGTGGTACACGTTTCCACTGCTGAGCTGGACTTGAAGTTCGATTGCATGCATTTTTCTCACCCCCTCTCACCTGTTCAGCCCGCTGCAACCAACACCAGAGCCTCGTTGAGACGCCGCACCTGCCTTCTTCTCAATCTTCAGGTTGTCTGCCTGTGCAGCCCTGTACAATCAACGTGAGGTTCTCAATGAGGCGCCGTGCACTGCGGACTGCTGGGTGGTGGCAGCCCTGATGCGAGAGTCACCTGCACTTTCTTCTCATGTCTGGACGCATTCAAGCCCTTTCTAAAGCACCCTCTGACTTGATGCGCGTGTGTTGCTGCTTTCAGGACCAACCCCGGAGGACGACCCTGACGCAACATTAGATGACAATGATAGTCGGAGGGCAAGTGAGGGCATGTTGCAAGCGATCACGCGCAGCGCCCCAGTGTTTGCAAATCAGGAGTGGTTTGCAGCGACGGCTACTTCAGGGTGCTCGCAGCACTCGGTGGTGGTGGCGGCCTCAGGCGCTGCCCTGTGCAGCTGCCTGAACCCCATACGGACAGGCATGCTCTGCCGTCACATCATCGCTTGCCTGCCGCGAGTGACAGTCATCCCCGCTGGGGGGTGGCAGAGGCGGCGGGGCCGGCGGCGGGGGAGGGACAGGGGGTGGGGGGGACAGCGGATAGCGAGCAGGGCTCTGGAGAATGCGCAGCTGGCACCGCCGCTGCCGATACAAGCGGTGCGGCGTCAGCAGCTCCGGCGTACGGCATGTTCGACGTGACGCTGCGCATGCGCAAGGGCGAGGGCCTCGGCGTCAAGCTCAAATTCGGCAACCGCATGGTCGTCGTACAAGCGTTCACGCGCGCGGAGGACGGTGGCATGCTTGCTGCCGAGGCATCAGAGCTTGTAGCCATTGGCGACATCATCACTGCCATAGATGGTTGCACTCTGCAAGGGCTGCCGCAGAGCACAGCAGAGCGGGTGCTCAAGGCTGCTCGCAAAGCAAGCCCTATGCAGAACACACTTACTCTGCGGAATGGTAAGGAGGGGGGGGGTGGGGCGGGCACAAGTGCGCAGCAAATGGTGGCTGATGTACCTCTTCCATCAAATCCTGCAGCGCCTGGCCGGCCACAATGCTTACGTGTCGCCATTGCAGCTGCCAATGCTGTATTCCGCAACACCAACCCTAGGTGGCTGCGTCCTTCCTCAGCCCAGGCAGCAGCTTGCGTCACCACTAGTGCTGGTCAGCAGGTAGCACTGGCCAAAGTGTTGGCTCTTGCTGCAATGCACTATGCTGCTGGCACAGATGTCACTCAACACGCATTCGACGGTGATTGGGCAGGGGCAGCAGCATTAGATGAGCCATTGCAGACTAATGTTGAGAAGGCTCATGCTGAGGTATGGGCAATTGCCAAGACCATTGTCGCAGACGCTAAGTCATTGCCACCACAGCAGGCAGTAGACAAAATGAGGTATCTGGCTGAGGTAATGCGCGACATGGTTGCTGGCAATGTCCATGACCCTTTTGTCAGGAAACGGCGTACGCAGAACACGGTGGGAAAACGCATTAAGGGCAGCACAGGCGGAGCCCGCAAGAAGCCCAAATCGTAGACATCAGCAGCCAGTTGTGATGCCTAATGTGTGTTTAAATCACAAGATTATTCATGATGCATGTTGAAGTTCTACTGCTCCTGCTTTCGGCGTTCAGATCACACATCCTGACAACTTTATGCATGTACAAAAGTAAGCCGCTTGCAAGCATACATTGCGTTGTCATCTGCTGTGTAAGGTCAGCCTTGTCCTGCATAGTGAAAACTAAAGCCGCTCTGCTATTGTGACCGTGCTGCGGTGAGCCGCTTCACCT
The DNA here is from genome assembly GCA_017506865.1 of Tribonema minus. Taxonomy (NCBI): domain Eukaryota; class Xanthophyceae; order Tribonematales; family Tribonemataceae; genus Tribonema; species Tribonema minus. Next base: position 9,443 of record JAFCMP010000438.1, read on the forward strand.
ACTCTTGTAATGCAGATAATGACATGTCATGCTAGTACTTGTAAAGCAGAGTATGTATGCTTGTCTAGTGCTGTTGTTGCAACACGACATAACAGTGCATGGCATCTTGAGCGACGGATGATGACTTCACGAGCCAAGTGTTGTCAAGCTGGCTCTGCCAGAGCCACCTGATGTCGAATTCTGACAAAGTCATCTACCTTTATAATTTTTGCATACAGACCTGGATTGCAATTCCATGGCATGTGCTTGCCAGCTATATGGCATGTCTTTTGACATCAGGTTCACGAGGACAACTCCAAGGTGCGTGCATGTACATGTGCCTGATGTACTGTTGATGCTTCACCACTGACAGGACCACAACTCAAACATGATGCATGCATGCATGTGTGTTCACACTAAGGTCATGCGCGTAGGATCACAGCACCAACTGTAATGCGAGAAATACTGAAAGATGATCGAATCAGGTGTAGCAGAGCACCCGTTCTCCAAACAACCTGCTGAACGGGCATGCACCCTCTCTTGCAGCCGCCTGTGCGTGTATGTGATGTTGGCCTCACAGTTTGAAACCGGTCAAGTGTGTCGCAAATTGAAATGGTAACACAAACTAATACTCAACACGGGGACGCACAACTCAGAAATGCATTTGTGCAGAAAAGAAAAGAAAGAGGGGCATTGATGAGGTGCCTGTTGTAAAAAACGGTGTGCCTTGACATAACAGTGCGTGTGTACACATCTGGGCGCAATGCGCAAATCCGCTGTGCTGTAATCGCACGTTGCAGGTGGTATAAGTACTTGGGCGGATGGTTGCCTGGCACCATGCAGAATATGCAGCTGCAAAACACGCCATCTTGCTGCTGGAATCTCCACGACATCTGCGACGTCAGATAGAGATAACATCGATCAGGTAATTTGCTAAATGATCATGGTTCCTGCTTGCAGCACACGAATACTGATAATGCTACGAACCTGAAACACTCTAAAATCAGGCTGTGTGCTGGTGCTCGTATGGAAAGGACGCAGTTTGTGCCTGCAGCGTACTTGTACCACCTTCACTAGCACAGACCGCAGAGGTTCAGGACTTGTGCATCAGTCACAGAAAAACATCTCATCCGCAGCATACTCACATCAGGGGCCAGTGATGCCCTCTTCGCAAGCAGCGGCCATGCATGCACGCACCTCATGCTAACTAGATCAACAGCAGCAGTTGAATAGCCTGATCATTTCAACAGCATGAATTTGATGGTCAGGACAAGGCATCGATTGCAATGCATATATCATGACAGCAACTACTGCTGAATCATAACCCTTGCAGTTGAGCTGTATTGATGGGCATAGCATAATGCTTATCCACCCTGCACTTCTGCAGGTGCATAAATCAAGCTCACCATTTGCAATGATGCCTTCAGCATGCGCAACATAAGCAACACCTGCCAGTGTTTATAATACACACAGGACAAAGGCTCCGGATAACTAACTTTGCAAGCAACATGAGCAGTTTCAAAACCACCTGCCTGTCTTGGAGCCAAGCATATAGCCAGGCCTGCTCGCTGCAAGTGGCGCACACCAGCTGCTTGGTACTAGGGCGATTTGACAGTTCGTGAGGGTGCCTGCAGCTGTGCCTCGCTTGGAGCCGATCTCAGATGGTGGGCCTGCATAAGATTGCAATAGGATGGCCGTGAGGTGATAATGCGAACATGTTTTGAACACTGCATTGAGAACGCTATTGTGTTGTAAGACATTTAACAGTGCAACAAGTTCTTGAGTAGCGTATAGTGATTGCATTTGCCTGAGTCGCAAATGTTGCTCGTTGCGCCGCTGCGATGTGTGGACAAGTCCAGTTATCCATTTGTGTTCATGCTGACGACAGCAATTTCAGCTGCCTGCAAGCATTTCACCATCTTCCAGCATTCCTTGACACTAGGCACAGTATACTACCACAACACATGATGGTCATTGTCACTTTCTTCGACGTTGGTTAACATCAATGCACATTGGAACATTTCAAGCATTTCACCTCAACGGGCATGCGCATTCAGCTTAGGATTGACTGAGGCAGGTGGGAATGTTTGACCGTCTCCAGCATGCGCAATCCTGTCAAACCCAACGGTCTCCGTGCAAATCAGTGGTCCTTCATCTTTCTATTGCTCGGGAGCGTGTCCAATCACATCAACATGCACATGCATGACGCCACAACTCAGCCGCTCTGGCCTGCATTGATACATTTGAATTTTGCAGTATCTCTGGCACTTTTCAGCTTTGTCTTCACGTGTGGGATACGCTTTCCAAAAAATCGTTTGTTGCTGTACCCCTAAATAACGACACGTGGTGTAGACTTGTACTAGATAATTGCCTTACGGTATGGTAGACCGCGTTGACGGTAGTGACTGAACACATTAACAGTGGAACCATAACATTTAGTGGAACCATAACATGCAGTAAACGGAAGGTGCGTGTGTAAGCTGTCTCAATCACACTCTTCAACAGATAGCATCAGAACATCTGCCATGTGCCACCTTGAATGAGCACATGTGGTCGTCAGAATATTGCACTGAAGTCGAAAAAAACCATGCGTTCCTATACTTATTTTGGCCCGCGCTTTCACTCTATTGTTGTACCGTATCCAGTGACCGTTGCGCTGCTACTGCTGCGACTCCTGCAGAGCAACTGCTAGTGCGCTTGGCATGCACTTGCGGGCGACTAAGGCCAGGAGCATATGGGAATTGCGCAGCAACCACAAAAAAACCTGCATGTAGCATGCTAACATCAGCAGCAGCACGCACCAGCGGCTGCGTTTCAATTGCTGCTGTTGCTGCTGCTGCTGGTGGTGAGCCGATGCTTGCATCATTGCCTCCTTGTCTGCTTGACGTGGTAAACCAACTCTGTTTGGAGCCTGGTTCAATGCAATGTTGCGCGAACGGAGAGGTATTCACACAGCGCCTCAGTAAAGCACACAAGCGAAAAAAGCCAGTTTGAGAGCCTTTAGTATACCGCTTTACCTGATCACTACACAACGCCGCTGTAATGCCGTTGGAGCGCTTTCGCCATTGCAACCAGTCTCCATGCCGCCATTGGCCTCCATTCGCCGCCCGCGCCTGTCTACAAAGTCCTTCTACTGCCTGTGAGACTGGGGCTGTCGCAGCAGCGGCCTCCCTTTGCCGCCAGCGCCTGCCACAGAGCCAGCCCTCCTACTGCCTGTTAGTTCTGGCGCTCACGTAGCAGCAGCAGCGAGGCGGCAGTGCTGAATGAATGGATGACGTGGCTCTGAGGCCTCAACATTGAATGGGTGAGGCTGGCCCATATGCGGGATCCAACAAGTATGGGACAAGCACTCGCGCCGTGCACAAGCAGTAGCTCAGTCTCAAGTCATATCAAGGCAAGAGCCACAAAGCCTACAGCCTACAGGTCAGGTGCACATATGCTGCAGTTGTAAGCAGCTTTGAGCAACCACAGCTGCGTCACTGGCAGTGGTAAAGCAGCAACACACGAACGGCAAGCGCAACCTGAGCACAGCAGCCTGCTGCAGAAAGCTATCGTCGCCCTACAATGTCGCCAGCGATAATAACCATAGCCACTGGTCTCGCAGTTGTGGCAGTAATAGCAGCACCGCCAGCAGCAATAGCAACAGCGGCAGCAGCAGCAGCAGCAGCAGCAGCAACAGTGAGTGCTTGCTCTTTGTGCTGACTGCCAAATCTGGTTGCTGCTGCCGTGTATGCCGGTGCAGATTTCTACATGTGGACTGAAATACTCCAAATTCTTGCAAACCAAGCACTGCATTCGCCACAGCATAGACAGCGCACGAAGGATAAGAGCAACAGTTGCAGACTTTCGCTTCGAAACACTTGCCTATGACAGCTGCCCGCACCAGCCACGCCATTGCATCGCCAGACCACAGACCGCTGGTGTTTTACAACAGAATGAGCCGTCAACACGGCCTCCGCACTGTGCGTAGCGCCAGAAACGCAAGGGCGACTGCTGCGAACACGCACACTTCAAATGTGCACTTGCTGGGGGGTGTTCAACCCCCTGGCCCAAATAGTTAATTGGGCCAGGCTGGCCCAAATATGGGATCCGTTGGACGATCTGGGCTGGGTACGTTTTTGTGCCAGGGCCCAAGTAAGTAATACTGTAAATAGTGGCTGATTCGATCCAGCAGCGGTGCTGCAGCTGCGTCCATAGCAGGGGCCATTGACATTGATGCTGTGTGATCATTATGCTGTGATATTATAACACTCCTGTTGGCAGTCGTTGAATTACAGTGATGATGGCCGAGGCGAGGGACATGTTTTTCTGTGCAGGCTCGCATGTGCTTGCTAGAGATCTAGCGCTTGCAGTGGGGCAGTGCATTGAAGCAGTGCTAGAGCTAGAGACGCCGAAACCTACGACACTCACACACCAGCACACTGCAACTGCAGCGCGGCTAGAGTCAGCGAGGTTCTGGAAAGCGGTTACTTCTGTTCGGTGCGGTGGCTCATTGTGATTCGCTGGCAAAATATGAGCGCTGCCACCTCGACATGGCTTTTGCTTGAGACCTCACTTCCTCAGCCCCATCCCGTCCCAGCAGCTATCACCATGAAGTTCCTCCTGGCCCTCGCTCTGGTCCTCAGCGTCGCCTCCGCGTTCGTGCCGGCGACTACTCCTGCGCGCTCCATGGCGCTGGTAAGTTCACGTCCAAATTGCTTTGATACATGACGTGCGTGTGCAGAGCAAGTGGACGCCCTGTAGGAGAATGAAGTGAGCAACATCTACAGCAACCATTGCACAGAGCGCGTGCCATCTGGAGTCCACGCTCTCGTGTGCAACGACTACCTCAGCTGACGTACTAAGCTGGTCTAGCATGATCGTTGCTCAAGCAGCAGCACAGGCTTGCACCGTGTCTTAGCAGCAGCGAGCCATAGAGCTAGCGCGTTGAGTTGCTGCAGCGCAAACGCATCATGTGTTAGAGCACCACAGACGCGCGTGTTGGCAAAAAGCCTCCTTCCATCTCTGCGTGCTGATGTGTTCACCCTCTGCCCGCTGCAGTCCGCAGAGGAGAAG
>JAFCMP010000439.1:0-14365 GCA_017506865.1 Tribonema minus
CCAGCACCACTTGCTGATGCTGTTGCATTCCTTACCTCCATTAGCCACCGTCTGGCTGTTGTAGCAGCGAACAAAAACTGCGCTGTGTAGTCATGCGCCAGCACAACGCCACCAGCACTGCAGTTGCGACAGCAAGCTGCATTTGCCTTGTACCGCAGCCCCAGTGAACCCATAGATGCCTATTCGGACTGAGCTGCAAGCAGTGTATATGCGCTAGTGCCTGTGCATCACAGCAGCAACAAAGGCAGGCAGGCAGTCTTGAGCATGAGTTTTCACTGGAGCAAAGTGTAATTCATCAAGGGACAGCCATCAATGCATTGCAAAGTCACTCACGTTGGCAAGACGTGCTAGCGCGGGAGTCAGAGTCTACATTCATGATGATGACATAGAGTCATGTTGTGCTTACTAGTATGCTGGAGGCAAGTTCTGCTGCCATTGAAATCTTGCACGGGCACCATTATGCTCAGGCTGCAAGTGGGTTGTGGTCCATTTGCCCTTACATCAAGTCCACACTACAATTACTTCAACGCTATCTTAGCCCTCGTCTGAAACCCTACCCTGCATCCTCATCCAGACGGTCTTCCTGCAGCCCACCGTCAAGCTGTGTGTGACATACTGATGACATGAGACATGTGTGTGCTACTAGTTGCTATCAGCAAGTACTGCTGCTGTCAAGAACTTGCACGGGGTACAATGCCTCCAAGGGGGTTTTGGCCCCTTTGCCGTCAACTTATAGTAAGTCCAGTCCCTAATCTAGAGCCAACACTGAAATCTAACCTGCAACCCATCTAGACCTTCCTTCTTCCGCATCTGGCAGTTGTTGATGTGACATAGGCAGTTACTGGGCCTGCATGAGCGAAGGGCTCCTGCTCTATTTGCAATAACCAAAATGCTTGAACTACGATCTGATATTGGTTCCACAGTTGAGGGCACCTGTGAAAGTAGCTCAAATGCCATAAAAAGCGGAACCAACACAAAGGCTCTGCAATGCTTGGTGCCCCCTCAAAATCCAATGCAAGGCTGCATGCGATCCGCCAAGCGACACTCGCGCATGACGACAAGGCCCCACCAGAAAAACCAAGCTTGAAGTTCAAAAGTTAAAAGGATGCACTGCAGCAGACTCACCACTTTGATTTATGGTCTTGACGCGGAACAGGTATGATGTGCCCTCTGCCAAGCCTGTTGCGGTGACTGTAGTTCCAGTGATGGTGTCTGAGATGGCTGCGTAGCTGGTGTCGCTGTCTGCAGCTGCCTTCACCTCCACCACATAGCTGGTCACCACATGGCCAGGTGACACAGGTGCTGTCCAGCTAAGGCCAACCGTTGTCGGGGACATGGCAGTTGCTGACAGACCGGTTGGCGCACCCGGCACTGCTGGAAAGATGAACACGTTGTCACTACCAGCGCTACCTGCGCCTTCCCCGGCCGCATTGGTGGCAAATACCTGAAATGTGTAGTTCTGTGCTACTGCCAGCCCCGTCACTTCCAGTGTCAATGTATTGCCGTTAACACTGGTAGCATTGTTCACTGTGGAGGTGCCAGCTTGCTGGTATGCTACGCGGAACTGTGAGATGGCTGCATTGTTGCTGGCAGGTGCTGTCCAGGTTACGGCGGCATTGCCTGTGGCAATGCTGGGTATGACAGATACAATGCTGCAGTGCAACAGGCGGCAGCAAAGAGGAAACAGCAGTGCAATGGTATGGTCAGCGCCACACACGATCCATCTGCATCTGATGAGTCATGCAGGTGCCCAAAGCGTGAATACCTAGCATTAAAGCCTCAAGCTCATATTGGCGCTTCACCACCTACCTGGCAAACCATGCTGATAAATATGCAGATGCCAGCAGCCTGAGGTTCAAACAAGATCTACTTAAGCGGATCTCCCAAATTGCTAGCATGCAGTCATGCCGTTGTCTCCGCAAAGTCTTCTTTCAGCATGGCAGAAGTATAACTTGCCAGCAACTCTGTGCACATTGCTCACCTGACAATGGATGGTGCAGCAGGCACTGCATATGATGTCAGCGCAACTGCTGCAAATGCTGTCACTGCATTGCCCTTGTCAAGGCCTGCTGTTGAGGCAATGATCCCCTCCAGCAGTCAGTGCTGAGCAGTAGAGGTAGGGCCCATCTGCTGTCAATGATCCAGTGCTGTCAAAGATCACAGTCTTGCTCAAAGCACCCGTGTTGACGGCCGATGTTGCAGTGTCCAGCAGCACACAGGCGGTGCCAGTCAAAGACACTACCGTTGTCATATCTGTGGCATGGCAAAAAACAGCAGCAGGTTTGCATTACTGTCTACGTTACTGTCTACTCTTTAATACTGACAGTGTGTATGTACTTCGAAGCATGAATTAGCGCGCGTGTATACAAAAATGTCAGGCAATTGGATGGTGGCTGATTCACATGTAGGCATGCAGTTGCGGTTGTCAATGTAGACATGTTGGCATTGTTCAGGCAAATTACCTTAAGACCGTAACAGATGTTGAGAAGGCGGTTTTGGGCGAGCAAATCACCTTGTCAAGGCAACCCGAATGGCTATTCATGAGAAATGATGTCAAGAACCACTGAGACAATTACCTAAATGCAAAAGCCACACGCTGCTGCAATTGTGCTTGTCAACAAATGGCCCAGCACCGCTTGCTGAGCGCTGGTGCGATGCTCACCTCCATTAGCCACTGTCTGGCCGTTGGTGGCAGTGAATACAACCTGCAGCTGTGTCGCATGGGCCAGAACAACACCACCAGCACTGCCAGTTGCGACAGCAGCTGCATTCGTCTTGTACCGCAGTCCCAGTGACCCATAGATGCCAGTTCGAACTGTAGCTGCAAGCAGTGTATATGCGCTGGTGCCTGTGCATCAGCAAAAAACCAAAAAAGGCAGCAGGCATTGAGAGAGGGTGAGTTTTGGAGTCAATCAAAATTACTTCTATATTTCTCAATAGCCATGCACAGTATCCAGCAGTCACCCATGTTGGCAATGCCGTGCTGGCGATTCGGAAGAGGTAGGGGCTACATCATGATCATGACATGACTTCAGCCATCAACAAATTTTGATGTGACATACCAGGTTGTTGGACCTGCATTGAGCGGAGGGCTCCTGCTCTATTGCCACAACTAAAGTTCATGAAGCAATGTTGATTTCCGCAAATAAGTGCACGTGCAAAATAGCTCAAATGCCGTATAAAGCGGAACCACAAGAACACTCCGCAGTGAGCTTGGTAGCCCCTCAAAGCCAATTGAATTAGCTGCCATAGACACAATTTGTCAAATTCATGACCCAGGTAACCGCATCGATCCTCACAACCTTCAGTGAGAGAGACACCAAGCAACAATGCCTGTGTCAACTTGAGAAAACCCTCAAGGGCAATCCTGCATAGACAGAATGGTGGGCTGCTCATGATCCACAGCTGCTGCAGCTGCACTCAGCGCATGACGACGAACGCATTCAGAAACACAAAGCTTGGGGTAGAAAAGTTCAAAAGGGGTTCATCAGCAGACTCACCGCTCTGATTGATGGTCTTGACGCGGAACAGGTATGATGTGCCCTCTGCCAAGCCTGTTGCGGTGACTGTAGTTCCAGTGATGGTGTCTGAGATGGCTGCGTAGCTGGTGTCGCTGTCTGCAGCTGCCTTCACCTCCACCACATAGCTGGTCACCACATGGCCAGGTGACACAGGTGCTGTCCAGCTAAGGCCAACCGTTGTCGGGGACATGGCAGTTGCTGACAGACCGGTTGGCGCACCCGGCACTGCTGGAAAGATGAACACGTTGTCACTACTAGCGCTACCTGCGCCTTCCCCGGCCGCATTGGTGGCAAAGACCTGAAATGTGTAGTTCTGTGCTACTGTGAGCCCCGTCACTTCCAGTGTCAATGTATTGCCGTCAACACTGGTAGCATTGTTCACTGTGGAGGTGCCAGCTTGCTGGTATGCTATGCGGAACTGTGAGATGGCTGCATTGTTGCTGGCAGGTGCTGTCCAGGTTACGGCGGCATTGCCTGTGGCAATGCTGGGTATGACAGATACAATGCTGCAGTGCAACAGGCGGCAGCAAAGAGTAGCCATGATGATGGTCAGCATCACACTTAATTCATGTGCTTCTGGTGAGTCACGCAGGTGCCAAAAGTGCTAATAGGTACCTAGCAGCAGCCTTGCACTCATGTTTGCGCTTCACCAGCTGCCTGGCATGGTACGCTGGTAATACAAACAGGTTTGTACAAGCAATATCTACTCAAGCCGATCTCTCAAGTATTGCTAGCATGCAGTCATATCTTGCCCGTGTTCCATCATGGTATCATTAGCCAGCAACTCCGTACACATTGCTCACCTGACAATGGATGGTGCAGCAGGCACTGCATATGATGTCAATGCCACTGCAGAGAAGGCTGTCACCGCATTGCCCTTGTCAAGGACCGCAGTTGAGGCAATGGTCACCCCTCCCGCAGTCAGCGCTGAGCAGTAGAGGTAGGGCCCATCTGCTGTCAATGATCCAGCACTGTCGAAAACAACAGTCTTGCTCAAAGCACCCGTGTTGACGTCCGATGTTGCAGTGTCCAGCAGCACACAGGCGGTGCCAGTCAAAGACACCACAGCTGTCATATCTGCAACATCACAACAACAGCAGCAGGGTATCATCCAATATTCAGACCTCGGGTACTGACAGTGTGCATCTTTGTGATACTGTGCATGTATATCAAACACAAATTTCAGGCAAATTGATGGCGGCTTACTCACATGTAGGCGATCAGGCTGCATTTCACAATGTTGACAGCAATTCAAAAGGTGCTTGTGTGCTATCAAATCACCTCTTCATGGCAAAATCATCTGCTACTAGTATTACCGCAAGGACCGATGCCCTCAGGCTGATGCCAAGCAACACTTGAAGCGATGACCTGCAGGCAAAAGACACACGCTGGTGCAATTGTGCTTGTCAATGAATAGCCCAGCACCACTTGCTGAGTGCTGTTGCATTCCTTACCTCCATTAGCCACCGTCTGGCTGTTGGTAGCAGCGAACAAAACCTGCAGCTGTGTAGCATGCGCCAGCACAACGCCACCAGCACTGCCAGTTGCGACAGCAGCTGCATTTGCCTTGTACCGCAGCCCCAGTGACCCATAGATGCCTATTCGGACTGCAGCTGCAAGCAGTGTATATGCGCTAGTGCCTGTGCATCAACAGCAGCAACAAAGGCAGCAGGCAGTCTTGAGCATGAGTTTTCAACTGGAGCAAAGTGTAATTCATCAAGGGACAGCCATCAATGCATTGCAAAAGTCACTCACGTTGGCAAGACGTGCTAGCGCGGGAGTCAGAGTCTACATCATGATGATGACATAGAGTCATGTGTGGCTACTAGTATGCTAGGAGGCAAGTTCTGCTGCCATTGAAATCTTGCACGGGGCACCATTATGCCTCAGGCTGCAAGTGGGTTGTGGTCCCATTTGCCCTTACATCAAGTCCAACCCTACAATTAACTTCAACGCTTATCTTAGCCCTCGTCTGAAACCCTACCCTGCATCCTCATCCAGACGGTCTTCCTGCACCCACCGTCAAGCTGTGATGTGACATACTGATGACATGGAGACATGTGTGTGGCTACTAGTATGCTAGGAGGCAAGTACTGCTGCTGTCAAGAACTTGCACGGGGTACAATGCCTCCAAGGGGGTTTTGGCCCCGTTTGCCGTCACACTTATAGTAAGTCCAGTCCCTAATCTAGAGCCAACACTGAAAATCTAACCTGCATCCCCATCTAGACCCTTCTTCTTCACGCATCGGCAGTTGTTGATGTGACATAGCAGGTTACTGGGCCTGCATGGAGCGAAGGGCTCCTGCTCTATTTGCAATAACCAAAATGCGTGAACTACGATCTGATATTGGTTCCAGCAGTTGAGGGCACCTGTGAAAGTAGCTCAAATGCCATAAAAAGCGGAACCACACAAAGGCTCTGCAGTATGCTTGGTGCCCCTCAAAAATCCAATGCAAGGCTGCAGGCGATCCGCAAGCGACACTCGGCACATGACGACAAAGGCCCCACCAGAAAAGACCAACTTGAAGCTTCAAGTTGGCATCAAGGATGCACTGCAGAGTCTGACTCACCGCTTTGATTGATGGTCTTGACACGGAACAGGTATGATGTGCCCTCTGCCAAGCCTGTTGCGGCGACTGTAGTTCCAGTGATGGTGTCTGAGATCGCTGTGTAGCTGGTGTCGCTATCGGCAGCTGCCTTCACCTCCACCACATAGCTGGTCACCACATGGCCAGGTGACACAGGTGCTGTCCAGCTAAGGCCAACCGTTGTCGGGGACATGGCAGTTGCTGACAGACCGGTTGGCGCACCCGGCACTGCTGGAAAGATGAACACGTTGTCACTACCAGCGCTACCTGCGCCTTCCCCGGCCGCATTGGTGGCAAATACCTGAAATGTGTAGTTCTGTGCTACTGCCAGCCCCGTCACTTCCAGTGTCAATGTATTGCCGTTAACACTGGTAGCATTGTTCTCTGTGGAGGTGCCAGCTTGCTGGTATGCTACGCGGAACTGTGAGATGGCTGCATTGTTGCTGGCAGGTGCTGTCCAGGTTACGGCGGCATTGCCTGTGGCAATGCTGGGTATGACAGATACAATGCTGCAGTGCAACAGGCGGCAGCAAAGAGGAAACAGCAGTGCAATGGTAATGGTCAGCGCCACACACGATCCATCTGCATCTGATGAGTCATGCAGGTGCCCAAAGCGTGAATACCTAGCATTAAAGCCTCAAGCTCATATTGGCGCTTTCACCACCTACCTGGCAAACCATGCTGATAAATATGCAGATGCCAGCAGCCTGAGGTTCAAACAACAAGATCAACTTAAGCGGATCTCCCAAATTGCTAGCATGCAGTCATGCCGTTGTCTCCGCAAAGTCTTCTTTCAGCATGGCAGAAGTATAACTTGCCAGCAACTCTGTGCACATTGCTCACCTGACAATGGATGGTGCAGCAGGCACTGCATATGATGTCAGCGCAACTGCTGCAAATGCTGTCACTGCATTGCCCTTGTCAAGGCCTGCTGTTGAGGCAATGATCACCCCTCCAGCAGTCAGTGCTGAGCAGTAGAGGTAGGGCCCATCTGCTGTCAATGATCCAGTGCTGTCAAAGATCACAGTCTTGCTCAAAGCACCCGTGTTGACGGCCGATGTTGCAGTGTCCAGAAGCACACAGGCGGTGCCAGTCAAAGACACTACCGTTGTCATATCTGTGGCATGGCAAAAAACAGCAGCAGGTTTGCATTACTGTCTACGTTACTGTCTACTCTTTAATACTGACAGTGTGTATGTACTTCGAAGCATGAATTAGCGCGCGTGTATACAAAAATGTCAGGCAATTGGATGGTGGCTGATTCACATGTAGGCATGCAAGTTGCGGTTGTCAATGTAGACATGTTGGCATTGTTCAGGCAAATTACCTTAAGACCGTAACAGATGTTGAGAAGGCGGTTTTGGGCGAGCAAATCACCTTGTCAAGGCAACACCGAATGGCTATTCATGAGAAATGATGTCAAGAACCACTGAGACAAATTACCGTAAAATGCAAAAGCCACACGCTGCTGCAATTGTGCTTGTCAACAAATGGCCCAGCACCGCTTGCTGAGCGCTGGTGCGATGCTCACCTCCATTAGCCACTGTCTGGCCGTTGGTGGCAGTGAATACAACCTGCAGCTGTGTCGCATGGGCCAGAACAACACCACCAGCACTGCCAGTTGCGACAGCAGCTGCATTCGTCTTGTACCGCAGTCCCAGTGACCCATAGATGCCAGTTCGAACTGTAGCTGCAAGCAGTGTATATGCGCTGGTGCCTGTGCATCAGCAAAAAACCAAAAAAGGCAGCAGGCATTGAGAGAGGGTGAGTTTTGGAGTCAATCAAAATTACTTCTATATTTCTCAATAGCCATGCACAGTATCCAGCAGTCACCCATGTTGGCAATGCCGTGCTGGCGATTCGGAAGAGGTAGGGGCTACATCATGATCATGACATGACTTCAGCCATCAACAAATTTTGATGTGACATACCAGGTTGTTGGACCTGCATTGAGCGGAGGGCTCCTGCTCTATTGCCACAACTAAAGTTCATGAAGCAATGTTGATTTCCGCAAATAAGTGCACGTGCAAAATAGCTCAAATGCCGTATAAAGCGGAACCACAAGAACACTCCGCAGTGAGCTTGGTAGCCCCTCAAAGCCAATTGAATTAGCTGCCATAGACACAATTTGTCAAATTCATGACCCAGGTAACCGCATCGGATCCTCACAACCTTCAGTGAGAGAGACACCAAGCAACAATGCCTGTGTCAACTTGAGAAAACCCTCAAGGGCAATCCTGCATAGACAGAATGGTGGGCTGCTCATGATCCACAGCTGCTGCAGCTGCACTCAGCGCATGACGACGAACGCATTCAGAAACACAAAGCTTGGGGTAGAAAAGTTCAAAAGGGGTTCATCAGCAGACTCACCGCTCTGATTGATGGTCTTGACGCGGAACAGGTATGATGTGCCCTCTGCCAAGCCTGTTGCGGTGACTGTAGTTCCAGTGATGGTGTCTGAGATGGCTGCGTAGCTGGTGTCGCTGTCTGCAGCTGCCTTCACCTCCACCACATAGCTGGTCACCACATGGCCAGGTGACACAGGTGCTGTCCAGCTAAGGCCAACCGTTGTCGGGGACATGGCAGTTGCTGACAGACCGGTTGGCGCACCCGGCACTGCTGGAAAGATGAACACGTTGTCACTACTAGCGCTACCTGCGCCTTCCCCGGCCGCATTGGTGGCAAAGACCTGAAATGTGTAGTTCTGTGCTACTGCGAGCCCCGTCACTTCCAGTGTCAATGTATTGCCGTCAACACTGGTAGCATTGTTCACTGTGGAGGTGCCAGCTTGCTGGTATGCTACGCGGAACTGTGAGATGGCTGCATTGTTGCTGGCAGGTGCTGTCCAGGTTACGGCGGCATTGCCTGTGGCAATGCTGGGTATGACAGATACAATGCTGCAGTGCAACAGGCGGCAGCAAAGAGTAGCCATGATGATGGTCAGCATCACACTTGATTCATGTGCTTCTGGTGAGTCACGCAGGTGCCAAAAGTGCTAATAGGTACCTAGCAGCAGCCTTGCACTCATGTTTGCGCTTCACCAGCTGCCTGGCATGGTACGCTGGTAATACAAACAGGTTTGTACAAGCAATATCTACTCAAGCCGATCTCTCAAGTATTGCTAGCATGCAGTCATATCTTGCCCGTGTTCCATCATGGTATCATTAGCCAGCAACTCCGTACACATTGCTCACCTGACAATGGATGGTGCAGCAGGCACTGCATATGATGTCAATGCCACTGCAGAGAAGGCTGTCACCGCATTGCCCTTGTCAAGGACCGCAGTTGAGGCAATGGTCACCCCTCCCGCAGTCAGCGCTGAGCAGTAGAGGTAGGGCCCATCTGCTGTCAATGATCCAGCACTGTCGAAAACAACAGTCTTGCTCAAAGCACCCGTGTTGACGTCCGATGTTGCAGTGTCCAGCAGCACACAGGCGGTGCCAGTCAAAGACACCACAGCTGTCATATCTGCAACATCACAACAACAGCAGCAGGGTATCATCCAATATTCAGACCTCGGGTACTGACAGTGTGCATCTTTGTGATACTGTGCATGTATATCAAACACAAATTTCAGGCAAATTGACGGCGGCTTACTCACATGTAGGCGATCAGGCTGCATTTCACAATGTTGACAGCAATTCAAAAGGTGCTTGTGTGCTATCAAATCACCTCTTCATGGCAAAATCATCTGCTACTAGTATTACCGCAAGGACCGATGCCCTCAGGCTGATGCCAAGCAACACTTGAAGCGATGACCTGCAGGCAAAAGACACACGCTGGTGCAATTGTGCTTGTCAATGAATAGCCCAGCACCACTTGCTGAGTGCTGTTGCATTCCTTACCTCCATTAGCCACCGTCTGGCTGTTGGTAGCAGCGAACAAAACCTGCAGCTGTGTAGCATGCGCCAGCACAACGCCACCAGCACTGCCAGTTGCGACAGCAGCTGCATTTGCCTTGTACCGCAGCCCCAGTGACCCATAGATGCCTATTCGGACTGCAGCTGCAAGCAGTGTATATGCGCTAGTGCCTGTGCATCAACAGCAGCAACAAAGGCAGCAGGCAGTCTTGAGCATGAGTTTTCAACTGGAGCAAAGTGTAATTCATCAAGGGACAGCCATCAATGCATTGCAAAAGTCACTCACGTTGGCAAGACGTGCTAGCGCGGGAGTCAGAGTCTACATCATGATGATGACATAGAGTCATGTGTGGCTACTAGTATGCTAGGAGGCAAGTTCTGCTGCCATTGAAATCTTGCACGGGGCACCATTATGCCTCAGGCTGCAAGTGGGTTGTGGTCCCATTTGCCCTTACATCAAGTCCAACCCTACAATTAACTTCAACGCTTATCTTAGCCCTCGTCTGAAACCCTACCCTGCATCCTCATCCAGACGGTCTTCCTGCACCCACCGTCAAGCTGTGATGTGACATACTGATGACATGGAGACATGTGTGTGGCTACTAGTATGCTAGGAGGCAAGTACTGCTGCTGTCAAGAACTTGCACGGGGTACAATGCCTCCAAGGGGGTTTTGGCCCCGTTTGCCGTCACACTTATAGTAAGTCCAGTCCCTAATCTAGAGCCAACACTGAAAATCTAACCTGCATCCCCATCTAGACCCTTCTTCTTCACGCATCGGCAGTTGTTGATGTGACATAGCAGGTTACTGGGCCTGCATGGAGCGAAGGGCTCCTGCTCTATTTGCAATAACCAAAATGCGTGAACTACGATCTGATATTGGTTCCAGCAGTTGAGGGCACCTGTGAAAGTAGCTCAAATGCCATAAAAAGCGGAACCACACAAAGGCTCTGCAGTATGCTTGGTGCCCCTCAAAAATCCAATGCAAGGCTGCAGGCGATCCGCAAGCGACACTCGGCACATGACGACAAAGGCCCCACCAGAAAAGACCAACTTGAAGCTTCAAGTTGGCATCAAGGATGCACTGCAGAGTCTGACTCACCGCTTTGATTGATGGTCTTGACACGGAACAGGTATGATGTGCCCTCTGCCAAGCCTGTTGCGGCGACTGTAGTTCCAGTGATGGTGTCTGAGATGGCTGTGTAGCTGGTGTCGCTATCGGCAGCTGCCTTCACCTCCACCACATAGCTGGTCACCACATGGCCAGGTGACACAGGTGCTGTCCAGCTAAGGCCAACCGTTGTCGGGGACATGGCAGTTGCTGACAGACCGGTTGGCGCACCCGGCACTGCTGGAAAGATGAACACGTTGTCACTACCAGCGCTACCTGCGCCTTCCCCGGCCGCATTCGTGGCAAATACCTGAAATGTGTAGTTCTGTGCTACTGCCAGCCCCGTCACTTCCAGTGTCAATGTATTGCCGTCAACACTGGTAGCATTGTTCACTGTGGAGGTGCCAGCTTGCTGGTATGCTACGCGGAACTGTGAGATGGCTGCATTGTTGCTGGCAGGTGCTGTCCAGGTTACGGCGGCATTGCCTGTGGCAATGCTGGGTATGACAGATACAATGCTGCAGTGCAACAGGCGGCAGCAAAGAGGAAACAGCAGTGCAATGGTAATGGTCAGCGCCACACACGATCCATCTGCATCTGATGAGTCATGCAGGTGCCCAAAGCGTGAATACCTAGCATTAAAGCCTCAAGCTCATATTGGCGCTTTCACCACCTACCTGGCAAACCATGCTGATAAATATGCAGATGCCAGCAGCCTGAGGTTCAAACAACAAGATGCTACTTAAGCGGATCTCCCAAATTGCTAGCATGCAGTCATGCCGTTGTCTCCGCAAAGTCTTCTTTCAGCATGGCAGAAGTATAACTTGCCAGCAACTCTGTGCACATTGCTCACCTGACAATGGATGGTGCAGCAGGCACTGCATATGATGTCAGCGCAACTGCTGCAAATGCTGTCACTGCATTGCCCTTGTCAAGGCCTGCTGTTGAGGCAATGATCACCCCTCCAGCAGTCAGTGCTGAGCAGTAGAGGTAGGGCCCATCTGCTGTCAATGATCCAGTGCTGTCAAAGATCACAGTCTTGCTCAAAGCACCCGTGTTGACGGCCGATGTTGCAGTGTCCAGAAGCACACAGGCGGTGCCAGTCAAAGACACTACCGTTGTCATATCTGTGGCATGGCAAAAAACAGCAGCAGGTTTGCATTACTGTCTACGTTACTGTCTACTCTTTAATACTGACAGTGTGTATGTACTTCGAAGCATGAATTAGCGCGCGTGTATACAAAAATGTCAGGCAATTGGATGGTGGCTGATTCACATGTAGGCATGCAAGTTGCGGTTGTCAATGTAGACATGTTGGCATTGTTCAGGCAAATTACCTTGAGACCGTAACAGATGTTGAGAAGGCGGTTTTGGGCGAGCAAATCACCTTTTCAAGGCAACACCGAATGGCTATTCGTGAGAAATGACGTCAAGAACCACTGAGACAAATTACCGTAAAATGCAAAAGCCACACGCTGCTGCAACTGTGCTTGTCAACAAATGGCCCAGCACCGCTTGCTGAGCGCTGGTGCGATACTCACCTCCATTAGCCACTGTCTGGCCGTTGGTGGCAGTGAATACAACCTGCAGCTGTGTAGCATGGGCCAGAACAACACCACCAGCACTGCCAGTTGCGACAGCAGCTGCATTCGTCTTGTACCGCAGTCCCAGTGACCCATAGATGCCAGTTCGAACTGTAGCTGCAAGCAGTGTATATGCGCTGGTGCCTGTGCATCAGCAAAAAACCAAAAAAGGCAGCAGGCATTGAGAGAGGGTGAGTTTTGGAGTCAATCAAAATTACTTCTATATTTCTCAATAGCCATGCACAGTATCCAGCAGTCACCCATGTTGGCAATGCCGTGCTGGCGATTCGGAAGAGGTTAGGGGCTACATCATGATCATGACATGACTTCAGCCATCATTGTTGGACCTGCATTGAGCGGAGGGCTCCTGCTCTATTGCCACAACTAAAGTTCATGAAGCAATGTTGATTTCCGCAAATAAGTGCACGTGCAAAATAGCTCAAATGCCGTATAAAGCGGAACCACAAGAACACTCCGCAGTGAGCTTGGTAGCCCCTCAAAGCCAATTGAATTAGCTGCCATAGACACAATTTGTCAAATTCATGACCCAGGTAACCGCATCGGATCCTCACAACCTTCAGTGAGAGAGACACCAAGCAACAATGCCTGTGTCAACTTGAGAAAACCCTCAAGGGCGATCCTGCATAGACAGAATGGTGGGCTGCTCATGATCCACAGCTGCTGCAGCTGCACTCAGCGCATGACGACGAACGCATTCAGAAACACAAAGCTTAGGGTAGAAAAGTTCAAAAGGGGTTCATCAGCAGACTCACCGCTCTGATTGATGGTCTTGACGCGGAACAGGTATGATGTGCCCTCTGCCAAGCCTGTTGCGGTGACTGTAGTTCCAGTGATGGTGTCTGAGATGGCTGCGTAGCTGGTGTCGCTGTCTGCAGCTGCCTTCACCTCCACCACATAGCTGGTCACCACATGGCCAGGTGACACAGGTGCTGTCCAGCTAAGGCCAACCGTTGTCGGGGACATGGCAGTTGCTGACAGACCGGTTGGCGCACCCGGCACTGCTGGAAAGATGAACACGTTGTCACTACCAGCGCTACCTGCGCCTTCCCCGGCCGCATTGGTGGCAAAGACCTGAAATGTGTAGTTCTGTGCTACTGCGAGCCCCGTCACTTCCAGTGTCAATGTATTGCCGTCAACACTGGTAGCATTGTTCACTGTGGAGGTGCCAGCTTGCTGGTATGCTACGCGGAACTGTGAGATGGCTGCATTGTTGCTGGCAGGTGCTGTCCAGGTTACGGCGGCATTGCCTGTGGCAATGCTGGGTATGACAGATACAATGCTGCAGTGCAACAGGCGGCAGCAAAGAGTAGCCATGATGATGGTCAGCATCACACTTGATTCATGTGCTTCTGGTGAGTCACGCAGGTGCCAAAAGTGCTAATAGGTACCTAGCAGCAGCCTTGCACTCATGTTTGCGCTTCACCAGCTGCCTGGCATGGTACGCTGGTAATACAAACAGGTTTGTACAAGCAATATCTACTCAAGCCGATCTCTCAAGTATTGCTAGCATGCAGTCATATCTTGCCCGTGTTCCATCATGGTATCATTAGCCAGCAACTCCGTACACATTGCTCACCTGACAATGGATGGTGCAGCAGGCACTGCATATGATGTCAATGCCACTGCAGAGAAGGCTGTCACCGCATTGCCCTTGTCAAGGACCGCAGTTGAGGCAATGGTCA